>JAHTLZ010003468.1:14965074-14989584 GCA_023846285.1 Phrynocephalus versicolor | reverse complement strand
AGAAGAAGAAGAAGAAGAAGAAGAAGAAGAAGAAGAAGAAGAAGAAGGGAGGAGGAGGAGGAGGATAAAAACGAAGCGTAGGGAAGAAGCAAAAGAAGAGAAAAGTTTTGGGGAGGAAGGCGAGGAGGGGAAAGGCTCCCTTTGAAGGCATACGCAGGCACACCCCCTTTCAGATGCCAAGCCCAAAGGAACGGGTGGACGAGTCGTCCTCGCTAGGAGTAACGCGACCTTGCAGCCAGGGGAAGGCGGCCTTAGGTGGCCGAGGAGGGGCGGCATCAAGTGATGGCACGGAGAAGCCCCGCAACGCCTTAAAACTGCCCTTTGCCTCTTTCTTATTTATTGAGCAAAGAGGTCGTCTTAAAAGGGAGAACCGAAACAAAACGAGGGGGGCGGAGATTAAAAGTTATTTTCAAGAGAAGGAACTGAAGAACCGATAGGGAGGAGAAACGATAAAAAAAAAATTTTTTTAAAGTCAATCAATTGCCCAGATTTTTAGCCAGGGTGTCTGGATTCATCGGTTGAGGAGTTATAAAGCCCTTGGTCCAGTGGGCATTCTTCTTTTCAGGATGGGATTGGATCTTGTAACCACCACAGTGGCACATAATCCTTTTTCACTCCGTTAATTTCCCCAGAAAACTGACACATATTTTGGAAGCCCATCCTTAAAATTTACAGATTTATACACAAGAAAAACAAACTTAGCACAGGATCTCTCCCCTAAGAGGGGAACAACTTGAAATATTAGGGACCATTCTGAGGGGGCATGGGGCAAAAACAAAAGTAATAAATAAAAAAGACAAAAACCATTATGGCATCTCAGACTGATTAAATGCATTACCCAGAGATTCTGTTTACAGTATTAGTACAGTACAGTAGGCATTTTGGAAATAAGAAAGGCCAAAGGGGATCAGTGGGGCACAGCCCATGGGGAAGGGACACAATGCACTGAAACAAGCAGGAACTGCCCAAGGAAAATGCCTTGTGAGGCAGGAAGTTACTTACAGGTACTTACCCTGGGCAGTTCCAACACTCCAGCTTGGAACTGTTTAAAGGTGGTGATTGTTGAGCTTTAAGGGCCCCCTCTGAGTATTCAAAACAGTGCTGGCTGACCTCCCCACCTACTCAAGGCAAGGTACACCTGAGGCCAACATGCCTCACAAGTGTCTGTTTCTCCTTCCTTTGCATTAAGAATACAACAAAGCAAAGCAAATAGGTAAATAAACCTTGCCACTGCCTCTCATGGCTCTCAAGATCTGCTACCTGCCATGGCACCCCCCCCCCAAATCTCTCTCTGTGTAATGGTGAGTCAGATGAACACCTGCCACAAGAGCCTGTTCAGACAAGGATAATAATGTTTATAACAGGATGCTAATTCCAATGTGCCGTTACAGTGGTGTGGTGTGCAGTTCATTAAGCATAACTATGCCATCCTAGGCAAGTTTCTCATTGTGTTCTTCATGGTTTACTCTTGGGTATATGTGCCATGGATGGCAGCCTAAATCTTATTGGATTATTTCATAAAGTCGAAAGGTAAATTTTATTAAGGGCCTAAGGAGCCAGTATGGGGTAGTGAACTGAGTGTCAGACAAAGCTCACTGGTGGGTAACCATGAGCGTTACCATATGTTGGATGCAACATGATGGCACATAAGAAACAAAAAAAAAAAACATGGATATGTGACAAACATGCAGCAAAATGACTCCTGTCGCTTGTGTGATGACTTTTAGGTAGTTGTGCAGCATGATAGGATTCTGGCCTAACATTTTAATTTTAACTTACATTTCAATTACTTTTATGTTAACAGGATATGAGCTTTCAAAGCGGGGGGGGGGGGGCACAAGCGGGAATCCTGTTAAAATACTTATGGTAATGGCCACATACAGGTTCTGGCAAAATATCAGTTTTTAGCAATTCTTAGTCACCGGAGACCTAAGCAGGTAGAAATAAAACAAAATTCATCCAGGACAAAGGATAAATCTTATATTTAGAATAACAGAAAGAATAATTGGGATTGCACAAAACTGAACTGAGATAGAATAATTGAGATTGCACAAAACTGAGATTAAGGGCTCACTGATAGTAGGCAGTGGCATCAACTAGACTAGAGAATAATTATGGACTTAGAAACCTTTTTCTACACGTTTAACTCCCAGAATCCCACTGGCCAGGCAGCTGGGGGATGGGGGGGGTTGTGCATCCCCAGAAGTTCTATTCTAGGATTCTTGGGTAAAATTGTACCATCTAGTTGTAAGAAAGCCCTATCAAGATCATCAGTAAATACAAATACAAGTAAGCAAAAGACTACTCCTAGAATGGATATCAATTAATTTATTCATTTTCTAATTTTCACTGATCTTCCGCCCTTCCTCTAATGCCCTGAAGGGAGTTTTGCTGTGAGTTAGCAGTGTACACGAAACAAAATCTATCCTACTTACATCAGTGTATTAGTTTATGTGTTTACTAATCCTTAGAAAAACCCTGTGCAGTATGATAGTATAATTGGCCGGAATCCTGTTTGGTACACCCACTGGCAATAATCAAGTGTTATACATTTCAGCAATGAATTGCTGCAAGTTAATAAGTTAGAGCTAATATTTGCTACTAGTTCTGCTACTGAATATGCAACAGCAAATGCCCCTGCTGACTTCTTAACTTGCAGCAATTCAGAGCTGAAATTTACTCCAATGGATCTTTACTGGTGTAAATATAGTATTCCAGTCATTACGGCTGTTCAGAGATGAGATCCATGGATTCAGTGAGTTCGTATCTAATCTGAAATGAAACCTGCCAATACAGTATTGTTTCAATCGGTCTGCTGCTCATATAGTGTTTGCTCATAACCTAGCCCTGCATAGTATTTTATCGCAGTTTGCTTCACGGAGTTCTTATGAAGCAAAACCAGAAAACATATGCAGCACATTTTTATAAGGCTGATTAAATCAATCAGTGAGCTAGGTATCTGGCTGAGGAGCCAGAGACTGGGAGATCAATCTCCCATTGTAGTGCCCAGTCTATGTAGCCTTGGGCAAGCTGCACACTCCCAGGGTAATCCCAGAAAAGGGGAATAGTTAGCTACTCTTGTGTACTCAGTACCCCCCAAAAAACCCTAGGAAGAATTGTCATAATCCCAAATTGATTTGATGGCATAGTACTACAGTGACACCTTGTATAAAGGAATTAATTCGTTCCAAATGAAATTATGTTAAGCAAATTTTCCTTTATACAAATTCCCATAGGAATGCATTGAAAATGGAGTGATCCCATTTTTACGTTGTATGGATTCTCCCCATAGGCAATTATGTTAAGCAAATTTCCCCTATCTCCGGAATTTTTTATGTTGTACAAGTTTTATGTTATACAAGCTGTTTGTTATACAAGCGTCCACTGTATTATTATATTTATATCACATTTGCTCCATAGGTTGGACATGATCTCTCCTTTTTACCCTGGAAGTAGTCCAGCCTGATTAGTCAGACAGTGATTTCATCAAGGTTACCTCATGAACTTCAAGACCTGGGGATGGTTTCGGTATAAACCTCAATTTTTAACCAGCCCTGATCCAACTCTTTTTTAACCACTGCACCCTGTTGGTTCTCTTAGAGCAAGTTATTACCTTGATGTATTGTTGTTACTCAAGGCAGAAAATAAATAATAATACTTGGGTGTTGTTATTTTCAAGATTAGTGTTTTTCAGACACATTAGCGGATTGCATTGGACTGTTGCAACACGAAAAAGCCACATGAATAGGCTAACATGAGTGGTCATGTATTCGAGGACCAATATGTTTCTTCTCTCTCTCTCTCTCTCTCTCTCTCTCTCTCATGATCTCTCTCTCATGATCTCTCTCCTCGCCTATGCCTGACACAAGAGACCTTGCTCTGTGGAGCCAACAAGCCTTCCTTTTGCTTGTATGTTCTCCTTAGTTAGGAAAAGAAAAAGCCACTAATTAAAGATACGGCAGCTCTTGTGGTCATTTGGAGTCTGCGCTTTACTAACATTTGGAAGTGTTTAGGGTTTTTTTGTGTGCATCTAAGTTGGAGGGGGATGGTGTGTGTGCGGGTGGTGGTGGGGAAGCAGTGACTGGTGGAAGAAAAAAAGCAATCAAAGATCACAGTGGCATGTACTCCTGACCTCAAATTGATTTTCCAGCATGACATTAAAGAAATGAAAAAAAATTACACATATACGTATACAGTGAGAATGAGAGAGAGAGAGAGAGAGGAGAGAGACATATACAAGCAGGGGCACAGGCACAGGCGCGCACAAATGTGCATAGCCAGATAGGCAAAGATGGGAACTTCCCAGTGGAGGAAGATTCTGATGAAGTGGGCCAACTCAGAGGGGAAAATATCAGTTTTAACTGTAGACCTCACCACCACCACCACCAAAGATGATATTTGCCATTGGGGTTCAGACCTCAAGGCTGCTGCCTAGTCAACATTTTCCAGCACAGCTTTATGGCAAATGGGAAATGATGATGTTTGATTGTTATTATATATGTTATTACATTGACTCCAAAGGAAAGGGAGGTTTGCATTCTTCAGCTTGCGTTCTTCATCTGCTCAAGGCAGCAGGAGATGTGGCTGCATTGTTAATGCTCTTCCTTCAAAGCTGTCAAGGTAAAGATGCCAAACAGGCTTCCCTCGTGTGTGTTATATCTTTTTCTTCATCCTGTTCAACTCGGGGTCAAACTAGACAAGGCACTTAGAGCGTATTGAGAGGTGATCTTTCCTTATGTAATGAAAATTGTCTTGTTAACACACACTTTCCCCTCACACTGTACTTGAAATTCAAAGGGTATTGTTTTTTGACTGAGCTCACTGGACGGGAAACACTGGGCCTACTTTGCAAGTTTGATTGCTGAAGCTCCCATCTTTGAGGAAATCTGAGAGAGTGTGTGCTAACTCTGTGGAACACAAGTTCACCTTCACATCTCCTTTGACCGTCAGAAATGGTGACTGGCTCAAGGTTGCCCATTGGTCTTAATAAGTAAGCTGGGGTTAAGCTCAGAAGTGAACTTGGATGAAAGTACAGTGGTACCTTGTATTAAGGAATTAATTTGTTCCAAATGAAATTATGTTAAGCAAATTTTCCTTTATACAAATTTCCCATAGGAATGCGTTGAAAACGGAGTAATCCCATTTTATGTTGTACAGATTCTCCCCATAGGCAATTATGTTAAGCAAATTTCCCCTATCTCTGGAACTTTTTCTGTTGTACAAATTTTATGTTATACAAACCATTTGTTATACAAGGGTCCACTGTACACACCTCTCATCAGACTCTGCACAGATAATAAAATAATCCCTTTGATTAAAAAGGGGCTCTTATTATTTAGCCAGAAATGGAAACTGGTTTGCTTGATTCCATGTCTCTTGGTTCTAGGTGCTGTTCTTGTTATATGCCTTCAAGTCCTCTCCAAGTCATGCTGACCCTAGGAATGACTGATCTCCAAAACGTCCTGTCCTCAAAAGCCCTTGTAGACTCAAGCATGTAGTGTCCTTTTTTTTGGGGGGGGGGGGTCAGTCAACCCATCTCATATTTGTTCTTCCTTTTTTTCCTGCTGCCTTCCACCTCTGCGAAGATTAGGGATTAGGAATAAGTATGTCCCATGTGGACACCACAAGGTATTGTTGACCATTTAAAGGAGCTAGTCTCATTTGTGGTAGGACCTGTAACAACAGAACATCAAAAGCAGTTCCCTTGCCTATTTATAAGCAGTCCTTCTACCCAGTCAGAAGGCCTGTACCTCTTGCCCAGATGATGTTGGAGCATGCTGGAAATTTAATATTTATTTTATTTATTTATTTTGAATATTTTACCCCACCTTTCTCCTTTGAAAATGACCCAAGGCGGCTTACAATAAGAAGGGACAATATACAGCCCTGAACATTGAAAATATATTCAATTTAAGAACAGGGAATTAGAAAAGGCATCTTAGAACATTAAAAGATAACATTAAAGCTACAAACATCACGCAAAAAGAAAGAAAGAAAATCCAGTATGAGGGGTGGAAACTAACATGGAAAACACTGGTGTCCTTATGAAATCAGTCAATGTAATCATGCATGGTAGTCCATATAATCTATATAGCAATCTACATACAATCCATATCACTCTAACATGGTAACTGTATGTGGGTGCTGCCACCGTAGCCTTGTTGACTTTGCTTTCTGCCACGAGAGAGGCAAGGTTGTGGGTCTGTGTGGAATCCTGAGATCTGGAATGGAGCTTACATTTAGAAGGGTAGGTCTTAGAGGAGTGAGAAAAATATCCCAGGACAAGACCCAAGGTGGTTTACAAGAGTCGGCCTGGAAGTTCCCAACTCAGCGGAACATAGCAGACAGAAGAGCTGCCGAACAACTGCGGCTCACAAAAGGGAACTCCCCGTTCCTCTCTCACCTCTTTCCACATCCACTGATGGAAGGATAAAGAGTGAACTGGTTCCTCCAAGGGCTTGCCTGTTAATCAGTTTGATCTGCCCTCTCCATCCCGAGGGCAGTGAGGTGGAGGAAGGGTTGGTGAGCACAAAACCTCACGGGGTTGAATGTAAACCTCTTTTGGGGCTGCCAGATAGATTTTAATTAGATTCAGTAACTTGGATCTGCCTTGGGCTTACAAAGTACTGTACTTTGGGTAGTTTCGTCTACTGAATGCCGGCAGAGCAAGAACATGCAGGGTGAGGAATGTTGGGATTTCAGACATGCATACTTTTTCCAGTTCTGGAGATGTCACTTATGGTGAACAATTCCATAGACCTCCTGTGAGGTACTAGTTCCTCTGAAATCCAGCACTGTTTAGTCCTCATCTCGAGTACTGTGTCCAGTTCTGGACATGGCACCTCAAGAAAGGTACTGACAAAGTGGAACAAGTTCAGGGGAGGGCAACAAGGATGATCAGGAGATAAGAAACCAAGCCCTAGGAGGAAAGGCTGAAAGAACTGGGCATGTTTGGAAAAGAAGGCTGCAGGGAGATATGACAGCACTTTTCAGATACTTTACTTGAAAGGTAGTCAACATACAGCAGAAAGGCAGGACCTGTGCTTTATCATCCCAGAGTCCAAGACACACAATAATGGGCTCAAGCTACAGGAAGCCAGATTTTGGTTGAATATCGGGAAAAAATTCCTAACTGTTAGAGCAGTATGGCAATAGAACCAATGACCTCACAAGGTGATGAGTGTTCCAACCCTGGATGCATTCAAGAGAAATGTACAGTAGATAACCCCTTGGCAGGTATCCTATGATTTTTATTCCTGCCTTGAACGGGGACCCAATGGCTTTGGAAGCCCCTTCCAGCTTAATGATTCTCTGTTTCTGTGAGATTTGGTTGTTTGGCCTGGTTGGGTGCATTTACCCACTGGTTCTAGAGGAGGTTGCCTTTGCATCCAAAAGGGCAGGGGCACTCACCAGTTCACTGACACATTATTTGCATGCAAAAGGCCTGGGATTCAATCCCTGGCATCTTCCAAGTAGGACTGAGAAGAACCTGCCTTGAATCTTGGATATCTCTGGTCTGTCATGTAGAAGTAGATGGACCATTTTGTTCAATATGTATATTTCTTTAATAGTAATAAGTATAGGGTCCTGGGTTTGGGAGAAACACAAAGACCCACCCACTAGCCACAAGCATAAGAAGACCTTAGTAGAGAAGATGGAGTCAGAACTGGAAACCAGGTTCTTGGAGAAGACTGGGAACAGATAGCAGAATTGTTTCAAAATGCTCTTTGGCAATACTGGAGTTAGCTGTTCAGCTGGAGGGCTGAGTGGAAAACCCCTGTGATAGCACAAAAAGTAAGCCGGTCTCTTATATCCCCAAAGATTTCTCATTTCTCTAGAGCACAAACTGGTGTTCTATTATCAGCTAGTTTCTCCGGTGGCATTATTTTGCAGGCTTTATCCATCTATTTGCATATGGACTGTCCATCGAGTGAAGCCAGGGGGACTCTCATCACATTCCAACTTTCAGATGATATCAATAATGTTTTTATAAATATACTAGTATAGGTTAATCTGTTATTCTCTGGCTCAAAAATAGAACCAGTGTTGCTTTGCAGTGTCTATGCAGTGTTGTTATTTGAGATAAAGTACTTGGTGAAAGCTCTGTTTCCAGAACCCCCCAATTATCAGGCATTTGAGCAGCAATATATCTATGGAGATTCTCAGTCATCCAGGTAAGGTTATTTGGGAGTTGAGTCATGGCAACTGTGAAAAAATCCACACTAAAGATGGACACAAATTAAGAAACAATGTGCAAAAGTCATTTTAAAATTGCTAATTTATCAATTCACATTTGTACAAATTGATACTGTCCAAAGGAATATGAATCAGCAATTTTTTTTTGGTGATTTTTGATTTGTCGATTTGTCACACTATAAAATGGCCCTCGTCTGGGGGACATCTTGCAGGTGTATAACTCAGATGTCTGAAACCCAATGTTCACCAAACTTGGAGGTATTGTAAAGGAGAGTCGGGACAAGGGGCTGCAAAATGTTGGTGTTTCTAAGTGCTGGAGGTCTCCTTTTCTGGTGGGGCTTTTAAGGGGGTACATAACTAAAAAATCTGGAATCCAAACATCATCAAATATGCAAAGCTTATAGAAGAGAATCAGGAGAAGCTCCTCTGCAAATTTGGTATCTCTAGGTACCTTAGGAGGCATTGTATAAGGTTTTAAATGCAAAAAATTAATCAATAAATTGATTCATCAGTTTGTCAGATTAAAATTCATAAATTCATTTTTCATAATTTGTTGACTGCGACAAATCACAAATCAAAACAAATCATCATTCCCCCCCTGATTTGTGCTCATATTTAATCACACTTGATCCTGCCAGCATTCCATGAATACGTTGAGATCTGCCTTTAAAGCAGTCTATATATAGCCGGGATACGGACAACCTTCAGATGTTGCTCAACTGCAATTCCTATCATGGCTAATCAGCACAGCCAGAGGTAAGGGCTGATGGAAGTTGCAGGCAAAGAATCCCTGAAAGGCCAGTGTTCACCTATCTCAGCGGTCTATCCAAGGATGAAAGACAGACAGGATGCATTGTTTATCCAGCAACAAAGAAACCCATGATGAGGTTGTCAACTAATAATGAGGCCACATTTTAGCATGTAAGAGGGGCATGATGGAATCAGTGAGGTGCTGCTTCTGTTAACAATATGACTGTTGCATCTTCTAGTGCATTGTGATGTACCATCTAAAGAAACTATCATGAACATCTGTAAAAGCAAAAGGAAGTGGCTTTAGCATTTTCAACTCTAAAACCATTTAGAATTATTGTTAAAGCCATCGCAACATGGTAAGTTTGGTCAGTTCCAATTCAGGGGTAGGGTGTTTGGTTGAAGGTGATTATTAGGTTTAATTCTTATTTAAGACTTGGCCAAGAACTTCCTGGGACTTGAATAATCCCACAAGTTTACGAGTCAAGATGTGGAGTGTCATCACATGGTTAACATGCTGGCTCATGCTGTTTCTAATGATGCTCCCTCATGTCCTCTTCTGTAGATCAAGGTGACAATGAGGTCAAATGTAACTGGGGCCACCACCTCTAAGCATTCAGATATGGTTTTCAAAGTAGATAGGAGAAACATTTAATTACCATAATGAAGCCGAGAAAATAATTAGTTTTACAATACCATAACTATGACAAAAGGGGCATGGTGGCTCAGTGGACTAAGGCTTCCGAAAGCTGTCAGCTGCAAAGTCAGCAGCTCGGCGGTTCAAATCCCAGATGCCACGCAGCGGAGCGAGCACCTGCTGATAATCCCAGCTCCTGCCAAACTAGCAGTTCAACAGCAGATAAATGCAAGTAGATAAACAGGTACCGCTGTAAAAAGCGGGAAAGTAAAACACTGTTTCATTGCAGCCATGCCAGCCACGTGGCCATAGACTTGCACAACACTGGCTCTTCTGCTTGAATATGGAGATGAGCACCGCCCCTAGAGTCGGACACGACTAGCATGAATGTGTGTGGGAAACCTTTACCTTTACCTTTTTAACTATGACAGAAAGAGACTATTTTTCCAGTCTTCAGCAAAGAGATGCCTTCTCATTGAGTTTATTAAAGTTAAACCCTTCTGCAGATATTCATACATGTTTTGCACTTTGTTGCATGCCTGTCACATGCTTAGAGTTGAGACCAACTGCACCAGTTGGCCATGTTGGAGTATATGATAGACAGCTGGCAAGATTTCACATACTGCGTTTTTTGCTGTATAAGACGCACCTGTCCATAAGACACACCTAGTTTTTAGAGGGGGAAAACAAGAAAAAAAAGTGCATAGCCTAAGGTTTCATGGTGGGGGAATCCTGGCTGCAAAAGGGAGGGCAGAGGCTCCATGGAGGAGATCTTCTTGCAAACAAGGTGATTTTTGGCTGGGGAATACTTGCTGCAGAAGGGAAAGGTGGGGAGAGACTCCCTGGAGGAAGCATCTTTACAAAGGAGATGACTGGGACTGTGCAATCCAAGCTGCAAAAGGGGAGGGTTGCAAATGAGGTGAGTGGAACTGTGGAATCCAAGCTTCAAAGGGGGAGGGTTGCAAATGAGGTGATTGGAACTGTGGAATCTGAGCTGCAAAAGGGGAGGGCTGCAAACAAGGTGATCCAGATTGGGGGAGCCAGGCTGCAGAAGGGGAGGGCAGAGGCTCCATGCAGGTAACTTCTATCTAAATGGAATTGTGTGATATATATGTAGCTGGGACTACTGTATTCACTTTTAAGCGGGGAGTGGGGCTTACAGAGCAAAATGTATGGTACTTCTTGCACAGTTGCTAGTGTGCATTCTACGAATCCAACAGAACTCTGGCCAAATAAATATAAAACTTAACATAATGCACCACTATTGTCATGGTCTTTGGGGAAGGGATAATCTGTTTTCACCTGGCCTGAATTTCCTTCCTTCCTTCCTTCCTTCCTTCCTTCCTTTCTTTCTTAACTATCTGGCCGCTGTAGAAGCTGAGTTACAAGGCCAAATCAGAAACTCTTCTGCTCATTTTTTTTTTGCAAGAAGCTAGCCTTTCAATGTGTTTGGTCAAAGTGAAGTCACTGACAACTTGAAAGGATCTTACAGATTCCCAAAGACTTGTTTCGTGGTAAATGCTGCAATTTTGGGAAATCCTGGCCCTAGCTAAAATCTGATTTATAAATTTATCTTAAAACAGTGCACAGATAATCACAAAGCCCTAGGGACGGGGCAGGGATGCATGTCACAAAACAAACTACTCATGCAAAGAAGAGTAAATACTGCTAGTGCTTTAATAAAACATTAACATTTACAATGCCATGGATTCCTTTGTCTTTGCTACAACAGTTGATGTGGCAATATTATAAAAACCTCACCTTTCTAAACTACAACTCTTTTGCTGCTGAGCAATTAAAAGCAACTCTTCTAAGCTCTGCTGTTGTGCATCTTACATGGCTTTCAGAGAAAAAGCAAGTTTCATTATATATTCCCAACTAACAGGGAGCTTAGTTATGCTCTACGTAACTAAGGAAGAGGAAGAATTGAGGAAAGGAGAGGAAGAGGATGAGGAAAATTAGGAGAAGTGGAAGGAGACTGAGGGGAATCAATTACTAGGAACTTCTGCTTATTGCTTCTGCAGTTTTACCATAGTTTTCTGCGTATATAAATTTCATGCATATTTTTTTCCGTGTGGTCATGTGGTTTTTAATGTGCAGTTAGTGTCCTCTCTTCTGCATCGTATTTTCCTCTTCTGGTTCCGTCTCTACCTGCCTACTTTGCATTTTTCCTTCTACTTTCCAAGCCTCAGTGGTATTTAACCTCAGGAAGCTGCCGAAAAAGGGGAACAACAGATTTTACTGCGTATTTTTGGGGGGTCCTGTCGTGGCTACAGAAGCAAATAAGTAAGCATTTTCAAGCGAAGTTTCTAAATCCAGCCCCTGGCGGTGGTTTAGGAAACCTCGCTGAAACTACTGTTCCAGGGGCGTGGTCGGCCGGGACCGGAATTTACTTCTCTTTGCAGTTAGCACGCAATCTTTTTCTGCGCAGTTCACCACTGGGAAACTATGCAGAAAGCGCTGGTAGGACTGCGGCCGCGCTGTGAATCCTTGATTCAGTCACTGATAAGGAAACATCCCCTTTGAGAAGAGCTAAGGCCATTGCTTCACGTCCATTTTGTCGCTGTAGATATTGCCTTTTGAGCTGCTCACTCAGATCTATGACTTACTACGTTAAATGGATCTTCAAACTCGTTAACTCCCCCCAGAGATTGATATATTAACATTTATAGGAAGCAGACACTGAGATGTCATTTTCTTGGACTCTCTGAAATCCCCAGTCACACAGTCGGTGCAAAAGCTAACATTTTCAACTTCTCCTATGAATATTATTTGTTACCATAGCATAGCCCCTAGCAGTGAAACAGAATACTGTACAGTATAAATATTGGGAGGGTAGTGTTAAGGAGGACTCCCAGTGAAATCTAAAGTGGCTTTGATGTTCATGTGTGTCCATTTGACACAAGGAAATACCTTTCAAAGTTTCCAGAGGGCATTCAAAACATCAAAGAATTTTGTGGTACTTACAGACTATTAGGTTTTATTTGTTGTACTGTAACAGTTTGTGAACTGGGCAGGAAGGCACAAGAGGGTGAAAGAGAAAATACTTACTACAGTATTCCAAAAGACACAACTCATATTATATGATTGAATATATCTTGCCCTCTCGGAATCCTTAAAGCTCTCTTCTATGTTTGATCATGTGTCAATAAGCATAACTCTTACTTTTGCTGATGATATACCCAACACAACTGAAGCCTGAACCCCAATATTCTTCTCACACAAGTTTTAGCAAAAATTCAGTCACTGATCACCGGCCTTATTAAAGAATATATGAATCCTGAATTTATTATCACAACTCGCTGGGACACTTTGAAAGTGGTCCTTTGTGGTGGAATACAAAGAATGCAGTACAATAGGGGAAACACCCCCCCCCCCAATAAACTTGGCTAAAACCAAAATGTTGAATGAAACTGCAGAGCCATCATTTAAGTATAAGCAAAACTGCAGCCCTAAACACTGATTATTTTGGAACAGAGGAAGCCTGAACAAAAATTGTTGGAGAAGAACATAATAACTAAGGGTTTGGGTATACCAATCAAAGTTGTTACAAATATGGCAATAAATACTCTAATTTACTAATCTAGACTATATCAGGGGAAAAATCAAAATATAAATTGAATTATTAAGGGTAGCTTTTGGCTTGAATTTTAAATTTGTGACATTCTAGTGAAAGTTTTATGAATCGCTTTAAGAACACTGACTGATCTGTCCCTTGATGAACCTTTAAGTGGTCATTTTTAAATAATTCTGTGCTTTTAAAAGTTCTGCTGAGGATAAAACTCTGCTTAGTCAGCCAGTGCTCCATGCAGTGCTCATAAATTACAGCCCAATGAGACCCCAGGGAAAGGCAATTTTACTGAGGATTTTACTGAAAAATTTTGAAAAACGATTACCCCTCCTATTAACCACATTTAATTCAATAATGGGAAGCAATGCATAACATCTGGCATACTGCCAGAATGATGGCTATCCCAAAACAGGATAGGGATTCAGAATTATATGGACTTTTACTTTTTCATTACTTTAATAAAGATGCCCAAAGATTTCTATGGGGATCTTTACAAGCAGATGATGATCCCTCATAGATAATTATATAGGAATGGGTCAATTTGGTTCCCTTCAGAGATGGCCTGTGGTTGATCCATGCGTAGAGTCTTTAATATCTGCCACTTCAACAACTCCTCTAAGTTTTGTTTTGTTTTTAAATAGTAGTCTCCCTTGATGCAACAAAGGCATTCGATAAAATCAGGTGGAGGTTTCTTTTCAGAGTAGGTGATGGGAGGGTGGAACCTTTTATAAAATTTCTACATGTGTTCCATTGTATGCATAAGAGAATAATGTGTACTAAGAAAATTGATTCTGTACAAATTAAAGTGAACACACACACAGAGAAAGCAGAGCTGCCCCTAATCCCAGTCCTCTTTGCTTACATGGTACAAACATTGGTAAACAAAGCTAAGCGGGATACCTCAGTGGCTCCCACTCACGGGCAACCCAGGGGTTCCTGGACTGCAGTTCCCCACCAGCTGTGCTAGCCGGGGTGGGTGGGAGTTATAGTCCAACTGGGTTACCCAAAGCTAGGAACCACTGTTTTAGCTGATGATATGATTTTAACAATAGCAAATCCACTGGAAGGCCGATCATAATTTACTGACTTGCAACAACTCCTCTGGTGAGGAGAAATCTAACTCAGTTATTCTTTCACATTTACCATGACTTGCCAGGGAACATTTAGAACCCCAAATTTCATGTATCTTCTAAAAATTATACCTACCTAGTTTGCCAAGCAGTTCTTCAGTTAATGGCAGAAGGGTGTGAACAGTTTTACCAAAGAATGCTCTGATTCCTCTCATCAGTTCTATATAACTCCATTGACCCTTAGACTGCACCCTTCAGCACTTCACACAAGACAACGGGCATGCATGCTGGCAAATGATAAGACCATGCCACAGCTGGCACTGGAAATCACTCGTCTTGAGTGTATGAAGGCACGTTAGAATCCTAGAAGAGTGAAGTTGGAAGGGGCCTATAAGGCCATCAAGTCTAACTCCCTGCTCCATGCGGGAATACAAACCAAAAGATATGTGCCAGGCAAGACAACGTCTTTCTTGTATCATGAGCAAAACATTTAAAAACAAAGCACTTATATATATATATATATGGTTAAAATTGTTCCATAAATAACACCTTGCTCTTCCCCATCAATTCCCTTCTTGTCACATCCACCCATCCCTTCTTCCATAACTATGAATAATTTTCAGACTCTATAAAATTGGAAAACAAAGTAAAAGGAGCCTCATGGTGCAGTGGTTAAATGCCTGTGCTGCAGCTAAAACTGTGCTCATGACCTGAGAATAAAATGAGTACCCAGCTTGCTGGGGGGTTAATGTGTAGCCTGCGTAATTAGACTGTAAACCACCCAAAGAGTACTTGAAGTGCTATGGGGTGGTATATTAGCAGAATACTTTGCTTTTGCTTTGCTTTAGAGTACAGTACTGTACTGTACTAGTAGTGTGCTGCTGCTGCTACTGTTTAAAACTCTATTATCAGCTACCTTAAATTTAACTCACTGTTGAAAGAATGGTTGGGAAAAGTTGCTGTATCTCAGTTCCATCTGACACTGTTTAAACACTTCAGAATAATACCATCAATAATATACAAACCACAATAATTAAATTAAACCGACAATAACCATAATTCATCAAAAAGCAACAATAAAATTCATGTTTGAAGTAATCTTGAATCAAAAACTGAAGTAACTTTGAATAAAAAACAAAAACTGTGAGTTTACTGTATGGATCATTTATTGTCATACTCTGTCAGCAGCCATAATGGTCACAGCAACACAGTGGAAGACTATGGTCAAGCTATCAATATCACTGGTATATGGAAATACAGCATAAAAATGTGTTGGAATATCTGAGAGAGTAGCCTAACATTTTAGAATTTTGTTTCTGTAAGACAATATTCTTCCAAATATGGTTCAATATACTACTTTGGTACTGTAAATAATAAATAATTAACATCTAATATAATAAATAATTAGCTTCTCTGTCTTTGTTAAGATGGTCAGTAATATGAACAGGTAGTCTGGACATCTTCCCAGTGCAGAATGCATCAGTCAAGCTGGTGGTTGGTGCAGGCAGGTTTGACGGCATCACACCCATCCTGGCTCGCCTGCATTGGCTACCCATTGCCTCCCAAATAAGGTTCAAGGTACTGGTTTTAGTTTACAAAACCCTCCATGGTCTGGGACATGTTTATCTGGCAGAGCGAATCTCCCAGAGGTCAGCTTCGTCCCGACCGACCAGAGCCTCGCTCTCCCTTTCGCTCCAGGTGGCCACTCCAAGGGAGGCCTGAAGGGGTTCTACCCGGAATCAGGCCTTCTCAGTGGCTGCCCCAGCACTTTGGAGCACTCTGCCACCGGAGATAAGACTGGCAGGGTCTCTGCTGGCCTTTAGGAGAGCTCCAAAGACCTGGCTCTTCAGGGAAAGTTTGGGGTGACTGCTGAATGCGTGATGGTTTGTTGTTAGTTGTTTGTTTGTCTATCCTAGCCCTTTCTTGCTGGAGTCTGCTTTGTCGTATGGTTGTTGTCGTTCAGTTATTATTATGTATCTGACTTTATTTGTTTAGAGTTTGTTTGTTTTGGGCATGTTGTTTTTTAACGATTTGTTGTACATCGCCCAGAGTTCCCAAGGGAAAGTTGGGCGGTCAACAAGTATAGAAATAAATAAATAAATAAATAAATATTTTAGACAAAGCCCCTTCCTACTTGTACCCCTTAACTAAACAGCTGGTGTAAACCCAAGGATCAGATCACTGTGTCAAGTGCTGAGACAGATCTGTCCTGAAGAACCATATTGCTGCCAAACATTTGTTTTTAAAAATGTATTATTGTACTGTATAATAAAGAGTTATATTTTATATACTTTAATACTAACAAGCACTCTTCCTGGCCTTCTTGGTAGAATAGTTAAGTAAAGGTCTCCCAACTCTTTTTTGCCTCTGCGGAGGTGATCTATTGCTAAGTAAATCCTCTGTATCGATGTAGTGATAAGGTACTCCACTAATAAACTTGGTCGTTTAAAAACAATAAAATAAAAATGTCTTGGGGAGAAAACTGTCTCAAGGGGCAAAGGTTGTGAGGGTGGGTGTTCTTCCCTGTCCAAAACATGGTGCTCAGCTTTGTATCTCACCAGAATGCCACCCAGAATTATGCCCTGTGTTCTTCTGCAGAATGAAACACCTGATCACCCATTTGAATTCTTCCATCTTGAAAAAGTTGAAGCTGCCAGCATAAGAAAGGGGAGGATTTTTGCAATGGGCGCAAAAGCAACAGAAAGGACACAAACTGGGCTTTGCATCAACAACAACAAAAAAGAGTTAATTTGTCTGTTTTACATCCGCAGTAAATCCTGCAGTATTTGACCCTGTAGTCACAGCCTATGTCACCACTGTTGATACTTTTTTTAAAAAGTAAACATATGCTTTTTATTTAAAAGTGAATAAATACAGTAGTTCGGTGGTTTAGTTATCTGGCTGTGGAGCCAGAGGTTCAGAGTTCAATTCTCCATTGTGCATCCAAGAAGAGCCAGCCTGTGTGGCCTTGGGCGAGCTGCACAGTCCCCACTACACCATGCTGGGTATGCACTGGCAGATTTTACTGCAGGGGGCAGATAAAATTCTGCTAAATTACAGGAGCGGATTGTTAACTAACAAAGTGCCCAGAAATATTTTGAGAAAGTTGCAGCAGGTAGTGGTAATGGACACCTTGATTTCTCTGTCCCAGTTATTCCCAAGTAAAGACGTGTGTCTTTATTTAAATATATTTCAGCAAGAAGACAGGCAATGCTGTAGATATAAAGGTCTGTAGATGATAAGAACAGATTTGCATTAGTTGCTGTTGCGTGTTCAGGATTTCACACTGCCACCTTTAACATTTATTTCTATAACTGAAATCATTGGAGTCTCACAGGTTAGGTAATTTTTAAAATAAACAAAGTAAGTTTATTTAAACAACAAAATTAAATACATTCAGCAATAACTTGATATACTGTTGTTGTTGTTCAGTCATTCAGTCATGTCCAACTCTTCGTGACCCCATGGACCAGAGCACACCAGGCCCTTCTGTCTTTCACTGCTTCCTGGAAAATAGCTATACTATCAGATCCTTATTTATATAACTATACAACAGCCAGAATCTTTCTATCTATATCCAGTAGTGCCTTGTAGGACAAATTTAATTTGTTCTAGGGGTCAATTCGTCTCATGAAAAATTCATCTTATGAGGCATGGTTTCCCATAGGAATGCATTGAAAACCAATTAATCCATACTGGAGGGATCAGATTAATAGGTTTTTAATGCATTCTTTTAGTAAGGCTGCACCTCCCCGCAGCCGACAGACAGCTGATTTTGACAGGTCAGAGCTGTCAAAATCAGCTGTCTGTCTTGGCTGCGTGGAGGAGCCATCTGCTCCTTGTGACTGAGGGGGCAGCCACCTCCTCTTCGCCCGTGTATCTGTGCTGAGACTCGAATGAAGAGGAGGAGGAGGAGGAGGCAGCTTCTTTCCTGCCTTGTGCCTTCACTGTCCTGCAGCATCCAATCCATGAGTGCTACAGGGAAGGGAAGGTAGTAGCCACCACCTCCTCTTCTCTGGAACCAAGGTAAGCGGCGGTGGCGGATCATCTCCACTGCCGCTTACCTCCGGGCTGGGCAAAGATCGACTGGTCCCTGTTCTGCCCAACAAAGTGTTGGGCAGAGGAGGGACCAATCAATCTATCAATCTTTGCCCAGCCCATGCTGCTTGGAAGGGAAGTGACAGTGGGATCTGCTGCCGCCACTTCCCTTTTGACCCTCCTGGGCTGGGCAAAGATCCATTTTGTCCCATCACGACCACTCAAGTCCCAGCCAGAGCACTCGTGGCAGGACATTTTAAAATGGATCTTCACCCAGTCCATGCTATTTGGAAGGCAAGTGGCGGTGGCAGATCGCCACTGCCGCTTCCCTTCCAAGCAACATGGAGTAGACAAAGATCCATGGGTCTGTGCTCTGCTTAGACAGAGCACGGACCCGACCCATTGATCTTCTCCCAGCCTGGGAGGGCTGCAAGGCAAGCATTGGCGGCAGATAGCTGCCACCACTTACCTTGCAAACCTCCCGGGCTGGGCAAAGATCCATTTTAAAATGTCCTGCCATCAGTACTCTGGCCCTAGCCAGAGTGCTCGTGCTTGGAGATTTTAAAATGGATCTTCACTCAGTCTGGGAGGTTTGTAACGCAAGCGGCAATGGCAGATCATCACCACCGCTTCCCTTCCAAGCCGCATGGGCTGGGCGAAGATCAGTTTAACAAAAACCATCCCAAAGAAAAGAAAACGCAAGAAAGCAAAGTGGCTGTCCAATGAGGCTCTACAAATAGCGGAGGAGAGAAGGGATGCAAAATGCAAGGAAGAAAGGGAAAGATACAGAAAACTGAATGCAGACTTCCAAAGAATAGCAAGGAGAGACAGGACAGCCTTCTTGAATGAACAGTGCAAAGAAATAGAGGAAAACAACAGAAAAGGGAAAACCAGAGAACTATTTAAAAACATTGGAGATATTAAAGGGGCATTTCGGGCAAAGACGGATATGAAAAAGGACAAAAATGTTAGGGACCTAATAGAAGCAGAAGAGATGGCTAGAATACACAGAGGAATTATATCAGAAAGACCTGGAGCCAGACATCCTCGAAAGTGAAGTCAAGTGGGCCTTAGAAAGCATTGCAAACAACAAGGCCAGTGAAGGTGAAGGCATTCCAGTTGAACTATTTAACATCTTAAAAGAGATCTGTAAAGGTGCTACATGCAATATGCCAGCAAATTTGGAAAACTCAGCACTGGCCAGAGGACTGGAAAAGATCAGTCTACATCCCAATCCCAAAGAAGGGCAACACCAAAGAATGCTCCAACTATAGTACAATTGCGCCCATTTTACAAGCTAACAAGGTTATGCTCAAAATTCTACAAGGGAGGCTGAAGCGGTATGTGGACAGAGAACTCCCAGAAGTGCAAGCTGGATTTCGAAGGGGTAGAGGAACTAGAGATCAAATTGCCAACATGTGCTGGATTATGGAGAAAGGTAGAGAGTTCCCGAAAAACATCTACGGTACTTCTTCTTCATTGACTATGCCAAAGCCTTTGACTGTGCGATCCACAACAAATTATGGCAAGTTCTTAAAGGAATGGGAATGCCTGACCACCTTATCTGTGGGACGAGCACCAACAGTCAGAATTGAATATGGAACAACTGATTGGTTTATAATTGGGACAGGAGTACGACAAGAATGTATACTGTCACCTTGCAGAGCACATCATGCAAAAGGCAGGACTGGATGAATCACAAACTGGAATTAAGATTGCCGGAAGAAATATCAACAACCTCAGATACACAGATGATACTACTCTGGTAGCAGAAAGTGAGGAGGAATTAAAGAACCTCTTAATGAGGGTGAAACAGGAGAGTTAAAAAAATAGGCTGAAGCTTAACATCCAAAAACGTAAGATCGCGGCCACCGGTCCCACCACCCCCTGGCAAATAGAAGGGGAGGAAATTGAGGTAATGACAGAGTTTATTTTCTTGGGCTCCTTGATCACTGCAGATGATGACTGTAGCAATGAAATTAAAAGATGCCTGCTTCTTGGGAGGAAAACGATGGCAAACCTAGGCAGCATCTTAGAGAGCAGAGACATCACTTTGCCAACAAAGGTCCGAATAGTCAAAGCTATGGTTTTTCCAGTAGTGATGTGCAGAAGTGGGAGCTGGACTATAACGAAGGCTGATCACTGCAGAATCAATGCCTTTGAGCTGGAGGAGAGTCTTGAGAGTCCCCTGGACTGCAAGGAGATCAAACCTATCCATCCTGAAAGAAATAAACCCTGGATGTTCACTGGAAGGACAGATTTTGAAGCTGAGGCACCAGTACTTTGGCCACCTCATGAGGAGAGAGGACTCCTTGGAAAAGTCCCTGATGTTGGGAAAGATTGAAGGCCAAAGGAAAAGGGGATGGCAGAGAATGAGATCGTTGAACGGTGTCATCGATGCAACCAATGTGGATTTGACCAAACTCCGGGAGGCAGTGGAAGACAGGAGGTCCTGGTGTGTTCTGGTAGATGGGGTCACGAAGAGTCGGACATGACTTAATGATTGAACAAAAACAACTCTGCAATCTCTGTTTACTCTTTAATAATCCCTTGCCTTCCACTGTTGTCTAGTGGTCCAATGACCTTCCTAGTTGGGTTTTTACTTCTAATGTACTTAAAGAAGTCCTTGTTATTTCTGTGAGCTATACACTCCCCAAAGTCTTGCTTTCCTTTCCTGATTGTTGCTTTGCATTTGTTCTGTCAGTATTTATGTTTCTGCCTATTGTCCTCATTTGGACAAGCATTCCATATTCTAAGGCTGTGGTCACACCTGGGTTTCGATCCTGATCTTCTGAAGGTCCGGCTTTTCTTCTTCGTCCCATCACGTGATTTAAATGTGGGACAAGAGTTCTCACGTAAAAAGCAGGGTTTTTTTTTAATTTTAAAGTGCAGTTCAGCCCCCTTGGCCAGCAGGTGGCGATAGTATTTGAAAAAAAAAGGACCACTTTGCTGGGGGAAATTAATGCTTGTAGGACCGGATAGAGCTTCCTGTTTCTCTGAAGGCCCATCGGCCCTAGGAATAGCCAAAAAAAGAAAGAAAAAGAAACCCGGATCATCAGCGTGGTCCCACGGCGTCTGCCTCCTTAAAAGCTGGATTTTCAAAGCGAGGCAAAAAATTCTCTACCTCATAGGTGAGTCACAGAAACCTCGCTTAAGGGATCATTACCGGGTTTTCTTTTTTCTTTTTTTTTTTCAAAAAGCCCGGTGGCCGTGGGGACGGCATTTTTGGAGTCGGTTTATTTAGTAATTTAAACTGCTTTTAAAGGGATGTGGGACCGAGCTAAATGAGCTTTTCTTGCTTTTGATCACTTCACAAACAGCTCCTGTAAGCCACTTCAGAGTCCTCTTGGACCTGGCAGTGCCCTTTTCCTTTTGGGTATGCATTCCATTTGGGCCTCTGTTATTGTTTTTGTGAACCGCCTCCATGCTTCTTGGAGTGCTTGGATTCTCTCAATTTTCCCTTTCAGCTTCTTTTTTACTAGTTTCCTTACCTTTGGGAAATTTTCTTTTTGAAAATTTAAGGTATCTGTGCTAAATTTTATCAGTGATTGGCACTGTGTGATTAAGTTAAAAGTAATTGTGTTGTGGTCACTGTTCCCTATTGGATCAGTCACATCAACATTTTGCACCAGATCCTGTATATTACTCAGGATCAAGTTAAGGATTCTTGTACCTCTAGTTGGGTCTTCAACCATCTGTTCCAGGGAACAATCATTTAGAATATCTAGGAACTTTATCTCTTTATCATGTGCTGAACAACAGTTCACCCAGTCTATGTGAGGGTAATTGAAGTTCCCCATTATAACCAGGTCCCCCATTATTACAAGATTCTCCAACTGCCTGTCTCCCTCAGGGGCTTGTGTCAGAGGCAGCATATGCCTACTGTTAGACCATCCTTGTGGCCTGATACTCTTTCCCACAGAGTTTCTAAAGGTGACTCCAAATCACCTGGATATTCCAATTTCTACGAGTTTATCACTTCTTTGACATACAAGGTTACACCACATCCCGTTTGCCCCTTCATGTCCTTCCTATACAGTTTTTAGCCTGGGATAACTTTATTCCATTGGTTATCATCCATCCACCAGGTTTCAGTGATGCCAATAATATCAATATTTTTATCTATTGCTAAGCATTCCAGCTCCCCTCTTTTGTTCTGGAGGCTTCTGGTATTTGCATACAAGCATTTATATTAGCTTTTCTGATGCAGTCTTTTGAGTCCAGTTGAATTATTAGACTGTGTCTTGCATTCTCCTGCTAGAGTGCTGGTAATTAGCTCCTAGCTCTGCTCAGTATTATTTATTTATTTATTTATTTATTTATTTATTTATTTATTTATTTATATACTGCCTGTCTTCCTAGGGGAACTCTGAGCAGTTCACAACAAACACATTTATATCAAAAAGGATATATAAAACACAGTAAGCTTTGCATCCTTCTCACCACTCAAGTACACACTTTCCTGAACTGGATGCTACACAGCCCCTGTTGGCTTTCCCCCAATTATTGGTTTAAAAGCTGCTCTGCAGACTTTTTGATGTTGTGTGCCAGCAATCTGGTCCCATCATGGTTCAAGTGTAACCCATCCCTCCTGAACAGGTTTGGCTTGTCCCAAAATGTTCCCCAGTTCCTGACAAATCTGAAGCCCTCCTCTCAACAACACCATTGCTTCATCCATACATTGAGGCTTCTGAGCTCTGCCTGCCTGGTAGGTCCTGGACAAGGAACAGGCAGCACTTCTGAAAATGCTACCTTGGAAGTCTGGGATTTCAATCTTCTTCCTAGCAACCTGAATTTGGCTTCCAGGACTGACTGCTTTGCCTTCCCAACATCATTGGTACCAACATGTTGGTAATGTACCATGACCACTGGTTCCTTCCCAGTTCTCTCTAACAAACTATCTAGATGTCTGGTTATGTCAGCAACCTTTGCACCTGACAGGTAAGTCACCATATGGGTATCATGTGCATCACAAATCCATCTCTCTGTATTTCTAATAATTGAATCACTTAGTACAAGGAGCCTCTCTCTTGCAATCTGTTCATCTACATGCATCTCATCAGCTATGTTAAGGGAGAAGTCTTCAGTTATTTCCTGTTATGTGTCTTCCTGTATCTCATCAAGTGTGATGAAGGAGAGATCCTCATGTGGATCCAGTTGTTCTTCTGTGTTCCTCTGAGGTGTGATGAGGGAAATTGATTCTGTAATTTCAGACTCTCAGAGCAATCCTTTGCCTTTCTACTTCTTCAAGTCACATTCCTCCACACATCTACCTCCTGAGTTAGTGAAATGACTTCTTCCTCAGAACTGTGCCCTGTCTCTTCTTTGTCCAGGATAGTCTGCTACACTCTGTTCAAGCTCCTTAAATTGTTGATGGTTAGATATGCAGGCCTCTAGCTGCTGGACCTTCTCTTCCAGTAGTGCAACCAGCTGGCACTTGCTACAAGTGTAGTGTTAAGACTGCACTTTCACCTGAGGGCCCATTTCTTCCTTAATATGATCTGAATGGTACTGCCATTGTTGCAACTCATTTTAACTCACTTTGTAAGGCAGTAATGTACACATGCCCAACAGGTGGCTTTCAGATGGGTTCCACTGCAAACCCCATAATCCCATAGCCAACTGGCGGTGAAATTATGGGAGTTGTCATCCAAAACATCTGGTGGCAACCTGGTTGGGAATGTCATATTTAGCTTCCTATAGAATGAAGAGCAATGGAGTAAAAATCCCGGAGCTTGGAAGTAACACATAATGTAATGAATTATGCTTCCTGCAACATATTTCTCTTTAAAGCAAAGGAGGGCATAAAACACCTGTTTGTGTGAAATAATAACTAATAACATAGTTCCTGCCTCAATATAAGTTCTGTGCCACTCCTGCAACTTTACTTTTGGGGGGATCATTCTGCAGGACATTTGACCATTTTTATATCATAAAGTGTATTCTTGAAACAAGAAAAGGAACTACAAAAGTGAAGTGTCAGTTTCCAAGTAATAAGCAATGAGGAATTCTAACTGGGAGAAGCCAATGCAGTGGATAGACTGGTGGACTAGGACTGGAGAGACCAGGGGTTAAATCCTCACCTGGCCATGGAAGCTCACTGAGGGAGTGGCACGGGTGAAACCAGTTCCATAAATATCTCAACTACCTTGAAAGCCCTCTTACAGTCACTATAGGTGAGTTCTGACTTGATGGCACAGAACTACTACTACTACTACTACTACTACTACTACTACTACTACTACTAC
>JAHTLZ010003468.1:14950854-14964551 GCA_023846285.1 Phrynocephalus versicolor | reverse complement strand
TTTTTATGGCTCAGAAACAAACAGTAGTGCTGTTAGCATGTATGGGTATTATGTATACAGTAATAAGCCCATTAAAGGGTTTAGATAGGCACTTGGATGCAGGAGACTGCTGGAGACTCGCTGAGGGACATTCATAAAGGGGAAGAACTGCTACTTTGTTTTAGAGAAGCTCAAAAAATAGGGCAGCCTCCAACTGCAGTATGCCCACCACTGTCTCCGTGCCAACCAATAGAGGCAGTTCTGGCAATATACCATGGACACGGATTAACCTTGGGTGTGGATACCCTGTTTACCTGAGAATAAGACCTCCCCCCCAAATAAGCCCTAGCAGGATTTCTATGCATTTGTTAAATATAAGCCATACCCTGATAATAAGACCTAGCGATGGGCGTGGCTATGCAGATACGCTGCATAGCCACGACATGCATTTTGGCGCGGAGCAGTGAGGAAGACTTGAATATCTTTTATCTGCCACAGCTCCTTTCTCTGAGCCATTCGCACTTGCACGGGTGCGCAGGTGGCAACCGCATCACTCCTTTCTCCTAGCCATTTGCACATGTGTGGGTTCACGTGTGGTAACCACGGTCGCAGGCAACCTATTGTGCACGTGAGAACGGCTAGGGAAAGGAGTTCACGCATCACTAGTGACAGCCCCACCGACCAGCAACAGTCTGTGGGCCTGCTTTTACTGAGTATCTGTACCCCCAGATAATGTGAGTGCAAAAAGAAAAAGCTATTCTGTTGAGTACAAGAAAGGAATTGTCGAGGATTCCCAGGACAAGAATCTTACAGCTTTCTGAAAAGAGAAGAAGTTGGATATCCAACTGGCGTGCAGAATACGATACCCTCAATCTACATGTGGACAGAGGAAATGCTAAGAAGCGCAAGTATGGTTTAGGTCGGCAACCTTTATTTCCTGAGCTGGAAAACATAATCTGTGAATGGATTGCTGACAGGAGAGCAAAGGCTTTGGTTGTGCGCGGGGCTGACATTCAAGCATATTATATTTAATAATATGCTTTTCCCCTGAAAATAAGCCCTAGTGTGTCTTCTTGAGAAAAAATAAATATAAGACAGTATCTTATTTTCGGGGAAACACGGTACTTAGGCTCCTGTATCACTCCAATGAAACAGCACTGGAGCAAGACCATAAGCTACAACTTCCGGTTGGCATAGCAATTATTGGAAATATTTTAAGAAGACAATAAAAATGTCTCCATCACCATGCACCCTTCCACACAATAAAATGAGAAAACTTTGGAGGTAGAGGATTGACCACCATATAATTCTCCCTCCCTCACGTAGGTTTGCTCCTTTGATGTTTAGTCATTACTTATTTTCCAGAGCTTAGTGGTTCGAATCCCGGGTGCCATGCAGCAGAGTGAGCTCCCGTTTTTAACCCCAGCTCCTGCCATCTTAGCAGTTCAAAAGCATGTAAATGCAAGTAGATAAATAGGTACCATTGGAAAAAAAGGGAAGGTAAACAGTGTTCCGTGCACAGAAATGTGTTCGGCCATGCCAGCAACATGGCCACGGACTTGCACAACACTAGCTCTTTGGCTTAGAAATGGAGATGAATGCTGCTCCTAGAGTTGGACACGACTAGCAAGCATATGTGTGGGGAACCTTTACCTTTACCTATTTTCCATATAGGCTTTGGTGGGATTCAAGTACAACTACCTTTGTCCCAATATGAAAGAAATAACCAGATGACCAGCTATAAAAATCCTCTAGCGGTGGTTCCCAACATTAAGTCCACAGATGTTCTTGGACTCCAACACCCAGAAATCCTGGCCAGCATGGCTAGTGGTGAATGTTTCTGGGAGTCTGAGTCGAAGGAGATCTGGGGATCCAAAGTTCAGAACCATGGCCCTACAGAAATCATAATGTAGTCAGATGAATGTGAGAAGGGGGAAATGTTCAGTTTCCTTCCTAAATGGGAGGAATAATTAGCAAGTACAGAGACTCTCTCTCTCTCTCTCTCTCTCACTCTCTCTCTCATTCACACACACAAACACACACACACACACACACACACACACACAGAGAGAGAGAGAGAGAGAGAGAGAGAAAATACTTGATATTCAGGAACAAGGAAACAAGGACTGAGAATCATGAGGAAAAAACAGAAAAACACTGGTTCAAATCCAGTGAGAGTGAGTGAGGGATTGCTGTACGTCTGACTTACTAGAAGTCTCAAATCAATCCTCTATCATTTCTAAATGCTTTGATTTTAAAAAAAACTGCACACATGTTTTCAGGCTTTTTCTTCCCCACCCCTAGCCCAGCAATCAGGGCTCAACATTTTGATCTGTCAAAAACAAAATTGAAATTGAAAGCTTAAATTGTCGGGATTCCACAGCCGCTACCAGATTCCTCTTTGAATGTTCATATTTGGTATTTGTAGCATGATTGAAACCATGCAGGTTCCTAGACCTTATGTCACGTTCTCCCCCACACATCCCACTCTCCCCCACCTGGCACCTTTCAGATGTGTTAGGCTTCTCGTTCCATAACCTCCAGTCTATAGAAGACAGTGCTTGGGATTCTAGTTCCACAACAACAACGATGGCTGCCCACATTGGACACTTTTTAAGAAGGCCAGGGTGAAAATTATCTTAAATCCATAATTTCATGCCTGGGTTCTTATAAAGAACCATATGGTCAAAATTGGCTGTGCCCCCTGATACGTTGCGTTCTGTAAGCCAAGACAGAGCTGGACCCTGACTGCTTCCAGAATCACATAAGGATGAACATTCTCATAATGGCTGCAAAGCTGGGCAACCCCACTGCCAGATCACATGAAGGGGAGCCAGCAGGAGAGAGGGAGGAGATAGTCCTTAAGGGGCTGTTCTTCTCCAACTAGATTTTGGCCATGTGGGAAGCTCTTCTCTTTCTCTCCCTCTCAATCTCTCTCTCCATTTCAGTATACAGTGGTACCTCTACTTACGAGTTTAATCCGTTCCGAATGCGTTTTCCTAAGTTGAACAACTCATAAGTAGAGCAGCCCTATCTAAAAACTAAATAAAATTCCACTGTAAATAGCAATGGAAGCTTTGGCAGGACACCTCATAATGCACCTCCAGATGTCACTCTTGTTTACTGGAGGTCAGCCAGAACTTGAAGCGGGAAGACTTCTCCCTGAATTCCCCCAGAGGACATCACTGTGGCCATGGGATTCTGGGAACTTGAGTGTTTCCAAACTGTGGTGCTGGGGGCACACATAAGCCTGAGTAGCTGCAATCCAGAAGTCTGCCTTACCCTTTATATTTGTGGAGAGGACTTCACAATATTTTTGGGGCCAGTTGGAGTAGGAAAATAGGGCTGACCCACTAACCAGGGGAAGCTACACGGAAGCTGGATGGAGACCCAAGGCTGTTGGTTGCATTTTCCGAGGAATCACCTTTGCTGGTGACTGGGGGTGGGGGGACCGCAGGCAGCTGCGGAATTTCACCCTTCCATCCGGCCAAGTTCACTGCTGGAGATAGTGTTTCTTTTGATCTCCATTGGCTGCACATAACGGTGGATTTGTGTCACTGTCTTTGGATTGATTTGACTCTACTGTGGAGTCTTTTGAAGGCTGTTATTCAGCACCTGCCAGAGACCCCCTGCCAAGGTTCAAGCATGGATGATGTGAGGTTAGGTCTCTTGGTGAATGGAGTCTTGCCTCCAGGTTCTGCTCTTGTACCCAGGAAACCACTACTCTCAAGGACACCTTCATTCTCTATCTTGGGGTCCAGTCCCCTAGAGTGCTGATGGCTATGGGTGTATAGAGGCACCCTATTGTCCAGCATTCCCACAGCCAGGGGCTGAAGGACACATCCTTCTCATTTAAACACCCGCAGTCAGTATCAAACAGGCATCTGGGCTGATCGCCACCCATTGGCTCCTGCTAATTTCAAGTTGAACTTTTACAACCGGAGGCCGAAAGAACCAACTATGCCTTGAGGCTGTTACCCCCATGAGGGCCTGTGAGCATCTCCTGTTGTTTCCTCTAAAGATGTTTATCCAAGATGGCCTCCCCTGGCAGCCATTCCAGCTGCTAAGCCGGGCCCCAGAGGACCCTTCAGTCCATTCAAAGTTTTGCGGTCACCCAACCAAAGGGAAAGAGCTGGGGAGAAATGAAAGGGTTATAAATAAACACAGCATTTAGGTCCCTTGGCTGATTACAGGGCAGAGCCACAGTCTGGCTATGCAGGAAACTTGCTCTCTTATTTTAGTAGCTTGTGTTTTGGGTGACCTGGCTTCCAGGGCCATGAACGAAGCCAATCTCTGTTATCAAAATACGTCTACAATTCCTTGTCAGTCAATGGAGAGGCAGCATGTGTGTGTACGTGTGGTTGCTGCAACAGGATGTAAAAATGTTAAAATGTGTGGATCTTAGGCAACATACTTGTTAGCATTACTGTTCCCAGAATTCATTGAACAGCATGACCTGTTACATACTAACTGGATTTTTCTGGGAATTCCAGTCCCTCAAACAAACAAACAAACAAAACCGCCAGCTTTTCCAAGATTTTGAAAATCAACCAGCTTCTTCTCATCCATCATTGTTCCTTGTCTGACTGTCTGAAATGGGCAATTCATTTACAGATTGGAAACTGAAGGTAAAAGCAGAGGGGATTTGCTGAGGGTTTCTTTCTGTTTCCCCAGATAGTGGAAGCTGTCTGAAATATACTGTATGGTAGATATGCTCACTCCAGTTTCATCTCTAGAAAATATATTTGGCATGTTCCCCTAGGCTTTCCAAAACATGTTTGATAAACAGTGATGATGAAAATATAATTCCATGTATGTACCATACAAAGGGAGAACATTCCACAAAGCCTATTTAACTATTCAGAAAATGATTATCCTGATTAGAGAGATAGAAACTTGTAAATGCATCAATTAGGCATTGAAGAAGGCAGGCCTGGAGATCCTGTGACTCTCTTGAACAGTATTTCCCAACCTGGGCATTGTGACCCCCCAATGGGGTTGCTAAGTGTTTTCTTAGAGGTTGCAGGTTGTCTTATATGTGTTATAGTCCTTGCCAAATAATTTAGTTGATGTTTTGGAGTGGAATATTAAAGAAAGTATGCATGTGTATGTATGAGAAACAGGCCCTTTGGGGGAAGAAACAAGCATCTACATTCTGAGAAGGGATGCTGATGCCTTTATTTATTTATTTATTTATTTATTTATTTACAGTGGTACCCCGACTTAAGAGCAGCTCGACTTAAGAGCAATTCGACTTAAGAGTGGAAAACTGTTGGCATTTAACTGCCTCCTTACAAATTTTAGATATTTTATTTATTTATTTATTTTTGCATTTATATCCCGCTTATCTTCAAACGAACTCTAAGCGGCTTACAAGCGCTATGTTAGCCACACAAGTACAAGGATAAACAAATAAAATTACAACAATAAATTTAAGAACAGTAAAACCTAGTGGCACCTCATCAACTAAAGCATATGATGGCGGAGAAGAGAAAAGAAAAGAAAAAAACTAAGAATAAGAATCGCCAAAGGCCTCTTGGAAAAGATAGGTTTTTAAAGCCTTCCGGAAGGCCAGCAGGGACTCTGCAGAGCGCACTTCGGTAGGGATGGAATTCCAAATGCTAGGGGCCGCCACCGAGAATGCCCGGGTCCGAGTACTTGTCTTCCGGGCTTCTCGGACGGTGGCGATCCGCAGCAAGTGCGCTCGCGCCTGCCGAACAGGACGGGCCGAGGTGGATCGCTGAGCGATACACTCTGCCAGGTAGTACGGTCCCAGCTATGGAGGGTTTTATAAACTAAAACCAGGACCTTGAATCTAATCCGGGCTGCAACGGGCAACCAATGCAGGCGGGCCAGGACTGGTGTGATGTGTTCATGACGACGCACACCAGCCACCATCCTAGCCGCCGCATTCTGTATCCGCTGCAGACACCGGAGAAGAGTCAAGGGCAACCCCATGTAGAGGGCGTTACAGTAGTCCAGCCTCGAGATCACCAGTGCTTGGACCACTGTTCTCAGAGAGTTCGCGTCCAGGTACGGGCGGATCTGGGCGATCCGACGGAGATGGTAATAGGGGGACCTGGTCACCGACGCCACCTGGGACTCCATGGTAAGCGCCGGGTCCAGGAACACACCCAGATTCCGCACCCTATCCGCGAGCTGGAGGGAGACTCCCCCCAGGCAGGGGACAGGGCCACTGTACCCCGACGGCGAGCTCTCAAAGAACATAACCTCCGTCTTCTCGGGGTTGAGCCTAAGCCTGTTCGCCCCGGTCCAAGTCAGTACGGCCTACAGGCACCCATCGAGGATCCCCACAGCTTCCACTGCAGAGGTGGAAAAGGAGAGATAGAGCTGCGTGTCATCAGCGTACTGATGACAGCAGACTCCAAAACTCCTGATCACCCCTGCCAACGGCCTTATGTAGATGTTGAACAGCATGGGGGACAGAGACGACCCCTGTGGCACCCCACAAGGGAGAATCCAAGGGGCCGATAACTCCCCCCCATGCTGAACGTACTGGGGCCGGCTCTCCAGGAAGGAACGGAGCCAACTGCGAGCAGAGCCTCCGATTCCCACCTCAGAGAGCCGGTCCAGTAGGATACCGTGGTCGACGGTATCAAAGGCTGCTGACAGATCCAGGAGGATCAACAGGGTAGAGCAACCCCTGTCGGCCGCCCGGATAAGGTCATCTTGCAGGGCGACCAAAGCTGTTTCGGTACCCCGACGGGGCCTGAACCCAGACTGGTATGGGTCGAGGCACTGCCGATCCTCCAGGTATGACTGCAGCCGGACCGCCGCCACCCTCTCGATCACCTTGCCCATAAACGGGACGTTGGCGATTGGGCGATAGTTTGATAAATCGTCCACCGCAAGGCCAGGTTTTTTCAGAATGGGCTTTACCACCGTCTCCTTCAGACGAGAGGGAAAGACCCCCTCACTGAAGGAGGCAGTGGCTTTGACAGAAGCCCATTCGGCCATAGTCCCTCTGGCAGCTCGAATTAGCCAGGCAGGGCAAGGGTCGAAAGGGGTGGAGGCAGGCCGGCAATGCACCATAGCCTTGGAGACCTCGACAGCAGAAACAGGCCCAAGCGCATCCAACCGGGGTTGGGGGCGCTGGTGGGATGACTCCCGGGCAGATATGGTCTGCTTGACTTACTTTTTTTTCTTTTTCCCCCTCCCCCCCTTTTTAACTTATTTTTTCAATTTTTAGATAGGTACCCCGACTTAAGAGTAGTTCAACTTAAGAGCATGGATTCAGAACGGATTGAATTTGTAAGTCGAGGTACCACTGTATTTATTTGTTTGTTATATTGCCCATCTGGCAGCCAGGCCACTCTGGGCTGTTTACCACAATATAACATTGGCAATATAACAACATTAAAAAGGCAATTTACTGCATATGTGGTAGGGCTGGTTGTAGGTTACTTTGCCATTACAAAATGGAACCATGACTCAGACAAGGTTGGAAATCACTGCTCTGAATGTTTTACAGTAGAACCCTTATCTGCCCTAATTGCTGTAGCCATCAGGGATGATGGGAAGTGTAGTCCAACAGCACTATACGGGTCATATAATAACTCTATTCTGTTATAAGGATTCCACCCTCCACATTCATTCTCAAGACTTTCCTCCCATATTCTCTCTTTCAAACCACAGGATCTCCCAAGGGAGAAAAAGTTACTCACAAAATGAACTGAAATAGAGCCAGATGTGGCAACAGCAAAAAGCAAAGAATGAAAAAGTGCAGCTAATTGAACATGTGTCAGTTCTTGGAATCATTCAAACAGTTATCCTACATGCCTACAGAAAATTAGCAGTGTTCTCATTTGGCCTCAGATCGTACCTGTCAAGCCAGGCCACAGGGACTAGCCAGTCATATCTTGAGGTCCAAGCCAGATCCATTTTCCAGAGAGGATCAGCCACCACTCTGTGCAGCAGACAAGAACAATGGCACCAACAGAGTTTTAAGATGTGACATTTTCAGAATTGTTTTCCTGTAGTTCCCTATAGCAGGTGACACTCATGATTTGCGCTATGGGGCCTCTGCTGAGGCACAGGGGTATGCCGTAGGAGGGCTCACTGCAAATCCTCAGAGACTCCAGGCCCAGGTGCTACCACCGCTGCGGCTCGCTTCTATTTGCTGCTAGGTGCCTGTTTACCTGACCTGAACATGAAGGCGAGTGAGAGGAATATTCTTTATTTTATTATTTCTTTTCATAGCCCTCCTGCCACCCATGCATGACCCAAGGAGGCTGAACAGCACAAACAGATAAAAAGAAAAGTTCCCTGCACATTTTTTCTTCTTCGTTTCTGGAACGGAGTAGGAATGGATGAAACCCACACAAGGAAAGTCCAGCAAAAAAGTAAGATGGCAGCACTGGTCAAGAGAAGTGGACAAGCATTGTGAGGGAAAGGTAGGCTCATCATATTATTATGCTTTTCAGCAGAAGCAGAACTTTCTTCTGAAGAACCAAAGTCTTCCATTAGCAGATACAGCTTTGCTGAAGGGGAGGGGGAGGTAAGCTCTTCCTACACCAGAAGGTATTTGTATTAAAATTAAAATATTAAAACAGATATAATCTGCCTCCAAGAAATGCATATTAAAATGTATTTATTTATTTATTTAAAGGCTTATATCCCGCCCATCTTCCCTGGCGGGAACTCTGGGCGGCTAACAATGTTAAAAAAGACATAAAATAAGTGGAGGAACCTCTGAGCAAGAAGCAGCGGAGGGCAAGATGGCGGCGATAAATAGGGAGGGGGAAGGAGGGAGAAAAAAAAACCTAACTGATAAGGTCACCATAGGCTTCTTTAAAGAGGAAGGTCTTCAAGGCCCTCTTGAAGGCAGGCAGGGACTCCAGCAGGCGCAGCTCAGAAGGGAGGTGATTCCAGAGTGAAGGCCCCACCACAGAGAAGGCGCGGTTTTGCGTGAGCGTTTTCCGCGCCTCTCTGGGTGTGGCCACTCTCAGTGAGCGCGCCTGCGACGATCTCGTGGGTCTGGAACCAGATGCTCTCTGGGAGTTACGCTCCGCCAGGTACCCTGGTCCCAAGCCGTGGAGGGCTTTGAAAATCAAAACCAGGACCTTGAACCTGATCCGGAAGACACCACAAATATTTAGAATGTCCAAAGATTGGGAAATTATACTACTCAGCAGCACAACAAAAGAAAAGAGGAGTAGCTCTATATATTAAACAAACATTAGATTCCAAACTTATATACACAGATGAAGAAGAAAAAATTTTAATGGTTGAAATAATGATAAATAAATAAAAAATCCTCCTGATAGCAACATATGCACCCAATAACAAACAAGAATAATTATATAGAAAATTCTATAAAGAAACATTGGTAAAAGAATACCAAAATACATGTTTACTGGGCGACTTTAACACAATTGTGGATGAAAAACATTGATTATAGAAATGGAAAGGGGAAGGGAAAAAGAGGAATCTTCCAAAAACTTCTTCCAGATGGTAGAAGAATTGGGACTACACGATATACGGTGAGAAATAAATACCAAAACCTCCCAATTTACCTTTTATTCAAATAGACACAAATTCTGGTCAAGAATTGATTTGATATGGATATCTACAGAATTAAGGACAGGAATACAAGAAGCAGAGATAGAAACAAATATATGGGCAGATCACAATCCGATAAATTTGAGGTGGAAAAGAGTAAGGAGAAAACAAAGATGGACTTTGAACTTGGCCTCAATGAAAGATAAAGAATTACTGGAGAAAGCTAGAAAAGAAATGCAATTTTATTTCAAAGAAAACACAAATGAAGAAAACTCTTTGCAAATCATAAGGGACACAGCTAAAGCTGTTTTTAGGGGATTGACCATAGCATAATGCAAAATAAATAAATACGTAAATAAAGAGAAAAGGCATGAACAAACCAAACTGAAAGAATTCAAGAAGCTAGAATCAGAAATGCAGAATAATGAAACGAAATGCCATTTTGGTGTTTCGTGCCCATCTCTATCAAACAGTATTAGATCCAGAGTTGCCTGTTCTTGGGTGGGCTCCATAACAAGTTGCTCTAAGGCACAGTCATTCAGCATGTCGAGACACCTAGTTTCTCTTTCTTGCCACAAGCTTGCATTGGCCCAGTCAATGTAGAGAATAGAGATACAGTGGACCCTTTTATAATAAACAGCTTGTATAACATAAAATTTGTACAACATAAAAATTCTGGAGATAGGGAAAATTTGCTTAACATAATCGCCTATGGGGAGAATTCGTACAGCATAAAAATGGGATCACTCTGTTTTTAATGCATTCCTATGGGAATCTGTATAAGGAAAATTTGCTTAACATAATTTCATTTGGAACGAATTAATTCCTTTATACAAGGTACCACTGTAATTGAAGTCCCCCATGATTACTATACTGTCCCTCTTAGACACCTCCATGATTTGTCTCCTCATTTCAAGGTCCCCCTCAAGTTTTTGATCTGGTGGACGGTAGCACATCCCTACTATCACATCGGTGTTTGGACCTGGTAGTTTAACCCCAAATGATGCTATGGTGGAGTCAGACCCAATGTCAATCTCCATTCTGCTGGATTTTACCCCTTCTTTCACATAGATGGCCACTCCAGCTCCAACCCTCCCCTCTCTATCCCTTCTATAAAGTTTATAGCCTGGGATTGCTGTATCCCACTGGTTCTCTGCATTCCACCAGGTTTCTGTTATGGCTAGTATATCAATGTTATCCCTAGCTACCAAATGTTTAAGTTCTCCCATCTTTGCTCAGAGGCTTTGAGCATTTGCATAGAAGCACCTGTACAGTGGGTTCCCCAAGAATAGTTACTTTTTTGTTCTCTCCCCCCCCCCCCGCAGCTTTTAATTCCAGTAGACAAACTAACACATCCCATTATTCTCCCAGTGCTAATACCTACTATGTGGTTCTCTACCCTCTCCAACGTCATTCCAAGGGGATGAGGTGTTCCGAACCGGATGCCACTCTGCTCCTGTCGGCTTTCCCCCAGTTATCATTTTAAAAGCTGCTCTGCAGCCCTTTTGATGTTGAGTGCCAGCAATCTGGTCCCATCATGGTTCAAGTGCAACCTGTCTCTCCTGAACAGGTTTGGCTTGTCCCAAAATGTTCTCCAGTTCCTGACAAATTTGAAGCCCTCCTCTCAACACCATTGCCTCATCCACGCATTGAGGCTTCTGAGCTCTGCCTGCCTGGTGGGTCCTGCACGAGGAACAGGCAGCACTTCTGAAAAATACTACCTTGTAAGTCTGGGACTTCAGTCTTCTTCCCAACAACCTGAATTTTGCTTCCAGGACTGACCACTTTGCCTTCCCAACATCACTGGGACCAACGTGTACCATGACAACTGGGTCCTTCCCAGTCCTTTCTAACAAACTATCTAGATGTCTGGCTATGTGAGCAACCTTTGCAACTGGCAGGCAAGTCACCATACGGTTATTACACCCATCACAAATCCTTCTCTCTGTATTTCTAATAATTGAATCACCTAGTACAAGGAGCCTCTCTCCTTCAGCCTGTATCTGAAGAACATCTGGATCACCCAAAGTTGTGAAGCACTGTTTTAAGACAGAGAACTTGATTTCCCTACTTTGTCTGCTTACCAGAAGAGCCAGCCTGTGTGGCCCTGGACAAGCTGCATGGTCCCAAGGTAGTCCCACCATTTTTACTTTATTCCAAATGCCTGTCTCGCCTCCAATACATGATTTTATGTAAAATCATGGTGTTTACCAAGGCCTGGAAGAAACATCACTGGCCAATTCAGAATAATCTCTTGGAACAAGTTAAGGAATTTAAGTACCTAGGACTATACTTTAAGTTCAACTGTGAGTGGACCGCCCACCGTACCTACACAGCCATTGCTCGGTTTTTCTATATTAACGGCGGATTCCACATCCCTTCTGCTGTGCGGGTCTTTACAGCAAAAACTAGGCCCCAGTTGCTCTATGGCATACCTATTTGGAAAAGCGCATTCAATTCCAACGTTGAGAACATACAGTCTTCCTTCTTGCGCCGAATATTGGGGGTCCCTAATTGTGTGGGATGGGCAGCTCTATACCTGGAGACAGGCCTAGATCGCTTAGATACTAGGGCATGGAATCAAACCCTGAAATTCTGGCTGAGAATCCATTTTCAGGCTGAGCAGTTGGGTTATATATACCATATGCTATCTGATTCCTATACGAGCAAGTGGTCACAGATAATCCAACATAAAGTTAGATCTATTGGAATGCCTCTCGAGTCCATTCTAATGTTAAATCAACATCAGGCCTATCGAACCCTTAGTCAGCGAACTGATGACATCGAGAGACAAGAACTGACTGCCACAGCAAATAGAACCTGCTCACCCCAGGCGCACGGTATTCTACCAGGGTATTGGAAACAAGCAAACTATTTATCCTCGTTAGGAACTCCACAAGCCTGCAGAGCATTCTGTTTGGCAAGACTCAATGTGCTCCCTTCAGCTATGCTTCAGGGTAGATATAATGGAACCCCACGCCAAGAACGTTTATGTCCCTGTGGAGCTGGGGTACCCGAATTTTTAACTCATGTTCTTTTATACTGTACCTTTTACAAAGAAATTACAAGAGACCTGATTTATCCTTTAATTTTTAAATTTCAAAGTTGTCCAGATAAGATCTTGGTAGAGTACTGCCTTTCAGATAAGAACTCATATATAACTACCCAGGTGGCTAAATTCCTCTTGGCAGCAGTCCATAGAAGGGCTACGATAGTGGCAGATAAATGACACTGTAATCTACTGTTGGCAATGTTACGATATAGTTTTATTCTGTGTATTGCTCTGTTTAAACTGTTTTCGGGTCACATGACCATAATAAACTTATGATGATTTTATGTTCAGGGTCAAATATTTCAGCCTTATCATCATATACTGCCTCTCTATCTCCATCTTTGAAATATTGCAATTTTGCCCTGGGGGACATGAATCTCCGGTTTCTAAGGAATAAAAGACCTGTCCCTTTTCATCTTCAGCAATTTCTGGTGCCTACAGGGGAGGTAAGAGCCGAGGAGGGTCCATCTTTGGGTGGCAGGAGACTGGGGTTGGGGGAGAGAATGTAAGTGAAGGGAGTGTGCTGCTTGGGGTATACTTTGTTAAATTAGATTTCTAGTGGAATCCAATTTGGAGCAGACAGCGCCTTGTTGACAGTTACTAACTCAATTACCTACACCTTCTAATGTTCATTCTGTGCTCTGTGGGAACGGCGGGCCAGCTCAGCTTGCTGGCTGGCTGGGTTTGAGTTAACAGAGGATGCAGCGGTCCCTTTGCCTGTGTGGGGAAGGGACTGACTTTTACTGTCACAGGGAAAGCAATGGGCCTTCCTGCTCAAAATCAATGTTCCACTGCCCAGTGAGAGAGAGTGGTTGCACAGCTTGGCAAACCCTGCCTCTTCCCAGGAGACAGCTGCTGCCTCAAGCTTCTCTGGGGGATGTGGCCGGCCACATCTTTCTGATCTTTGACCTTGAGGAGCAAGATATTAAAGTTACTCCATATGTGTTATGTCTCTCCCTTTGGAGGAGAAAGAAGCCTCTGCTTTCCAAAAAGGGATGGCATAACCCCATTCAAAGTGCCTTTTTATGCAAGAATAGTAATAGTAATTGTAAATAGTAACAGTAATAATAACAAGAACAACAACAATAGTAACAATTGGAAGAAGAAGAAGAAGAAGAAGAAGAAGAAGAAGAAGAAGAAGAAG
>JAHTLZ010003468.1:14932618-14950844 GCA_023846285.1 Phrynocephalus versicolor | reverse complement strand
TTTTCTCTCATGTGCCAATATAACTTTGCCTGATTCTGGAGGCTATGCTGCTCCATTGGGGTGAGTGGAGTGTCCATCTTGGCAGCATGAAAAAGTCTTAACAGATCTGCTGCCATCTACCAGCCAATCAAACATAATGCCAACTATTATAAGGTGAGGGTATCGTGTGACCCACTGCCTACCAAGGTGTTTCATGTAGCCTGCAGGGTGATCTCCCATATGACCCAAAAATTGTTCCAAAAGTAGACACTTGTGCTCCCAGAAGAATCTAGTCAGAGTGATCCAGCCATCTTAGCCTATAAACCTCATGTAAAATGAAAGGCCACTAAAAATAACTCAGCTGCCTTAATGTGTCACAGGTTTGTCCTTGACTGCTTGGCCTTTGGCAGCAAATTCTCCTGGGTCGGTTCTGCAGTTAGCCTGTGAACCTCCTTCTCTACTGCTGTTGACTTGAGATGTCACAACATAATATGTCTTGGAAAGTTGAACGTGCAAAACATCTAGCTTGACCCATGGACTGAAGACACATTCTCTCTGAGACCATTCCTTGCAAAATGTCCATTGTCCAGCCCACAAATGGAACCACCACCACAACAACAAAATAATAATAATAATGGAAATGGGCTGAAGACTCTCGTTACATCTCCCGGTGTTCTGTTGGAAACTGATGAAGGTGTCTAGGCAATCAACGTGCAAAAGGAGTTTAGCAGTCGAAGATTTCTGGGTTATGTTTCTGGCTCTGAGAAAGGCATGGCTTTGTTCAGGATGGTGTAAAGCCCTAGGAGGGAAGTGGGGCTTAAATGTTTAACTTAAGATTGAGGGGGGTTTGGAAACTTCCTGGGTTTTATCCTCAGCTTTGCCACCAGGATCTTGGCAACGCTGTCCTTGGATGCTGTCCTGGAGGTTTTCTGAGAATTCCCTCTGCTTTTAATTCCAAGCTTCTTATGAAACAGAAGCCTAAGCAATAAATGAATAACTCCTTGGAGGCTCCAGGATGATCCCTGAGGGTTGCTGGCAACCTGAGCTGCCAGTGACCATATATTATAAAAGCAACTGATACTCCAGCTGATCTCAGCCTAGTAGCTTACTGGGATATCACACACCATCCATCTGAAGAAGTGGACTGTGATCCACGATGACTTGTGGCAAAATAATTCTGATCCTCCTCAATGTGCCACAAGGGTTTCTTGTTTCATTTGGTCGTGTAGAGTAGTTCATTTATTTATTATTTATTTATTTTATTTATTTTTAAAGCTTGTATACCGCCCGTCTTCCCGAAGGAACTCCGGGCGGTTCACAACAAAGTAACAAGAACAAATAATCAACTAGAAACTAACAAATAAACAATTAAACGACAATGTAAAAGTAAACAAAAAAATAAAAAACTATAAAAATTCGGCGCTTACAAGTTGGAAAAACAGATGGCGGAAGGGAAAAAAATGGGTTTCAATAAACTGGGGCATGCCTCAAATTCTTAATGTGCAATTTTTCTTTAGTGACTCCCTTTTGACTTTGAGAAGACAGCGACCGCCACCCTGCCTCATGTAGCTCTCACATGTTCTTGTATTTTTAATCCCCAGTCTTGTCTAGAGCTTCCTTTTATTTTAATACATTATCGTCATATACTGATCTTCATTCTCTGGATACCAGCGTTTAATGAGCCAAAGCAGAAAATTCCTCATGCACCCTTCCTGTTATATAGTACAGTTGAGTCCCCATATCTGCAAGGGATTGTTTCTCAACAACCTGTGGATGCTGAAAACTGCGGATAATGATGAAGTTCTATATAGCATGGTAAAAGATAAAAACCAGAATAAAAATTATTTTCACATGCATTACTAGAAATGGCCACTAGACGAAGCCAGAGACTGTGCTATGAATTCTTGTTGTCTAAACATTGTAATATTGTACATGTCAAATATTTTTCTGTTTTTTTTCTTTCAATATTTTTGAATCCATCAATCAATCTTTATTGTTAAGTCCCGAAACTGATGAAATACATTTAAAACAATTTAAAATAACATAGATATTCAGTACCTGAAAACAGTATGAATTATGGCAGGCCTGCCCAACAGGTAGACCGCGGGCTACTGGTAGCCCACAATGGGTTCAGAAGTGGCCCGCCAGCCATCAATTAAAAAGTGAGGGGATAAGTTCTCCACCACTCCCTCCCCCATCCCAAGGACCACCACTGCCCCAGCAAAGTTCTGGGTCTGCCCCCCCCCACTGTCTCAGCCGAGTGGGGCAGTTCAAGGGCCATGATGCATTGAAACCTGTTCCCTCCAGAACAGATTAATTGGTTTTCAATGCATTCCTATGGGAAATTGCTGCTCTACTTACAAAAGTTTTTTACTTATGAGCATATGCTCAGAATGGATAAAATTTGTAAGGAGAGGTTTTAGTGTAGTAGCCCTCAGGCACTTTGGGCCAAAAAAAGTAGACCTTGGCCTGTTCAAAGCTGAACAGCCCTGAATTATGGGGTAGAGGTGAGAATTTTTGTACATCTTCTTTGTACAGAGATAAGAAATTTGGCCGCTACTTCTATATTGGGCTTACAATATTTGTATCAGCTAAAAATATTTTTAATATATTCAGGACATGGATAAATAAAACCACTGATACTGATATTGTAGATGCGAGAGTCCTATTATATGGAAAACACAAGAGCAATACTTAAACAGCAGACCTTGCCTTTTAATTTTATACCCAAATCCAAGGGGTGTGTGTCTCCATATTCTGACCAGAACAGGTGTGTCAGTCCTCTTCAGTGGTGGTGTGCGCCTGTGCACCGCCATCCACTCATGCTCCAATCTCCAACTTGTGGAAAGGAACCAAGTGATTGCTCTGCTCTGAACGTCAGAAGCAGCTCTAGGCCATAGCAGTGAGTGATAGGACACTCCGTCTGGCTTCCCAGGTTTTTGAGTACCTTATTCAGAAGGTTCACCTGCACATATTTCTTTTTAGTTAAGACGTAGTTATTTGTCCCCATCAGCACTGCCAGTCAGAAGCATAACTGTTAGATCTGATTAAAATATCGAGCTCATATGCTTATAGTTTTGCAGGATGTGCGTGGTGTCAGGAGACAGTAGCTTCTGCCACTTTTATTGAGAGATACACTTCTTTTATTATGATTGCTTTCTTATGTACTACAACTTTTGTGGTTTCCCCAGAGCCAACCCTGCAATTAAACAATTGCAGAAATAAATGATTTTTCAATTATTTGCTTTTTGGGGTTGTGTGTGTGTGTGTGTGTGTGTGTGTGGTGGGGAAATACTTCTGCCTGCCTGCAATCCTAGTTTGCATTTGCAAGATCATGGTGGTTTACTCCCTTGCATGCCACTGAATTCCACCACAAAAAGTATATATACAGACATGCATTCATTGAATCCATTAGTTCAGTGGTGTGAAAGGGCATCTTTACCATGATGTATCTTTTGTTTCCTTTTCACCATAGTCGTCTGTAACAGGAGACGACACTGGCAGCTGTGCTTGTTTAATGACAGACGAAGCCTAACCAGAAAAAAAAGGAAGATTAAAGGAGAAACCGTTTTTACGCTATATTTATATATGCTTTTGTATATGTCTCCATACAAACTCAGAAATAACGTGCGCACATTAAAGAGAAATTCATGTCACTACACTACCCTGGGAAAGACTGTGACCAGAAAAGCTGTGTGCTTGCTCAGATGGCTGCTCTGGGGCTCACTGCTGAAAGGCAGCCTCAAGGTTCTGGACTGCTATCTTTCAACTAGAGTTGCCCTCGACGGCCCTTTGGGCAGAAGCCAGCCCTCTGCAAAACAAAAACGATGGCAATCCTATGAAAGATGGATGTGAGGACAAATTCAGATTCCAGAGCAAGTTTGGGTTTCGGTCCTTTTTACCTTGTAAGGCTAAGGCAGTTACTTCACGTCCCTCTCATCGCTATTCGCCGTCCCACTTGGGACCGGTACGAAGAAATGTTACCGTACGTCCATTGCGTGACGATAGGCGTTCGTCCCAACCACGCCCCCTGAACTGGGATTTAAGCATGATGAGCCATACCTCTCCCTGGCCTTGGGAATGAGCTTGTCTCGATTCTCGTTTCAACATGAGAGCCCGTGAAGTAAGGCTTGTCGCGGAACGAACACATTCTCCATCTAGTGGCAGGAGTGCGAAGTGCCATTCACCATTACATTCCCTATGGCATTAGCAATGTAATGCAGAGAGATAAAAAGACATAAAACCTCGAACTTTGCTTTTTAATGCATGGAAGGCAAAGTTACGGAGATTCAAAATATCGAAAAATGGAAGGTCGGACCAAAAAAAAAAGGGCTCGCCCGGCTCCTCCTGCCGGGCTGCTTGAGACAGCCTGCGTGCCTGACAATTAAAAAAGGCTAAACGGAGGCAGGGAAATACAGATGTTATCACGAAACAAGGACGTGCAGTAACAGTCGTCACAATACCATCAATCGTACACGGAAAGAGCGACAGAATTTGTTAAACTGAAAAGAAGGGAAGAGAAGAGATCCGTTTGGGGCATGTTGAAACCTGATTGGTGCATCCTCTTCAAAAGTCTAGAAAATGGAACAATAAAAATGGAAATAGAGTTTGTTTAGTTTAGTCTAAGGAGAATGCTATGCTCACCTGCTGGCTTGTAATCTGATTTGTACTTTGTATAGTCTCCTGGATAAGAGTTATGCCCTCGATCCAAACCAGTCTGGGTTCAGGCAGCATCGCAGCATGGAGACAGCAGTGGTCACCCTGCAAGATGACTTCCTGAGGAAGACTGACGGGGGCAAAGTGTCCTTGTTAGTCCTCCTCGATCTCTCAGTTGCCGTTGATACCGTCGACCACAGTATCCTCTTGGGGAGGTTGGGGGATCATTGGCCTCACTTTGGCTTGGCTCAAATCCTACCTGGAGGACCATCCCCAGAGACCGCAGCTTGATGTGATGACTTCTGCCCCATGGATCCTCAATTGAAAGGAGTCATCCAGAGTTTTGGAGCTTCGTGTCAAAAGTATGCTGATGACACCCCTCTTTCTCTCCTTTCCACCGTTTGCAGTCCCATCTCTTGAATGTTGCCTCGGAGCCATACTGGAATGGATGGAGGGAAATCTACTGAGGTTGAACCCTGATAAGATGGATGCCCTGCATGTGGGGACCCCTAGTGTCTGCAGGTTGGGAAACTCCGTCTCTTTGGGGGGAGCGACTCTCCCCTCTAAGGGTGAGATTCACAGCTCTTGGACCTAGCACTATCCATGGTGTCCCGAATAGTGTCTGTGGTCCACTCCACCCATTTCCACCTTCAGTGGATTGCCCAGCTGCATCCCTACCGGGACACTGGAGCCCTTAGTACACTGGTCCATGAGCTGGTAATCTTGAGATTAGAGTACTGCCGTGCTCTCTAGTCCAGAATACAGCAGTAAGACTGCTAACTGGGATGAGACGCTATCATCACAACTCCCTCACAATATAGTATTTTTCTGAGTATTTTTACCCCACCTTTCTCCTTGGAAAAGACCCAAGGTGGATTACAGTAATGAGGGACAATATACAGTCCAGTACAATGAAGAAACATTCAAGGTTATGAGCAGGAATTTGAGCGGTATCTTACAGCAATAAAAGGCAACATTAAAGCTAAAAAACAGGGACCTTACCTTTTAGGTGGTGGCCCCTCGCTTATATAATTCTTTACTACTCCCTTACATCCACCTGGCCCCTAGATGGGGTACTTTTAAATGCTCACTAAAGACCAGGGTGTTTAAGAAGGCCTTAGATGAGTCTGGTCCATAACTCTAGTTTTTCTATCCTGTCCAGATTTATTTATACTGCCTCTGTTATTATTTTTTGCACTACTGTTTTTGTTTATATTGTTTTCTAACTAGTGGTGGCTCAGCAGGCTAGAGCATTGAAAACTGCCCACTGCAAGGTTGGCAGCTCAGCGGTTTGAATCCTGAGTGCCATGCAGCGGAGCGAGCTCCCGCTGTTAACCCCACATGGCCACGGACTTACACAACACTGGCTGTTCGGCTTGAATACGGAGATGAGTACCACCCCTAGAATTGGACACTACTAGCACGCATGTGCGGGGGGAACCTTTACCTTTTAACCTTTAACTAGTGTAACCTGATTACTATTATTTATAATGTTTGTTGTTCACTTTATTGTACACCATCCTGAGTAGCTTGGTAGTAAGATGAGAAGTATAGAAATCAAATCAAATCAGAGAGAGAGAGAGAGAGAGAGAGAGAGAGAGAGAGAGATTCTACCTTTTGAAAGGTGAAGTTGTCGGCAAGGCAAGTATGGAATTTGTTAGACATTACATTTGTGACCAAGTTGGAATTCCAACATACTGTATATCTGAGGAGTTGAAGTCTCTCCCTTTACTAAATCTCTTCTCTGTGAATGTTTGATAAAGTTATCTGCAAGGCAAACATTCAAATTAGCATTCTGACTTGGAGGTCTGCATGGTGTCCTTTTCCCCCTGTTCTCTGATGTTTATCCAGATGTTCTCCACCAGTCCCATGGTCCGGCTTATTTATTACCTAGCAGTTGAACACATCCTTACATTAAATGCTGCTGTTTTGTCCTTCTTGTTTATTCCTTTTGAACAAATCATATCCTTCAGTCACTCACTACCATCCAGTCATACCTCTCATTCAAGGAGATTTCTGTGATGCCTATTATATCATCTTTGTCTGTGATGCCTATTGCATCATATTTGTCATCAAAAGTTCAAACTCATTTTGCTTGTTTTCCCAGCAAAGAATATCTTTGCTTCCACACTTGATCCTGTGTACAGTTTAGGATAACTATACAGACAATTGTTGCATCTGTTACTTTTTGGAGGTTGGTGTCTTGGTTATATTTTATGTGTGTAATGCCACCCAGAGTAGTAGCAATACCAGTAGATGCATAGGATATAAGAGAATGAACAAATAAATCTAGTGCTTCAAAAAAGGCAACTTGAGTCACACAAAAATCTCCTTTGTGCACTACTACTGGTAGTACTATTTTTTCGTGGTGCAATGCATAAGGCTCTCACACATCTGGAAATGGCACATGTCTCTGCAGAGGAACAGAGGCGATGCTTGTGTGACTGATTTGCAGGTTGTTACACACAAGTCGGGGCATATATGGAAGAAGGGATGAGTGATTTGCATACCTTCTTTCAGGGCTTCCTCACAATGAGTGAAGACACCCACAGTAGCCGATTACCATGAAGGCTTTTTCTTCAGTTGTAAAATTAAAAACAGCTGAGGGGAAATCCAAATGTTATCTCAACCGCGTAGCTGCTGCTGATAATCACTTCCACCAAAAATCACTTCCACGTGCTTGAGGCTCCGTACGGCTGTGGTAATGTTTGGAGGATATCCTGTTTACCAGCCCTCAAAAGCTAATCCAGATTGCTGATCAATGGTGATTCTTCCCCGGTAAGTGTCAGTGACGTTGAGACTACTCTTGCTGGGCCTTATGATGGCTTGGAGTAGTTATCACTCAAGTATTCACAACATATAATAAAAGTGGGTTGTTCCCCAGCCAAGGTGGCTAAAGAGGTCTTCAGGTGTTGACTTACAGCCACTCACCCCATGCCAACATGGCTGACGTCCACACTGTCCTATCCATGCAATCACATCATATCACGGATGTTGACATGTCTTTGGGTCTGAGTTCCAAGTCTCTATTAAAAGTAAGCTTTATAAAGGGAGGAGTGGGTGGGTTCTGAGTAGCATGGCAAGTCCAAGCAACTGGGGAGGGGGGGGAGACCCTAACTCGAGTCTCCAGTGTGACTTATGTCCAGGTTGACAGCAAGTCCCATGGCTCAAGTCCCTATCCCTGGCTTGTAGATCTGAGCTGGTCCAACGCCTTAAATTAAAATGCTGCATGTAGAAGAAGTGGATGATGGTCCAGTTGGATTCCCAACTCATGTAAAAGGTCTCTATGTGGTTATATTGGTGGGTTTACATATTCTTGCAGGCACTCTCACCAGCTGCAAAGGGGGGGTATTTATTTATTTATTTAGAGTACAATTAAGAAATATTCAGTTTCAGAACAGGGAATTGAAGGGTATCCGACTTACAGTATTAGAAGGCAACATTAAAACTAACAGTTGATAACATAGTGTCAATGTAATCACACAAGGAGAGATATAAACACAAAATTATAAGTGGTTATAAACACAAAATCTGTGTAGCCATGTATGGCAGATTCAAATAAAAGATCCTATGGTAGTCCATCGTTTAGGGAAAGCTTGCCTGAACAGCAAGGTCTTTGTTTCCAGAAATACTTGCCTTGCTTTATATTTTGAACATTTTTTTAATTTATTATTTATTTATTTATTTATTTATTTATTTTTGTGGTGGGGACATCTGAGCTATCCTTCCTCTCCTGATGACAAACATGTTTTTCATCATGGAACTAAGGCTGCAACTACATGGGTAAATAGTATGGGATTTTCTGCAGAAGCAAAATGGATGCAGTTGTTTTTCCTTTTTCTTTTCATGATCACACGACACAAAGCCCAACAGGAATTAATGGCTGCAGTCACAATTAAGATGATTAATATTTAGAAGCTAATGTGGACTTTGTCTGTAAGCCTGATTTTTCAGATGTAGAATCTTTTCTCTCAAACACTAAGGGCCTGCCCAGGTGGGCATATAGGCTGGTATATGGATCGCTGTTGGTATGGTTTGGTTTGAACCAAAAGACAGCATCCACACCTGTAACTACTTAGATCAATCTATCCTGCCCCTTTAAAAGCTGCCGGACACCTTTCTGCCACAGTGTTAGAGCATGTCTTCCTTTTGGTATGACTCAGCACAAGCCTAATTATCTTGCGTAGCCTGTGAAGGATGGCACTTTTAATCTTGTTGTATTTATACAATGACAATACATTGCATTCCAATTCCAATTCCAATTCCAAAGATTGTGGAATTAAAAGGGATGGAGAAAAAAAAAAAACCTCCTCTATTTTGTCTTTTGTTTTTGTTTTTTAAAAGTGGCACAGTTCAGCCATGGCGGCCACATGGCCACAGACTTGCACAATACTGGCTCTTTGGCTTAGAAATGGAGATGGGCACCACCCCTAGAGTTGGACATGACTAGCACGCATGTGCTGGGGGGGGGGGACCTTTACCTTTACCTTTAAGTGGCACGGAGCAGTTCTAATACCATACTAAGTGGATGAATTGCTCTTTTGATATGCCATTTACTGAACAGGCAGGGGAAAGGAAGAGCCAACGCAGGCAGCTGTTGCCATGAGAAAGAAAGGAAACGGGCTAAGGTGACTCCATGGGCTCTGCTCCCGTCAGGCAGAGCAGCCCCAGCTGAGAAGAAAAGCAGAAAAAGGCTGCCCACTCCTTTTCCATCCTCCCAGCTTCCACCCTAACATTTCCCACTGGCTGCTGCCACCTCCTTACTCACGAGTAAAATGGGTACATTTTATTGTAAGTAAACCAACAATCCAAATAATTGTGTGGAACTTTCTCACAGAAGAATAAACATCTCCAGTGTGAAGAGAAGGATTGCTTAAGTGAGAGACAAAATAAATTGCACAGAAGATAGAAACTTTTTAAAATGCGAACCATAATACTCCAAGTACAGGAAGCCAGATTTGGGCTACACATCAGGGGGAATTTTTTAACTGTTAGAGCAGTACAGGAATAAAACCAATTATAGTGGTACCTCTGATAACGAATTTAATTCGTTCTCAGAGGCAATTTGTTATCAGAAACATGGTTTCCCATTTAAATGAATGGGAAACCAATTAATCTGTTCCAGAGGTCCGAGAAAAGGCAAAAAAGCTGTGTGTGTGTGTGTGTGTGTTCCAGACCTCTTTATAAAATGCACTTTAAAGGCTTGCAGTGCTGGAACACCCTCCAGAACATCCCTCTGCAGTGCAACGCAAACATGGACAAGAGAAACCAGCAAGACTACTCCAGCCTATTCCCACCAAAGTGCAATGGGGAAAAATGCAAGCAAACAATCATAACCAGGAAAGCAAAGCAAAGTGTTCTGCTTATATACTGCCCCATGCCACTTCAAGTAGTCTCTGGGTGGTTTACAGTTTAATTATGCAGGCTACACATTGACCCCCACCCCAGCAAGCTGGGTACTCAATTAACCAACCTCGGAAGGATGGAAGGATGAGTCAATGATTAGCCTAGCCAGCTATCAGAGATTGAACCCCAGGTTGTGAGCACAGTTTTACCTGCAGTACAGGCATTTAACCACTGCGCCACGAGGTTCTTAGAAAGAAAAATCCAGCCCATTTTTGCCTGCAGAGCAATGAAAAAAGACTGCAAACAGGGAGAAATGAACACCAGCAAGAGCACCCCAGCCTCTTCCAGCCAAAAATGCAAATAAAAGTGGTGCAAGAATTAATAAAAGCTAGCTCCCTATCTTACCAAGTTCAAAAGGTCCAAATCCCTCAGCAAAACATGTCCAGAATGTCTCCAAAACACCATGAAAAAATGCTCTAACTCCTCCCACCCCTCTACAAACTATGCATCCTGCAATGCATGCAGGGTAGACATTTTTAATTACAAGGCATTATGAAGCCTTTGTTATCTGAGGCAGCCGATAGGGAACATTTACTATCCGAGGCAGCCCTATACCTGGAAATTTCCATTTGTTACCTGAAAAATTTGTTATCCGAGGCATTGTTTATCCGAGGTATTACTGTACCTCTAATGCCGGCTTCTATGTATTGGGGTGGGCTCACCGCTGCCAAGGAGGAAACCACAGCTACTACCCACTTCTGCTTTCACACGACCACTAAAATCCACAGCAAACTTTGATCCAGATCACCCCCTGGAGAAGTCACGTGGTTAATGTCACGGATTGGGTGTTCCCATGGTCATGTTTTGAAAATCCGCAACCGTTCTGATCCCATGACTGAGAACTGCAGCAAAGACACCATAATGGAGGCAAAAAGGTTTTGGTGTGGATTTTCCATGTTCCCACGGACTCGAGTAACGGCTTAAAATCCGCATTGAAACCGCAACAAGTATTTTACCACCTCCAGACCAGATACAGTACTTGTAAAATGTGCTGGGTCGCGCCTAAGTGAGCGTGATCTCACTTTATTTTTTTACAAGTCCGCTGCTCGTGTGAAAACAATTATGCTCTGCATCTGTGAGCACTTTGCAGCGGATTTTAGTAGTCGTGTGAAAGCAGTCAAGGTTTCAGCTCCTGACTTCCAAGAAGGAGAGAGTAAAGCCTTCATATACTTCTTAACTGCTAGAGGAGTACAACAATGGGACCAGTGACCTCATGAAGTGGTTAGAGCCATCCAGTGCGGGAGGCGTTCAAGAGAAAATTGCACAACCCTCTTGTCAGATCTGCTTTGGTTTGGATTCCTGCCTTGAACTGAAGGCTGGACTAGATGGCCTTTTAGGCCCCTACCAACTCAGTTATTCTATAGTTCTATGGCAAGTAGTAGAGAAACTGTGGCTTTCCCGGAAAATAAAACAGGCATTCTTACGCGTGGCTTTTGCTCCATTGGCTTTGGTCATTCTTGCGGTGCTTTTAAAAAATGTTAAGTTTTTTTAGGTGCTTTAAAACTTCCAAAAAGTCTGTTTGGCCAGAGGTGCTTGTGGCACTATAGGAAAGCACGAGTGTGTTCTGCAATAGAAACAGTCTCTTCTCTGTATCTTAAAAAATATATGACAGCATCTCACTAGCCCTGTGTTATCAAAGCAAGCTGAGGACCTTGACAGAGAGTAGGATGGGACTCGGCTTTCCTCTGTGTGGGGGGGGGGGGGGAGAAAGAGCTTCCTGCAACCAGCTTACCCCCAGGGGCCGAAGATCTGAGAAAACTCCTACCCAGAATAAGCTCTCCTCCTTCAAAGGGGAAGCAAAATAAACTGTGGAATGAGTTCCATGTGCAGAGGTGCCTCTGTGTGTGCCTCCCTGCATGCGTGTGTGCGTGTGCGCGCGCACACACACACACACACACACACACACACAGAGAGAGAGAGAGAGAGAGAGAGAGAGGCAGGGAATGGGGGAAAGTGAGGAGAGCTTTTTGGGCAGCTAGGAAAAGATGTGGAAGCCACAGAGAACAGGGCAGGATGGGTCTCACCCGGGGCTCAGGGAAAAGGAATATCGGAAAGGCAGGAAATACGTAATCCACGTGGAGGGAGGAATGGAAAACAAGTTACTGCGGAGTGGAGTTGTGGGGAAATAAAACTAGACAGGGTGGTGGTGGCTAGGTTTAGAAAGACATAGGAATAAAAATGTCCCAGGACCAAGATGGAGTAATCCTGGGCTGTACACCTCAACCTCAGAAGAGGAAGGTTTGTCGCAAGCTGTGTACAAGAGTGAGTCATGTTTCATATGATGTTAGACTGCAACGCCTATTTAAGATAAATAGAAAAAATAGGGATCTCCTCAGCTTGGGCTCCACAAATATAGCCACAGTATTTCTCCCGCCTGATCTGGCCAAAGAATCCAGACCTGTATCTAAAATTGAGCTGGTGGGTTTTTTGTTTGTTTTGTTTGTTTGTTTGTTTGTTTTGGACTATTGCTGCCACTATTTCCTATTGGATAGCTGGCCATATTGGTTGGAGACACTAGACTCTGTCCGAAAAGTAACTTTAACCAGTTATTCACAGAACCATGCTTGTACCCTGGCCTGCATTTCTTGCACTGCACTGCTGCATAATATCCATCTCAGTTGACCACAGACAAAGAACATAATAGTTATGACATGACTGCATCTGTATCCCAAGTGAACCAGAATGTGTCAGTGTGCATTTTATCCTGAGCTCTCTCTTGAGGAGTGAAGCACAGATGCATCACATGCCCCCATGCACATCAGCTATTGTACTGATCACATTTGGCTCTATCAAATATAAGCACTCTTTTCATTGTACTATACTCTATCTCCCAGATATATTTTCCACCTATAAAACATTCAAAGATAAACCAGAGAGTCTTAACTCACTGCCATGCTGCTCTTGTGGTCATCCATTGCAATGGCCTGGGGTAATTCACACACCATTGTAGCTGCTGACAAAACCTCTTATAAAGGAAAGGTCATTAGCAACTGTAAAAAGGCAGGCTCCTCAGTATAATTAACATCCCTGTTATTTTACCATTGTTATTCATGACAGAGGCTCTTGCATCCTTTTACAACACATGCTTCAGTGGAATATACCTGTACATCAAAGAAGCTATCACCCCACTGTTAAATACCCAATGACTTTCTTACCAATCAACCAACCAACCAAAGTTCACATTAAAATATAACAGTTAGTCCTTAAGGTACCACCAAGTGTTTGTCTTTTTTAAAAAAATTGTCCTTTTATGCATTTTTATTTTGCTTTTATCTATGATGCTTGCACAGACTAACCTGGCTACCTCTTCTATAAACACAACAATGTACAACTGTAGCTGGGTAAATCTGATGTGATGGGCAGAGGTGTGCAGATCAAAGTTTTTAGACAGCAGTTCCCAGAATTCCCCAGGCAGCTTTGATTGCAGGGAAAGAAGAAAACCCAATGTGATATGGATTGATTTCCTATGTCCAAACTTCAGCCCTCCAGATGTTTTGGACAGCAACTTCCACAGTCCTTTGCCATTGGCAATCTAAGCTTAGAATTCTGGGAGTTGTGGTCCAAAACATAAGGAGGGCCAAAGTCTGGACATGCCTGCGATGCTTCGGTTTGGAACAGCTGAGCAGGGCTGTTAAGGGCAGAACATTTTGGAAATAATTCATTCATAGGATTGCCATAAATTGGGGTTGAGTGGCACACAATAGCAGCAGCAGCAGCAACAACAACAACAACATCAACAACAAAGTTTTGCAAACAAGCAAGTTGTAAAAATATTATGATGATATAAGTGATAAACAGAATGAAAATTCTTAAGCCAGTTGACAGTGTGCAGCAGCAGTGATTTTAAGATGGGCCCCTATTTTAAGAGACAATTGGGGGTAATGCCAAACGCCAGCCTTGTAAGCAGCTGCTCGATTGTCCTGCTGCTACAGCAGTGAAATAACAAGGTGCATATTGAACATTTGTAAGCTAAATGCCTTAGGACTAATGGGGGGGGGAATTCCTCCCAGTGCAGATACTAATCTTCACAAGGAAAGTTTTGATCTCAACAGGGGAAGAGAATTCCATCTCTGTGCATGTTGCCCTATCTTCTTCCCCGACAGCCCTTCCCTTACCAGTTGAGGCAGTTAAATCCAAAAACGGAGCTCGGAAATGTTATGCTTTTGGACTGCCACCATTCCGCCGTCCCACATGAACATCTGGGACCTGGAGTCCAAATATAGCTTTTTACACCTCTGCCAGTTAGCCTCAGGTCGAACTTGGCTCTTGTCACCACCTTGAAATCAGCAGGGGTGGGCAGCCGAGTTGCAGGACTGCAGTCAAGTTAAATACACTCAACCCTCTCCCGTTTTTTGTTGTTGTTGTTTTCCCCCTGAAGAAAAGAGATTATTTTTAATAGGGACCTGAGCTTGGGGCTTGGTACCAAAGACTCAGACCCAAGGACTTGTCAACATCCCCACTCATCAGTCCTTTCTACAGGGGCATGTGGGAGGTAAACTACCTCTACCTTGTTCATTCCCTGAAAACTGCTTTCTCACAAGTCTCTCCACCCATCCTGCCCTCTTGCCCACCCCCTGCACTCCTCTGCGCTCTTGCTCTCTCTCTCTCTCTCTCTCTCGCTCTGAAAAAGGCTGCCATCTCTCCTCGGTCCAAGGAGCCTCCCTCAGCCCCGGATGTTTCCCTTGTGGTCGGAGGCCCCGAAATAAGCTCCTCTAATAGGTGTGTGGGCTGTGGCTGCCGCTTGCTCCACCCAAAAGCCCAATGCGCCTTTGCCAGCTGCCACTGGGCTCCAGACAGCTCAGCAGCAGAGGGGATTGGGGATGCCACAAGCATGTGGATCCTACCTCCCATCGCTTCTCTTGCTGGAGCAAAGACAGAAATACCACCAGGGAAGGGAGGAGGAGGGCGGCCGGGGAGAAGAGGAAAGGATAGAAGGAGAATTGGCTCACAAAAGGCTTCCTGCAATCACACAAGAAGGAATGCACAAAAAAGAGGGCTCAGAGGGTTCCTGGAGGAACTGGAGGAGGTTCACCCACACCCTTGGGCCAGCGCTTAATTCGTAAACAGAGAAGTGGCAGTAGCGTAGCTTGCCCTCCCGCCCAGGAGCCCCGGCTCTGGGAAAGTTTGTCAGGCTCTGCGTATGCGAACACGCCATGAAGGAGACAGGTTTCCTAACACCATTTGCCCAACAAATAGTCCATTAGGGCAAATGAGCCGTTCCTGCCCCAGGTCTCGCCCCAAGTAAGGCAATTCTACCCCACTCGATCCACTCCGGATTGACCCCTTACTGGTCTGTTGTGTTTCTCACCCTGTAATGGTGACCTAAATGAAAGATGGGGAGGCTGGAAAGAGGTCACCCCCAGCGGAGAACCAATTATGACATTGGGGATGCCTACTACGGACCCCAATGTAAGAGACTATTATTGGGTCCAGTTAAATATTAAGAAATAACATAGCAACCTGCATTGTATTCATCTTGCATCTTGAACATTTGCCAATTTTGAACATCACCTATGTTACGCTTAAGTCAGGACTGACTTAATTATTATTACACAATTATTATTATTATAGAGTCATATAATTATTATTATTATAGAGTCGATTATTATTGTAGAGTCATAAAGTAATTGAATTGGAAGGGGCCAATGCATACAAGCTTGCTTTGGGGGGCTTCTGTAATCAAATTAAGACTTTTTCCTCCTGCACTTTTTCTAAATAGATTTCCCAAAGCAACAAAGGGCGCATTCAAACTCATGTGTAATTATGAATTTCTGTTGTTACTCCTGTTCAGTAGCCACGAGCAGACCCTATTCTGCTGCACTCTGTTGGCGCAAACACCAAATAATTTTACAATTCGGATACCTTTAAGAAAATAACAGTGCAAATGTTAGTGATGTAAAATTTATGCATGTTATAGTGTTGTAAACCCACTAGATCTGACCATGCTTAGCACATAAACCAATCTGTAGTTTCCAATCTGTGTGGAAATACACTGTAACCCGTGCCCATTTTGTCTATCAAGTCAATCAGGATTCAGGAGAGTTAGGGGTATAGCCATAAACCCAGGCTCTGGGACCTTGGCCCAAGGGCCTGACCACTAGACCACAGTGTGCTATTTGTTTGCTCTGTATGGCATCCTTCTCTCTCTCTCTCTCTGCCTCTCCCATAGCATATCCACAGATGGTTTGGCCAGTGTTGGCTCGGATCTTTCTCCAAAACCTCTGGCTCAAATCCCTCTTTAATTAACAGACAGAGCACTGTTGCTTTTTTAAAAAAATGTGTCCCCCCTTTAATATAGATAGATAGATAGATAGATAGATAGATAGATACAGTGGAACCTTGTATAACAAACAGCTTGTATAACATAAAATTTGTACAACATAAAAATTCCAGAGATAGGGGAAATTTGCTTAACATAATTGCCTATGGGGAGAATCTGTACAACATAAAAATGGGATTACTCCGTTTTCAATGCATTCCTATGGGAATCTGTATAAAGGAAAATTTGCTTAACATAATTTAATTTGGAACGAATTAATTTCTTTATACAAGGTACCACTGTAGATAGATAGATAGATAGATAGATAGATAGATAGATAGATAGATAGATAGATAGATAGATAGATAGATAGATAGATAGATAGATAGATAGATAGATACTTCTTATTTCTCCCAGATAACCTTGGAAAATAAAGGGAGAAAAAGTAAGTCAGCTAAAATGGCCTGGCATGAAGAGCTCTCACTGGGAGGCAACCACCTGGCATATCTGGTGTATCAGGCAGGCGCCAAAGCCCTATCTTGCCTAGAAGACACAGGGACCTCATGCCTCTTCCATCCTGAGTGACAAGCCCCATCCTTCACGTCCAACCTGAGTGAAACTTATAATGCATATGTGGTCAAGCTGGCTTGGGTGGGAGCATGCTGGTCAAGCTCAATAAAAAGGGCCCTAATTAAGTTGTCCTGAACATGTACTGAGCAACATCCAGTGCAGCTACCGCCTTGCTGTGCATTACAGTGATACGCCTTTCCAAAAAGGCCAACCGCCCACTACACACACACACACTTGCTATATGTCTGTGAAGATTCTCAGTCATCCAGGTGAGTTTATCTGGAATCAATACTTGCTTCTAAGTAACTTGCCTCCCTCTAGAAGGCGATCCTAGGGTGCCTATGTGCTTTGTGTTTTTTAAAAACTGTCTATAACTGTTTTATTGCTTACTCTGTTTTTGGTATGTTATATTGTATTCTGAATATTGCGCTCTGTCGCCTCTCTGTAAGCCGCCCAGAGTTCCTCAGGGAAGATGGGCGGGATACAAATGCAATAATAAATAAAAATAAATACTGGACTTCTTTATTGAGAGATAGAAACGTTTCGCTGCTCATCCAAACAGCATTCAGACTGATGAAGCTGTTTGGATGAGCAGCGAAACGTTTCTCTCTCTCAATAAAGAAGCCCAGTAGCCATGACTCAGCTTCCAGATACACACTTGCCCTTCTGTCTGTTGGGCCTGGCCACGGGAGGGGGTCGGTGGCATTCTGGAAGCTGGGCTTCAGAGCTTTTGTGGTCTGCTCTCCTTCCCTGATTCCCTCTGACCTACTGTCTAATTAGCACGAAGGCCTTGGGCTAAAAATACCTTTTCAGCAGCAGGGCTGGGCAGGCTCTGCTCTGTTCCTTTCTTGTTTTGCAGGCTGTGTGGTCACCGCGGGGAGTGGGAGAGAGACCCACCCAACCTCCCCATGCCAACCTGGCAGATGGCATGCGCTGGCCACAAGGCTGCGCTGCCAAAGCTATTTCTGTCCTCATTGCAATGGCTGTCCCCCCTCCCCAATGTTTTTTTTTTCAAATATCCTTTTGCTTGGAGTATATTTGTTTGGATCCCAGCCTGCAACCTCTATTTCAAAGCCTGTTTGTGGAAACTGAAGACCTTACAGTGCACCTGAGCAGCTCTGACAGGAGCCATATTATTTATTTTGAGGGGTGCCGGTTATGCCATGTTGCTCTGCTGCAGCAAAAAACAGCAGATTCTTAACTGTAAAGGCGGACTTGGTTTTGCTTGGCCAAAGCTTTTGTGGAATGCCGCCGATTTCTTCCGACGCTTGCAGTGAGGCCTCCGAGGTCCTACTGCAGCCTTATTTTATGCTATGTTAAGTGATGAATGATGTCTTGATGACATATTGAGATCCC
>JAHTLZ010003468.1:14901438-14925373 GCA_023846285.1 Phrynocephalus versicolor | reverse complement strand
TTTATTTATTTATTTATTTATTTATTTATTTATTTATTTATTTATTTGTTTGTTTGTTTGTTTGTTTGTTTGTTTGTTTGTTTGTTTGTTTGTGTCTGATTTTTGCTAGTACTGATTAACATGTCTATCTCTCCTAAAACTAGCAGAAGAAACAAATTAGGGAAAACAAAATGGAAAAAAGCCCAAAGAGTTAGTCCCCTTTATGTTTAAGTGAAGGATTGGCACACAAAAGAACCCAAAATGAAACACACAAAAAAGTTTTCACCGCACATACTCCTAGAGTCGATCTCTGAATGTTCCTTTTAGAGAACTAATCTGACATGTTTTTACCTTGGGAAAATGAACTTTCATGCAGATATATGTCCTAGTAAATTATATGGGAATTTATATGTGTTCATTTATTAGAAAGCAGAGGTTGGCAGTTACTTTTTGGACTATAGTTCCTAAAAGCTTACCACCAACATGAACAGTGACTATTCTGGCTCAGGGATCTTGGATGGTGTAGTTCAGTACGGTAATCTCACTCACCCCGATTTCTGCACTTTCTCCTGCATTTCCCTTTGCAAGCCAGGTGACATTGTGACATGGAAAATTCCTCTAGCATTCCCACAAATGTACAGTGGTACCTCAAGTTTATGAGTAGCTTGGTTTACCAGTATTTTGATCAATGAGCAAAAATCTCTGATAATTTTGCCTTGATCAACGAGCAATATCATAATATATGAGTAGAGATGGGCACGACCAGAAAAAATTACGTTTCGAGTTGTCGTTTGTCGGGACGGGCCCGTTTCGGGTCGTTTCCGTTTGTCGCGGAAACTTCCAAAAAATTGTTGTTTCCGTTTCCGTTTGTCGTTTGGGTTGGGGGTGGGGTAAGTGAGCTCTGGGAGGCACCTCTCTGGGTGCCTCTGAGTTGACCCACTAAGAAGGGACGGGAAGCGTAACGCATAGCCACCGCGTACCATACATTACATTATGTTAGGGTTGGGGGGTTAGTGTGACAGAGGAACCTCGTCGGCGCTTCTCTGACTCACTAAGAAGGAAAGCATACTGGCGTACTGCCGTACAGGTTACGCTTAGGGAGGGAGTGGGTCTGGGTTGGAGGCACCTCTCTGGGTGCATCACTCTGGCCCACTAAGAAGGGAAGTGTACTTGCGTATGAATCTGGGTTAGGGTTGGGGTTAGGGTAAGGGCTAGGCTTAGGGTAACGGTTAAGGTTAGGGTGGGTTAGTGGGCTGCACCTCTGGGTGCCTCTGGCCCACTAAGAAGGACAGTGTACTGGCGTATGGGTTAGGCTTAGGCTTAGGCTTAGGGTTATGGTTAGGGTTGGTGGGCTTTTTATGCCCTCTCTGACACATCCAGAAGTCTCAGTCAAACCTGGCCATGCGATTGGTGGAATGGCTCCAAAAATTTGCATGGTCCCATCCCATGGCCAGCCCATCATTGCGCGTGCGCAGGTGTAAAAAAATAAAAATAAAATAAAATAAAATAAAATCAACGAAGACATTTTATTGCAAGAAAAATCCACTGCTGCTACTATAAAAATTCAAGCATTTAAAATACCTAATTTTCGCATGTTTCTGTGGTGCTTTGGTGGGTTTTTGGACCACGATTTAAACAAAAATATTGCGGTCGCCATTTTGGACCCACCACCACCACATGGCATAGACTGAGACGAGGATGACCCCCCCAGCCTGGTGCAAGGAGAGGGGGGGAAGGCCGGGGACCCCCCCAGAAACCACCCCTCTCTGGTAGGTGCCCTGACTTAGGCAGGCATATTTCCGGCCGGGAATCGGGTTTTTTTTTTGTTATTTTTAAAACTTTTTTTCTGTGCTGTTTGGCATCGCGTGATCGCCGTGATGCCATGAACGACAACGATAAATCAGACCCAATTTATCTTTATTGGGTCGGGTTCGAGCTGGAGCGGAGTAATTCTCGTTACCGTTACCCGTTATGTAACGGAAACAACAAACGGTAACGGAAACGAGAATTTCGCCACTCCGTGCCCATGTCTATATATGAGCATCGGAGCCACTGGCAGCTGGTAGCCGGATTGAGCATCCGGCTTCTGGCCACTGCAGCCCCAGGATTGAAGCAGCAGCTCTGCTGTTCTAGGACCCATCACTTGCCCCTTTGCTGGGTCGGGGCCGCTGGCTTTTCACCTGCTGATCCATGGACACCCACCCCAACACCAGCTTTTCCCCTTTGATGCAGGGCACTCTGGAGGAGCTGGACTCCAAAGGCAAAATGCCACCACCACCAAAGCAGGAAAAAAGGTTTCTTGCTATTTGCCCTAGCTCCCGCAGCATGCCCAGCAGGGCAAAGGAGGTATTAGAGCAGGCACCCTAAAGCCGAAGTGGAGCTAGAGGTGAGTGGCAAAAAGCCAAACCCACCAAAATGCGGGAAAGGCTTTTCCCAGCTTTGGTGGGTTCAACTTTGGGGAGCCTGCTTCAGCGCCTTTTTCCCCCACTGGGCACCCTGCAGGAGCTTGGGAGTGGGTGGCAAAAAGACAACGGCCCTCACCATGGGTCCTGGCTGCTGTGGACACCAGGACTCCCTGGCAAAGCAATTTTCTCCATAGGAAATAATGGAAACTGGGGCCCCAGAACGAGTCATCTGAGTTTTTATTATTTCCGATGGGGAAATTTGCTTTGATTTACGAGTGTTTTGGTTTACGAGCATGCTTCCGGAACAGATTATGCTCATAAACCAAGGTAATACTGAACAGGGTTTTTAAGCCCTGTGTAAAAGTGGATGCCTTCAAGATGAAGACTACACTCTGTTTAAACAAGGACACATGTCCATGCCAGCCACAACCATATGAAGCAATGTTCGTAAAGCAGGTCTTCTGCACCTCAGCTCCCCATCTGTGCCATAAACGCTGACGGCTGAGATGACAGACGTAGCTGTAAATGGAAATCCTCCCCAAATGAGGAAAATAAAAAGGAACACAAACCTCCTTTGTTTTTTACAAACAACAAAAAAAAGCATGCTGCATCAACAGTGCTCTTGCCATTGTTATATATATTTTTATCAAGCATGATATTTTAACCTTGAGTCCTTCTTCACTGGCTGTGCCAGCAAGGCATTTTCAGTGGCAAGGGAGCAATGTGGCAAGCCGGATGTGTTGGAGAGGGGGTGGGTGCCTTTATTGTGGGGCGTGTGTGCATGGAAGGGTAGCGGGCAGATGTGGGGGGGAGAGGCAGGGGACATGTTTCTTTTTTGGTGCAACTGCCAGGGCAGTCCCTTTTCTGTGCTGGGCCTGCCATCGCTCTGTGGGCCAGGCTTGGTTTAGATGAATCATCATTTTGAGTGAACACACAAACCATAATTAGCTTTGGAATATAAATATGGAAAGTTCGGCGAATGTTACTGACCAATATAGCTCCCTGGCTCATTATCTGCACCCGGGCTGCTCTGCACAGCTATTTTCTGAACAAAGGGCCTCACTTTTCCAGTTATTTAAATAAAGCTCAGGGAGATTTATGGGGCAAAGAGGCTGGGGAGAGATGAAGGCCCAGGAGAAGGCGCTGAGAGTGTCGAGCACAGCCTCTGCGGGACCAGCAGCTCTCCCTCTGAGGAAACCGGATTTGGGCCCAGCCTGGCTCTGAGCCTTTGAGAGCATGAGGAGCACAGGAAGGATAAAAGAGCAGCCAACGATTTGTCTGAGCAAGCACAGGGCTGCCTGGAATGGATGGTACAGGCTCCTGAGACCACAGGGCACTCCAGTGACTCAGGAGAGCATTCCACTGAGTGAAATTTTTACTCACCTCTCTGATGGCTCCTCCTTCTCCTCCTCCCTCCTTCCCTGTTTTTTTCCTCCATGTTTTTAAAAGGAGAAGGACACAATTGCCTGTCACCCTCAGCATGCTGCTTCCAGAAGTGGTCATGGTGGGGCAACTAGATTGGCTGTTTGGCACAGATAAAAGCCAAGTCAAAATGGTAGCTATGCAACATGAAGCTCAGCATGGGGAAACCTGATGTTTTTCATTGGGAAATCGGCCTCTTTTTGCTCAGCTGGCAAGTCTATTTTTCTCTGATTTGGCTGGCTAACCGCCTGATTTCAGGCAAAGGGGAGCTTGCAATGGTGACAGTGACACACTATTTTATTAGTTCCCCACAATAAGTGTATGTTGTCCTTCCTCCTGAAAATCATTTCCCTTTTTTTTTTAAAGAAAAATATCCTTCCCAAAAGTAGTGTTGTATCAGATAAACATACTGTACCTTACTTTGGAAATATTTAGGGAAGGGAAGAGATTGTTCTAGTGGAAACTGCCGATTTCAACAAACATAGCTCTTTTCCTCACAAATACAATCATAGCTTTCTGCCTCAGTGTTTGTGAGCTCTTCGCCGCACAATAACCAATCATACTGGTGTGGTCAACTCTAGCAAGTTCACCATCGGAAATCATGAGGGACCCAGCTTGAAAATTTTTGCAGCAAACCATGTTGTCTCCCTGTGTACTTATACCCTCAATCAGATACCCCAGGGAAGCCTACAGGGAGTGTGGGAGGTACACGTCACCTCCATTATTTAACCTTAGCAACTGGGATTTATTCCATTTTGTTTCCTACATTTTGAACCCACCTTTCGTCCCAGAAGCTCAAAGCATTGTAAACTCCTTTGAAACAGGGTAGGTTAAGAGATATTCCTACCTCTAAACACACAAGATTCTGCTTAGCCGCCATAACTACAAGTTGATGATTTGTTGTGATATGCAATGCAATAGTTTTTGAACTTATGAAGGCCCTATCAGAGTTTTCAAGGTATGTTAAAGGAGCAGCATACCATTGTCACCCTCCTAATGATTTCCCCTGGTCTAGCAGAGATTTGAGCTTGTCTATGGAGACTTGATCCGACACTATCCACTGACTAAACCACCTGGCTCTGTTTACAGTATTGCCTTGTCCATGACACTATTAAAAAGGCCAGACCTGGTGGCCATCAGCATACCTTTCGGCAGTAAATTCCATAAATTTAGTAAGCATTATCTGATGGAATCCTTCCTTTCATCTTTTCTGAATCTTCAGTTTCCATGTCAGTCTTGCTGGCTAAGTTCTAGTCTCACGAGGGATGGGCAAATTTTCCTTCCCTACACTTTTATTGTTATAAGCATATATCTTTTTTATCCAAGTGTAGGCTACAGACAAGAATGTGCAACTTTGCCAGGTTCAATTGTGCCTCTCCCACCCCGTGCTCTCAAAGGCTCAGAGCCAGGCTATGGGGTTCCAACTCCCTGGGTGGTTGAAATGTGGAGACGATGGCGAATAGAAACGAAAGAAGCCTTTTACTTGCTTTAAATATCATGCAGAGGCATGGCTCCATATGAATAGCCATTAAAGGAAATATGGGGTTTTCCTATTTACTACCATATTTCATGGGGGTGGGGTGGGGAAGGCTACAAAAAGCCATAGAAAATAGGATTTTTTCATTTTTTTCCACCAGTCACAGTGCTGTCAAATGTCAGTGGCATGGTTTTCAGGGATGCTCTTTGGTGGGATGGGTGGTGGTCATGTGCAGGTCACGAGATGCAGAATTCACATTCTTGCCCTAAACTCAATACCCAATATCTTATTCCTGGTTCCAGCTAGACTACATCTGCTCAACAGTACCATTGGTTGATGAATGGTAAGTCAACACTTCGGTAAATCATTATCTAACAATTTAAATGTAAGTCAATGGTTCTTGAGAATCTGATTGGTGTAGTTGATAGAGTGTTGGACTAGGATTCAGGAAAACTGGGTTCAAAGTCTCGCTCAGCCATAGAAACTCTCTGGATAATTGTGCTGATCAGACCATGTCTTCTCTCACAGACCTTCAAAACCATATTAGGGTCACCTTATATTGGAAGCAATCTGACACACAATGCAACTACTGTACTCTAGTTTGGAACAGCCATAGAGTACTGTCTAATGATGCTTTCTTCTGTGTAGACATGCTGAAGGCTGCACAATCAATCACTCATCTTACACCAGGGGCAAGCAACAAACACCTTTCCAGAGGAGCTAGTATGGACTGGTGCTCTGACAGTATATATAAAACATTTTGGCATGATTAATACATTTCTTGTAGTACATTTCTCTTTTATAGACATACAGTATTTAAATTTAGCACTGTTCACATAGCAGAGAGATAACTTATCCCGATGGATCATTTCCCCCCAGTACCATGTTCTGCAATGATCTTAACAGTATTTTCCCTGCCATCCACATTACATAAAACTTGTCTTGCTTATTTCAATTCTTTTTGGGTGACTTTCCATACCTTTCAAACCCACCCTTTTGTATGTGGGATAGGGTTGCTCTGGTCTGGTCAGTTTCCATGGTGTTCACCTCTAACTTGACCAGCCTGCCAAACAAGGCAAAGAAAATATATACAGTGTATTATTACAGTACTTTTATAAGTAATGCAAGACATAGATGATTGTCTACTACTGTCTAATTCCCCTCCCCCCACACACACACACTTCCTCTGCTCCCCCAAACAAAGGAAGTGTTCAATTTGCAGATATCCGGAAGTGGCTTGCTTATTATGCAAATTTATGATATCAAAAATCATAAGGCACCAACCAAAAGGTGCCTTGGAAGCCAGAAGGCTCTTTTGGTCTGTTTCCAGCAGTCACATATGCTGGAAATGGATGACACCAGAGCAACTCTACCTCCATCAGAAAAGAAGCAGCTTCTGAAAGGAGGACAGAAAAATACAGATAGAACTGCTGTGAGGGCAGGTTGGTTCGTTCCAGCAAAGTCGTCATAGCGATCCCTGCGTGTGAACCATCCTGTCCCCGCAGAGAGGCAAACAGAAAAACTACAGTTTAACTACAGTCTCCACAGCCTTCAGCCAGCAGGCCCACTGGTTATGCTACCCAGGAATTGTAGCTCAATGAGCAAATTTTTCAGGTTCCATCCATATGCTCCTTGTGGCTGGATACTGGAGTTCACCCTGACAACCACACATGGTGGTTCCTTCTAGGTATTTTGGACTAAGACCCTTACCACCCCTAGACAGTATGGCCAAAGCACAGAGCAGCTGTACTCCAGAGCACATGAGGTTAGGAGAGGCTCCTCTGTGTGATTTGATATCTATAAACTTGCTAGTGTGTTGTGATTATAGAGACAGCTGGGGTAGGGTGGGGCGGAGGGGAGAGGGACTGAGAGGGAAAAAATGAGAAAGGATGGAGTGTAAAATAGAAGTATTTCTTCAACTTCGAAAAAGTGTGAAGACGCAAGGGAGCAGCAGTGAGATCAGGTAGGAGTCAGGACAATAATCTCTGCTCCTCCCTCACCTCCTGAAAAAAAAATAAGGTGGTGGGGGCTTCTAAGCCACATTCAGTCCCCTCCCAGTTCTGACCGCATGCTGAGAATGGTTCCCTAATTGCAGCCTGCAAAGAGCGGAGGCTGGGCTGGGCTGCTGCAAGCCACATGAGAAGTGACACCAGGGTAAAAGGAGGCTCCGGGCCTGGCCCTGAGCACCCCATTCTACCCCACCCCCTACCCCACAGCAGGCGTCATGTGGCAGTGATTGAGCTGTGGTTGCGAGACCTCATCAAAGCCACGGCTCCAGCCCGCGCACACAACAAGCGGCATGCACTCGCAGGGCAGACGGATGAGGAGGACCGAACCGGGTCTAAGCCAAGAGTGAAAGGGCCTGGCCAACACTTGGCCGACGTTTAGAGCTTGTCTGCACCCACTGCTTTGTGAAAATGCGACACAAAGGAGCCCCAGATATGGATGATCCTCAGTGCCTCTCCTCAGCTCTTAAATTTAAACCAGCAACCAGATTGTCTGAAAAGGATGTGTGTGTGTGTGTGTGTGTGTGTGAGAGAGAGAGAGAGAGAGAGAGAGAGAGAGAGAGACGGTTACTTCACGCAGTAGACCATGGCAGACTATTCATCCATCACGGCCCCCTCTGATTAGTAGTGGAACAAGCAGAAAAAGTGCAGAGGAGGGCAACCAGAATGATATTTCTCAATCCCATTTGCGGGGAATTGTAACCAGGTGAAGACATCTGCTTGGGAATACCCTGAAGTAAATAGTGAGCCACTGCGTGAGACAGAACGCTGGACTGGATGGACTGTGACCTGTTCTAGCAAGGTTGTTCTTATGTTCTTATAGCTCCAAAAAGAAACCTTTCCAGCCTCTGCTACCCCTGAGCATAAGTAAAAAGGGTGTTTACTTGCCATGGCAAATTAAAATTGTGGATTTTCTTCAGCTTTTCCCCACCACCACCGTCATGATACACAGTGGCCTGCCTGTACAAGGCAAGAAACGACAACATGTGGGATGCAGGGGGAGAGATATAATGATCACAGATATTTTTCTTGACAGTACAGGGTAATACCCAAAGCTACTCTTACTTGTTGTGTTGCCTCTTTCCAGCTTCTTGTCTTGCTAGCTGGGCCTGATCATGCCACGTGTTGTACTCTCAACTTGATGCTGCAGAAACAACAACAACACGACAAACCCGATTGTCCACAGTCCAGGCATGTGGCCTTTTCTCCTTCTGCAGCCTTTTGCATGCAAAGCTGGCCTCATTTAGCAAGCATTTAATTGCATGGGGATCTAGAACCAGAATAAATTCCAGTTAGCACTGCCTCTTCATTAATTTGACCCCAATTTTTAAAATGTTTGGCCCCATCATACGATGAATATGATGGCTGCCTCAGTCAGCAGATTATGTGATGCTAGTAATAAGATGACTAAATGATTAACTGTTTTCCAACAGCATCTCATATTGTGGTCATATTACTAAGGAAGAAATACAACAAAGATCAGATTCAAAACCTCTTATCTACAACTGGAAATGAATGTTGAGTGCAATTTGTTGGCCATATCCTAGGCAAGCCCGAAGATTGGCATCCAAAAACTACCCTACGGTGGATGCCTCCTGGAGGAAAGAGGAAACGAGACTGGCCTTGGAAAAATTAGCATCAAACACTCAAGGAAGATCTCAAGACCATCAATGTGTCTTGGGATGACGCCGTAGCTGTTGCAAATGACTGAATCCAGTGGAGAACCCTTGCTACCCAATGTGGTCTACGCAGGTCCTAATGAGGATGACGACAACTAATGGAGAGCAAATTGTTACTTTAGTTCTTATTAATATATTTATACTTCCAAGAAGAATTTGTTGGATTTTCTACACCCAGTTGGGAAAATAACTTGGCTGGCCTCGGAGAGGACACCTAAAGAATAGGTCAGTGTTTGCTATTGCTACTCCCCTCCAGGCATCATAATGCCTCGGCCCATCCTTGTTCCTCTGCACTGAGCTATCATCTCTGTGTAATAATTTCCTTTAGTTTAGTAAGGCACATAAAGCTAATATAAAACTAGGCTACAGGCAACACTTTTATAGGCCAGGCCACTAATAAAATAAAAACACATTACAAGCTTTCGAGTGCAAATCACACTTCTTCAAAGCAGGTCCCAGAAGTTCAAACATGGTAAAAGATGTGCTTTACCAGAAAATTAATCTTAAAGTTAATGTAGTAATTCCCTCTAGAGGGCAGTAGTGCACATAAAACATGCTTAAGGAGAGGTTGTGTTGAATCAACATCTTTGCTGCTCTCTGTTTCCTCCTCTTTTGGTTTTTACAGTTAATTGTGTTCCTGTATTCAATTGTTGTTCTTATGTGCTGTCAAGTGACCTCTGAATTAGGGTGTCCCTCTTAACGATCAATCGCCAAAATGTCCTCAATAGCCCTTCTCAGCTCTTGAAAACATAACCCTGTGGCTCCTTTAGGTTAGGGTAAGGGTGGGTGGGTGGGCCTTCAGCTCTCCAGATGTTTTGGACCACAACTCCCACAATCCTTTATCATTGGCAATATAGGTTCAGAATTCTGGAAGTTGCGGTCCAAAACATCTGGAGGGCGGAAGGTCCTCCCCACCCCAGCTTTACAAAGTCAGTCCATCTTGTATTGGGTCTTCCACTTTTCCTGCTGCCTTTCTCGCTCCTAGCATTTATTGCTTTCTCCAGAGTATCCTGCCTTCTCATGATGTGATCAAAGTAGGACAGCCTCCATTTCAACATGTTTGTCTCTAGAAATAGTTCAGACTTGCTTTGGTCTAGGACAGTGTTAGCGAACCTATGGCATGGGTGCCAAAGGTGGCACTCGGAGCCCTTTCTGTGGGCACCCAGCATCGCCCCTTCACAGCCACCTGTATTCAGGTTCAATGGCTCTATTGGCACTTTGTGAAAAATTAGTGGGTTTTGAATCACAGTTTGGGCACTCGCTCTCTAAAAGGTTCACCATAACTGGTCTAGGACCTTCTTGTTTATCTTCCTGAAAGTCCAGGGTATCTGCAGAGCTCTTCTCCCAGCGCCAAGTAGGGAATGCTCTCCACCAATTTTATTCCATTTTTCTGAATCCTAATATGTGTTCCTCTCTCATCTGGATACATTAGCTCCCACAGTGTGTTCTATGCCCTCAAGTGGGAAACAACTTATAACAGCCTTAAGAAGGCAAGGTGAGATATTAAAGGAGTGGTTTTATTAATTCCACTCCCCCAGTCTGTTTCCATGGCTGAGTGGGGAGTCAAACCCTCTTCTTCGGAGTCCTAGCCCATTACTCTATCCACTATGCCACACTGTGAATACTTAGCTACATCCCCACAAATTTATAATGCTTCCCATTCACCCTTTTGACCCTGTATACACCTTTATTAGAATAGCTGCAGATTATTTATGCACCTTTATCAGAATAGCTGTACATATCACATTTTATGGTATATGTACAAAATGTTCCACAAGAACACTCTACTTTTTTGAAGAAAGGTATGATACGAGGCTCAACAGTTGTGAGATGGACAAGCGGGGTGAAGAATATGAAGTCACCATTTTTTTCTGTACTCCTTGTCCAATTATAACCCCCTCAAAGCTAACCAGAGAGGTCTTTCAGTCACCAGAATTTATGTTCCTTAATAGTTTTCACTCTGAACCCCACATAAACCCCAAGAACAGCAGCATGCATATACCCAGATGTGTAGAGGCATTCTCCTTAATCACAAACACAGACATAAAGGCACACATATACACACAGAGACGAGAGAGAGATAATCAGGTGAACAAGGGTTGTTGCTGCGATCAAAGCCAATGTTCTGTTATAACCCTTGCACCTTAAATTGCTAGGCCTTAAATCTCACTTCTCTTCTTTCCTGTCCTTTTCTGCCTTCCATTGTAGGTCTGATGGCGGGAAACTTCTTTCAAGAGTGTTAGATGGGATACCTTTACACTTGGCGCTCGCTCTCTGCTTATAGAGGAAGGCAATGCAGCACCCTTCCAGAAAGGGAGGCAGCCAACTTCTGTCAAAGGGATCAACAAAGCCTAGCTCTCTGGGTGTTGCTGAGCTGCAGCCTCAGCTCCAGCCATTGAAGCCCTTAGTACCTGCTGCTCAACAACCGATGGAGAGCTGGACTCTGCCTGCCTTTAACCTATTGTTTCCTGATCACTTTGCCCCTCCCTCCCCCACTGGCGTAACTAAGGGAGGGTCCGAAGAGTGCATTTCCCCTGGGGCGTGCAGCAATCTGGGGGTGCCTGGAGGGGGAGCCAGAGGAGGAAGTCATTTGTCATCCCACCAGCAATCCTCCTTTCACCCTGCTAAGGCTTGGCAATCCTTAGTGGGGGGGGGGGAGGAGAGGGAAGCAGATGTTTTTTTTTTCAAGCACCACCTCCGTTATTTGCTTCCCCTCCTCCTTCCCACCCGCTAAGGCTTGGCAATCATTAGCCCAGGGAAAGGAGGAGAGGGAAGCACAGGATGGAGGTGCTGCATGAAAAAAAAATCCAATCGCCTGCTTCCCTCTTCTCCCTTCGCCAAGCCTTAGCCAGGGGAAAAGAGGAGGGGGAAGTGTGCGGCGGCGGTGAAGCTTGAAAAAAACCCATTGCCTGCTTGGCACTATCCACACATGTTACGGTTTGCACAGGAAAAGCTTAACTGGAAAAGAGACCCACAAAGAGGGCATGAGAAGGAGAAACCCTTTCCCCCCCGCCGTTCCCCCAGGATCTGTTGATTTGGGGAGCCATGTCATCTGCTGGTGTTGGTCCACTGTGGTTCATTAAGTCCAGGGTCAACACAGCCGTCTACTAGGAGATTTCAGAGCACTTCATGCTTCCTTCCGGAGATGAGCTTTATAGGGATGCTGATTTAATTTTCCAGCAGGACTTGGCACCTGCCCACACTGCCAAAAGTACCAAAATCTGGCTCAATGACCATTTGATTACTGTGCTTGATTGGCCAGCAAACTTGCCTGACCTGAACCCCATAGATAATCTATGGGGCATTGCCAAGAGAAAAATGAAGGCCTTGAGACGGAACAATGCAGCGGAGCTGAAGGATGCTGTTGAAGCAACCTAGTCTTCCATAACACCTGAACAGTGCCACAGGCTGACAGCATCCAAGCCATGCCGCATTGAGGCAGTAATCAATGCACAAGGGACCCAAACCAAGTACTGAGCACATATGCATGCTTATACTTTTCAGAGGTCCGATATTGTCCTAATTCCAATCCTTGTGTTATTGATGTTATGTAATATTCTAATTTTCTGAGACTGTAAATTTGGGGTTTTCATAAGCTGTACACCATAGTTATACCAAAGTAAAGCTTAACATATCTTGCTTGGCATGTAATGAGTCTATCTCATATATTAGTTTCACCTTTTGAGTTAACTTACTGAAATAAATGAACATTTGCATGATATTCTAATTTTTTGAATTTTACCTGTATATTTTTGTATGCAGCTTCCCAATTGATTAAATGCAATTTTTTTACAATTTCAAATGTTTAACTGATCAATTTTTAAAAAACATGGATACTAAATGCTGCATATTTCATTAAACTAAAATTCACCAAAAAGTCTCACAAATCCATTAATTTTGGAGGCAACACATGCTGCTTCTGGGGAGAGTCTTGGGAGGTGTGAAAGTGATTATTTTTTAAGAAATATTATTTTTAAAAAATAAACCTAGCAAAACAATTTTCAATCCCTGTTTTGAGGTGTGTGTGTGTGTGTGTGTGTGTGTGTGTGTGTAAATGTCACACATGTGAAAAGAGCCCTTTGTACCAGTTATGTACCAAAGTAGACTGGGTTTGATTAGGGATGGACCATGGTTCACGCTTGTCCTACAAAAGGCCTCGAGTCCACAGTTTCTGCCATCTACAGACAGGGCTGAGAGAGAGCGCCACGGAGAACCACGTCCGAAGTGAACAATACCCAGCAAGAGGCGCTGAAGGTCTGACTTCATTGAAGGGACCTTTGTAGGCATGAATCCGTATTGTTTTCCCATGATCCTGGGGAGTAGCAGGACAAAGGCTGTTCTGTGAGCCCCACCCCTACCACCCTCTTCCTGACACTGCATTTATTTATGGCTGTCAGCGCCTCCAATATTTTTTGACACCCTCTCCATCCAAGGCTGCTTCGCCCATGCCCTGTCGTCCAGAACATGCTGGTACTGTACACATTGGGAAAGCAAGCGCATGTGAAGAGTTTCACTAATGGGAGGGCTGATGTCAGAGGGAGAGCCAAGCCTGCAATTATGAGCCGCATGCTGACAGGCAAGAGACTCCCGCGCGTGCCCAGCTTCCAGCATGTTAATCCTGTGCCTTCACAACTTCTCCATCTGCCCGTATCGTTTCCTTGGCAGCCTTCCATGGCTTCTGACAATGGAGTGATTCTGTGAAGGCCTGTCAATTGACAGCCAGGCCTCTTCCCTGAGAAAGGCTTTATGCAGGAATGGCCGGGGCGGGGGCGGGGGGGAGTTGGTGAAGTAGAGGAGTAGTGGTGGTGGTGGTAGTGGTAGTGGTGATTTTTTTGGTGTGTGTGTGTGTGTGTGTGTGTGTGAGTGAGTGAGTGAGTGAGCACGCGTGAAAAATCTAACATCCTGAACATCTCTTAACTTTTGCCGACTTTCTAACTCTTTGGGCTGCAGAACTGATGTGGGGAGCGTTTGGGGGTCAGCAGGGGAAGCAAAATATCAAACACCAAAGCTGGTGGCCGCAGACTTTGCCACAAAAGCAGAATGATTCAGCAGCACCCCATCTCTATCCATCCTTAGCTGACTCACTGAGAGCTGAGGTATGCCGTGTGTCCCTCCAAACGGTGTCGGATTGATTACAATAGGAATTGTAATCCAACAACATCCAGAGAGCATCCAGTCTTCACCCTTGGGTTATAATGTCCTTCCTTCCACTCCAAATATGAGTCATCAGTTGATCCCAGTATGTGCACCTCCTAAAGGGAGACAAGACAAGTGAAACTAGCATGGCCAGAACTCCCACTGAAAAGAGGGCCATCTTTTCAAAGGCTGCCTAGGCATCCTGTATTTGAAGGCACTCTCTGTTTGAATATCTATGTGGTACAAATTTAAAGGTACTGTAAAAGATTAGAGATGGGAACAAGATGAAAAGCAACATACTATTTTATCCCTTTGTAAGGTTATGAAACATTTCAAAACAAAGCACAAGCAAACATTCTATCAACTAACAAAATGAAATACCATTTTCCATTTTGGAAATAAAATGTTTTATCCTACCTTGTCAGAACATACCAATACCATCCTAGGAAGTCAGGACAATAGACTGGAATCTGCAATCTGTATGCAGAGAGGGGGGACCTAGGTATGTATGATGTACCAGTGTGTGTGTGTTGTGCCATTACAATTGTGACCAATTCTTCATGACTCCATGTCCAAGGAGTTTTCTTGGCAGGAATACTGGAGTGGTTAGATATAGTATATAGTGATCTGTCTGGGAAGAGATGGGCTGTCAGATATATCAGTGTGGAGGATGATTTTATGGTGATTGGGAAAGATCCCATGCAAAAATCATATGAAATCAAGAGAATATGGTAAAATTAGGCTTCTTTTATCCATAAACCTCTTTTTATTTAAATTTAAAGAGAGAGGATTGACTGGTGGCTAGTACTAGCAGGAATGTAGCCACTAGCCAATCATCCATTCCTAGGTCCTATCTCTCTGGCTATAGATTGCAATTCCTAATCTGCTGGCCCAGCTATTGAGTAACTTATAAAAGTGGGTGACTTTAGGATCCAGGGGAACAGACCCATATAGCATAATGAATTGCTTTATAATATTTTATTTTGTTATGCCTTTTTTAAAAAAATAATGAAATATTATTTTTCTGTTTTGTTCCCATGTCTAGTAAAGATCCATAAAAAAAGAAGGGCAAAGAGGGCAAAGTGAATTGAAGCAGCCAGACTGCTAACATGGATGCCTATACAGCTGTCTCTCATTACTTCATCAAAACCCACCAAGATTTGCAATCTGGGACAACTTTACTCTGCTTGATGGAAAAGCACACCTTCATGTGATGTTACATATTTCCTCTTAAAGCTATAAAAGTAAAAAGCATGTTTCTTATATAACCCACCCAGAGCACGTAAAATCATTCTGTGGGCAGTTCACACAAGGTATTTATGCAATTACACACACACACCCCAGCAAGTTGGGTACTCGTTTTACCAGCCTCAGAAGGGTGGAAGGCTGAGTGAACCTTGAGCTGGCTACATTGGATTGAACCCCAGGTCATAAACTGAGTTTTGGCTGCACTACAGCAATTCAACCTCTGCCCCACAAGGCTTGTTTTCAAATGTAAGCATTTTCTTCTGCATTTGTATTGTATATATAAATTGGCATATGGAAATTCTATCCATATCTAGATTGCTTTATGATTTTCTTTGATGGTAAGTTTTCTCTTTTGGGTGAGTCGTTCTTGCTGTATCCGTACAGACTGCAGGATCTCACATATATGAAATATTTAAATTTAGATTCTGCCTGGACTTTCAATATCTCATTGAATGCCTGCTGCTTCCTCCCACCCATTTTAACCACACAAAAATCCTATGAAGCTTTAGTTGGGCTTTGGTAACCATCTTGGCTGAAGACTACACAGCAAGCTTGATGGCTGAGCAGGAATTCAAACCCAGAGGTACCCAGTCCTGATCTCCTGCTACTCTTCCTTCCCACTATTTTAAATAACTATACTGCTCATCCTTTAAAACAAAAAAATGTTTCCAAACCCAAAATCCAAAACATTAGTTTTTAACACTGTCAAGGTTATCTCGCTCCAAAATGTCTTCAGGGCAGAGAATGACTGTATATTATTTTTTCTTCTCCCATTTCTGCTATATATGTGTTCACTGATTATGTAGTACTACTACAACTGTTTCCATTGTTCATTCATTACTATTTAATTTAAATTGGTTGGTAGCCTTCAGAAGGGTCGTTTTTTATGCAGAAAATATGGGAAATAAACATTTGGCCAGTATCCTGTATTGCTAATCTTAACCAGTGAGTAGTTCCTTTGAATGAACCATCAATCATGGAAGCTAAAACAGTACTGTACATTAATCCCATTGATCCAATGTGTCTTCTCTGTTTGGGACTAGCAGGCCTTAAATAAATAGGACTCAGCTCACATAGAAAGGCAAAAGCCTCTTTCTTCCTCATTACACTATGATCCCTTCAAGCTATGCAAATCTTTCAGTGCTAAGTGCCTGAGACATCAGGGATGCAAGCAAAGCTGTGTTATCTCCCAGTTGACCAATTCCAAAACAAAAGCAAGCAAATTCACCAAATGCAGATTGAGGTAAACCTCTGTTAGAATAAACAGACAGCCTTTCCCTCGTGAGGGTTCAGTGCTTCTAAATATGGAATCAGTGCCTTGTCTAGTAAGGCTCACAGTGTGAGGAAATTATAGCTGAGGCAAAGTTTGCTGGAAAATATGTCTTCAAAGTTCTTTTTGAATGTTGGGGTTGGATTTTTATTTTATTTTATTTTTTGGCGGATTTTCTCTTCATTTTTCATCTCTGTATGAGAAACTGACAGAGATTTTGCTTAGTGTCCCCCCTCCACACACCCCGACAACATACACATTCCTTCAACAGCGGGAAGGGGAGCGGTTGTGAGCGACTCCCTGATATAACCAGGAACTGCATTTCTGTGGTTCCAACCAAAATTGCTGGAACCAAGTGGTGCAGTCCAATGGCGCTTCCCTGCCCACAGCCCAGTCTTTGGTGGTTACGGTCCCAGTACCAGCCACCCGCCCTCTCTCCTTTCTTCCTTCCAACACCCCAATATCCCTTTTCAAAATCCCCATTCCTATCAAGCCAGCAACAGCAAATTCCTCCTCTGGCCAAAGGTGCGGCCTGTACAGTATCCTTCCCTTTTACGAAATGGCTGCTTGAGGGAGCGTAGCAAACGGCACCCGCCCCCTTTCAATCAAGAAGCATCTTCTAGGAACTTGTGATGAGTATATAATACTGCATATTAGCCAAGTAGAGCGAGGTAAAAAAGCTGGGCTTATAGCTGTGATCGTTCAAGACGTTCATGTACTTGAACTCTTATATTTACTGTTCTCAGAAATCCATACAGGATAAAACCAAGGGCTGAGCAGGGAAGTCCTCACATCTGGATTCTGTGGGTGCAGATGTGCTGAAGACCAAGAGGGACAACAAAGGAACAGCATTATTTCTTCAAGCAGCACTTTTTTATTTTTTGGAATCTCAGAAAGATAGCAAACTATAGTAAAAGTGAGGGAGGGAGAAGAGGTCTAAGGGCAGCAATCTGCAAGTGGTCACTCACAGCAGAGGTCAATATGTCCAGCCTTACCACCTATCCAGCCATCTCTCCTCCCTCTCCCCCATGTAGCTCCATTTATTTTAAAAAATGACCAAAGGCCAAGATGTTTTGGCTTCCAAGGCAGGAGACGGCACTACTCCCGCAATGCAACAGCTACCAATCACTGTAAGAATAAATATTTTGCTTTGGCTCCCCCTGCCGAAGAATATAGTGGGGGCCCTTTCCCCTGCCAAAGCAATAGTGACAGAAGTCTGAAAGGAGCAACAAAGGCCGTTATTTCACGAGGCGCATCGCTTCGCAGCGACATTGCCTTCGCTTTGAATTCGGTGGCGGTCACGTGGTTTCCATTTGATCCCACCCCTCTTTCGCTGTACTCACGTGCGCCCATTTTTGGACCGAATCGATTGCAACCTCACGTCCTCCCTTTGCATTTGCATGCCACTTTTCAACATCCGTTTTTCCCATCCTCTTTTTTAAAAATTTGCTACTGACGGCGTATCGATGCATCAATATGTAACTGTCAGTTGCAGCAGAACAGTTTCCATATTGATTTCGGCGTGTGACTCTACTGATTTTAACTGTTTCCTGGCATCATTGGCAGCCCCGCCGCCGCCGCCGCCGCCGCTACTTGGGGGGAGCCCCGCATGGCACAGCCGCCCGCCCTCCGCCGCTTGCGCGCTACATGCCCCGGGCGCCCTGCTCTGGCCGGGCGAGGTGGTGGCTGCTCCTCCTGCTCCCGCCGCCGCCGCCGCCGCCGCCGCTACTCGAGCGAGGGAGTCCCCTGCTAAACTTTATGTTGGATGCCAATGCATCGATATTCCTGCTTGAATGTAATTAAAAAAAAAAACGAGTCCACACGTCACGTTGGGAGCGAAGCGAGATGCGAAGCGAAAAGATTCCCGGCCACTGGCAGGGTCACCACTCGCCCCGGTTGGAGCACGGTAAAGGGGGCGTGGTCGGGGTGGCATCGCAGCCAAAAAGGAGGGGCGTGCGGACTGAAACGATCGATTCGCACAGAAAGGAGGGGTTGCCGTGAAGCGAGAGGTTCGTGAAGTAACGGCCATAGGTGACCCAAAGCAGCTCCCATTCTGCAGTCCTTAAATCACAGATGGGGTTTCTGAACCCCCATATCCCTTCGTGGGAAAACCTGTGGTCTACAGCATCCTGGTGATGGTAAGCAGGACCAGCAACAAAAGTGAATAGGTCCTCCCTTTTCCCAATGTCTTATTCTGCTGCCCCTTTTCTCCATCTCTCTTTCCCCCATCATCACTCTCCCTGGCAGTGGGGCTGTCAGGAGAGTGATGGATGGCTCTTATCAGAGATCCAAACTAGTCATTTGAGGAGGTCACATTGGCCACATCTAGGGACACCTCAAGAAACTGTCATTCTCCTTAACGAATTACCTCCTGGTGTGTACTGTAGACCCTCATTTAGGTGCCTAGATCAGAAAGTGAGCAATTCTGTAGCACCTGGGGTGTCATTTTGTTATCCCAATGTAGGCTGCTCCATCCTCTCCTGAAAAAACAAAACAAAACCATAAGCCGTCAGAGGGGCACTTCCATTAAAATACAGGTATAGGCATATTCACAAACACACCTGTTTTCAGTGTTTTAAATGTCGACGTGCTTTCAAAGCAAACTGCCTTCACTGGATGTTTCCAGGAATGTTTATTTCACATTGTAATATAAAGATATGTTTTAGCGCAGGTCTGTGGTTGCAAAACCCAGGGCTGTTTGACAAGTGTTTGGGTCCGATCCGGTCTTTCAAAACTAACTTGCTAAGCTTTTAACCCAGCTTAGCATCTCACTGCTGCTCCAGGAGCTTTGGATTTGGTTTTGTTTCTAAAGGCAGGAAGGGATAGACAGGATCAGGAGCTTCAAATTCTAGGCCCCCCCCAATCTACCCTAAAGGATCCTATGGAGACCAAGTAGCTGCCAATGTTTCAAATTAATTGCTAGTCAGTAGAGACCTTCCAGGTGGTGGATAAGAGCCCAATGTGGGGAGGGAGCAACCCCCTACAGGGCTTCTTTGCCACCCAAAGAGATTAAGGTAGAAGGGCTGTGGCCTCAATCAGGGTCCTTTAAACACACTCCAGTAAGGCCCCCCTCCACCCCTCCTTCCACCCCTCTTTCATTCCCTCTATTCTGCCTCCCTCCTCCCTTGCAGTCCCCTTCTCCTCTCTCTCATGCTGACGCCAGGGGAATCGTCTGCCCCCCTCCCAAGAGCCACAATCCCCCAGCAAGTGGGGAACACCAGCAGCTCAGGCCGCAAGAAAGCTGTCAGGAGGAGCGTAAGGGCAGAGGAGACCCCGCCAAAGCAGGCCGCGTTCATTCGGCACCCCTTGCCTTTGTAACAATTTCCGATTGGGCTGCCTGAATAAATCCAAAGAGAGAAGCCACTTCCTGGAACATTTTCTACATCCGAAACCACAGGAGAGAGACCCGTCGCCAGCGGGGAGGGGGGGGAGAGTGATCAAAGCCAGATGGTAGCCTGTAGATGGAGACCACAGGGGAAAGGGGGGGGAGGCAACACCCTTGTACGACGACAACCCGAAGACAACACAACACCCAATGCATACGTGCACGCACAGAGGGGAAAGCGAACTCAAACATTTGGCACAGATAGGGAACAGGGTCTCGGAGAAGGGACCATAAAGATATGAACTCTGAATAAGGCAAACCTATCCCTCAGAAAGTTACTTTTGTCAGGACACTGTCTAGTCAAGTCCTGTGCATGACAGAATGCACCCATTTCTGCTAGAACCAGTGGGAGGTGTTTAGGGACGCCAGGAATGGAAGGTCTTGATTTTGTAAGACCATCCCATGTCTATCTCAAAATTCACCCATTTCTCAGTCCTCTATCTTGCCTGTGGTCAGGCCTTTTAGGAAAGGATTGGACAAGTTCAAGCTATCATTATGGATGTCTATGGACAACCTCCGGGTTGGAGAGATAGGCAGGATATCTCTCAATGCCATTCACATGGAATCGTAAGCAGGTGAAGACATCTGCTTAGGAATAGCCTGAAGGAAATGGTGAGCCACTGTGTGAGACAGAATGCTGGACTGGATGGGCTGTGGCCTGTTCCAGCAAGGCTGTTCTTATATTCTTAATATGTGTGTCTGTTTCTGCTTTTTTTTTCATCATTTGCTGCTTCCTCTTGTCTCTTCCTCACCTGAAGGTGAAGGGCTTGGTTCTCTGTGTTATGTACACAACAACCATGTGAGTTAGATAAGGCTAAGAGACAGTGAACTGGCCCCAGATCATTCAGTGAGTTTTGTGGGATTCAGAATCTAGAAGTGACAGATCTCATTGTTACCTTCTGACCACTGCATCCTACTGGCTGTCTAAACCCCTAAAATAACTTTATTGGTATATTATTATTATATTTCCATTTCCAGCGACCAGAAGAGAGATGCTGATAAGATTTTCCACCTCAGGTGCCACACTTTGCATCTCCACCATAGGTAGTTCAATCGTTGTGTCGCTCTTGACTCCAGTGAAACTTGCAAAGCTTTTCTAAAGATAAGCATTACACATTATGGTTTAGGATTAGGACGGAAGGCAGCAAACAATAATATTTATTACTTGACACTTTCTGCCAAGCTTCTTGGCAATGAGTTTGGACAGGATTACATCAGGGCAAGGAACCTGTACAGCTAGAGGGCCTTGAACTCATTCAAGTCTTATCTACTTGGGCTACAGCTGCACACATCTGTTAACTCTCAAAGTTAGGAACGGTTAGGGTCAGCTAGATACGTAAACTGGTTGTGTCATTACAGTCGTGACCAACTCTTCGTGACCCCATGTCCATGGAGTTTTCTTGGCAGAAATACTGCAGTGGCTTGCCAGTTCCTAATCCAGGTGCCTAAAGCACCTGGTATTTCCAGGTGGCCTGCCATCCAAGTACTAGCCAGGGCTGACCCTGCTTAGCTTCCGAAATCAGGCAAGATCGGATGTGCTCAGGGCATCTAAGCATCTCAGATACCTAAACTACTATGCAATAAAGAACAGCTTGCGCTGTTTCGTGGAACTATAATCCTTCTCTTGACACACGTTTTCTCCCTCACACCTTTTTGCTTTCAAGAGCCTCATCAGAATTATTTCTATATGAGGGGCTTCCTGTAAAAGAGCAGAGGGAGGGAAACCCAAAAAGTAGACAAATAAAGTCAAGTAACTTACCGCTGTGCCTATACCTCTTCCTGGTTGTTAGTTCATCTGAAACAAGACACACCATTTTATCAAGGGCCTGGTATGAGAAATTTTGAGCTCAGAAGTACCCTTCAATTCTGGCTTGGTTTCTACCATGAAGAGATTCATATATTCCATTCTGAGGGCAACTTGGTGATGATTTGATAGGTACTTGGTTCCCTCTCCGTGCCCCCTGCCTAATCTTTCTGGCTTTGGGTAGACATTTCTTCCAGTTGTGGAGCAGTGACATAACCATCGTTTTTGTGGGACTGACTTTAGAGGTTCAGCCATTAGGTCATTTTTACTTCCCAGAGAAACCTCAGTCTCTTTGCTCTGGGTCACCATCTGGGGCCAAGTTTTGCCTTGGATTAGCGGTCAACTGGTTGCTGTCAAGAAGAAGATCCTGAACTGGTGCCTTGAATAGGGTATCCAGTTACCTATTACTAGGATCAGAAGAAATGCATCAGCAAGCAAATAAGACACAGATCTGCCTAAAATCTGCATCAGCCCATTTTGTTGTTGAGAGGAACGCTGGAAAAGAATGACTGTTAGTAAAAACAACACACCATAATGGAGAGTCTGTGAGCAGAGACCGTGTGTGACTACTGCTGAGTCTGTCGTTTAGAGGTTAAATGTTTACGGGCAATTAAAATCTTTCCTTGCCGATATCTTTAAGCCATGCACCAAAAGTGTGTAAGCGGTGGGGAAGGCCTCATTTTTGTGTTTGGTTCTATGTAAAATGACCCTTGCTGCTTGGCCTAGGCAGGGAAAACACAGATGTGGGTATTTCCGTGGTGTGTGTCACCTCCTCTATTTCTTCCTCATACTCCTTCTGCCGCATTCTCCATGGCATAGGCGAGCTCGCAAGCCAGAAATCATCAGTGGTGACTGTTCAGATATGTCTAGACTTCACTTCCTGGGAGTCTCAGGCTGGCACAGTTAATGGTGAGAGTTCACAGGAGTGATAATCCATTAACAACCAGAAGATCACATTTGATCCTCCCTTGTGCCTGTTCCTTTGAACAGCGATTTGCTTTTTGAAAATACTTTAAAATTGCTCTCTCTTCAGGCAGGCTTTTCTTTAATAACTGGCTGTCTGAGAAGGTTTTTAAAATGGATTGTTGGGCTCTGTTGCTTTTAAATGTTTGTTTAATATTGATTATATTCAACATTTTTAATATAACTTAATTATTTTTTATATTTGTGTACTTACTGTCTTTATCTTTTAAATATTGTCATTTTAATGATGTAAGCTCCCTTCCATCCTTTTAAGGAGAAAGGCATGGTAAAATATTTTAAATAAATAAAGGGCTGTATATGGTGGTGACACTATAATCATCTAATATTCTAACAGTTTAGTTTAGTTTATTGATTAGCGATTTTTGACCATATCAAAATATATACAAAACCACATAAATGCACAATAAATCAGATAAAACACAACACAAATGCTACAATTTAGAAACATCATAAATGTATTTTAATTAAGTAAATCACCCCTGCAGGAAACTCCCTATTTGTTCAATGTAGTGGGATCTTATGTCCGCCGCCTTAAATATAAATTTAGCTATATTTTGGACAACTTGTGTATTAGGACTCTGGAGAAGATATGAAAGTCTATGATCCACGTTCTAGTGGGCTGTTTTACCCAACAGGGCAGATAGTTTCGCCTGGCGACAGCAATCAAATAAAATAGGGGCAATATCCTAGATATCAGGGGCCCCACAAATGCAAGTTCTTTCATGATAAGGCAATTGGTAAAAACGTCCATGTTTGGTCATGGAATCCAGAAGTTCAAATCTTAGTTTGGTAAAAGCCTTTCTAAGGGATAGGCTCATTTTCTAGATCTAATATTCCTGCAGATTCTCTGTAGTGGGGAAAAGAGGAGCTGTGTTAGTTCATTGCAGTAAAATCGGCAAAGAGCCTTGTGGTGCCTTGAAGGTGCCTGACCCATGAGCCATGGGATCCCTTCCAGCTCTGCAGTTCGATGATGATGATGATGATGATGATGATGATGATGATGATTTGTGGAGGATACACTCAGTGTATCCAAGGAAGTAGATTCCAGTCCATCATGTAAGTTCATACCAAATAAAGCTCATTGGCCATTATACTGCTGTAAAACTCATGGTCAACATGAATCCTAACAACTATTTATTA
>JAHTLZ010003468.1:14871942-14901428 GCA_023846285.1 Phrynocephalus versicolor | reverse complement strand
ATTATTATTATTATTATTATTATTATTATTATTATTATTATTATTATTATTATCCACACAGTTAACTATGCTGGATTTTGTATTGCAAATCAGTGATTACTAGTTGAACATTTCCCAAGCGTTTAGGACTGTGTGATGTATCGGCAAATTATGAGAGCAGATCCCAGTAAGGCGGCTTTCTGCAGCTGACTTATGGTGACTTTGTCAACTCCAATTTCTTCTAAATACTTGCTTAGCTCTTTAGGCACTGCACCCAGCATGCCGATTACAGCTGGGACCACCTGTATCGGTTTATGCCAGAGTCTCTGAAGTTCAGTTTTCAGATCCTGATATTGGGTAATTTTTTCAAGTTGTTTCTCGGTGACTCTAATATCACCTGGTATAGCAACATTATTATTATTACTACTACTACTACTACTACCTACAAGCTGCTCCTGCAAACACGCTGTTACTTCGCAGCTGACGAAAGCCCAGAACCTGAGATGAAGCTAGACTAGTAGGAACCATCTGGAGGCAGTTGAAATTCAAGGTCATTCAGTCCCTGCAGCTGCTTTACTCATAGTGTTTCTAAGCATCCATGCCTTCTGTATAGATGCCGCTCAGTCATAGGGTATTGGTGGAAGAGCCCAGAGAGCTGCACTGTGTTGAGGACAGATTCTGGCTTCCATCCCTTAACCCAGAGGGTGTCAGAAAAATTAGAAGTGTATATGCACAGTGTTCCCCCTCAAAAACCACGATAGACTAACTATAACATAGTCTTAATAAAACATTGCATACTGGAAAAACAGACCTGAGACCCAGCAGAAACCCGGTGCTTTTCAGGATACCAAAAAACTTTGCAGGCAGCTTGCATTAGAAAAATAATTTTATATTTAAACATTCAACTTAGAGAGCTTGTCTTCAGCCAAAAAAAAAGCCCACCAAAAAAACAATACAAAACATAAAAACATGCCTGATAACATTACCTTGACCAGCAAAAACTCAACTAACCTTACACAGGAACAGTGTGACTGGCTTTAAACAAAGACCAGAAACTCGTGATCCCTCTGTGCTACATTTGTACAAACTGCAGCCACAATCACCAGCACCTGCCTGATGTTGCTGGCTGCAGCCTCAGAGTTTTTCCTCACAGCTGGGTGTGTTTTACCCACACACAAACTCTGAGTTGCTGTACTCTTCTGAGTAAGGTATGTTTCAATATTTTATTTATGTTTTTATAACTTTGTTCAAGTATAAAAGCTTGACAGAGGGACCTTTGGGTGAATTGTAATCTGTCACATGCAGCAGAGCATATAAGAACAATTGAAACAAGGTTGGCTATGTGTCCTTGTTGAGAGAGGATACTCTTCAGTTTGAGACACACTAAAACAATGGTTTCCAACCCTGGCTAACCCAAGTGCTGGGTAGAGATGGGCACGAATAAAAAAATGACATTTCATTTGTCGTTTGTCGTTTGGAGAGTCCGTTTCGGTTCGTTTCCGTTTTTCACGAATTTTTGCAAAAAAAATTGTTTTTGTTTTCGTTCGTTTCGTTACCATTTCATTCCCATTTATTTCAATTTTTTGTGGGGTTTTTTTAGGATTTTAAGCAATTCACTTGTATTGCAGTAACGGAAATGAAACGCACGACAAAATTTCCGGTGTTTCTGTTCATTTCGTTTCATTTTAGAGACAAAATTTGTTTGTCGTTTTGTTGCGTAATGAAACAAAAAAGGAAACAGAAACAAAAAATTGTTCATTTCGTGCCCATCTCTAGTGCTGGGTTTTTAAAAATGATGTAATTATGTCCTTTTAATGATGTAGGCCTCCATAGCTCCCTTTAAGGAGAAAGGTGGGGTAAAAAAAGGATTAGTATAAGTAAATAAATGTATGTACTGTAGCTCCCAGCAGTTTCGGCCAGCACAGCTTGTGGTAAAGGCTTCTGGGAGTTGCAGTCTAAGACATACCTGGGTTACCCCAGGTTGGGGAAACATTGCTCTGAAAGATAAAGACGCATGACACAGAACAAAGGCCTGGAAATCTCCGTCAAGAAAGCAGCTATGTAGTAGGCCGAGCAGACAGCACACTGGTGAGAGGTTTTTGCATTGTACCATTTGTGTTATGGCACAGTTTACAGATTTTCATCCAGACATCATATATATTTGAGATACAGAAATATGATGCAGGCCTGTGTTTTATTTCCTCCTAATACATTTCTGCCTACACAGCCCTTCCCGTCTTAACACATCTACCCGTCTGAATTATTATCTTTTTTTGCAACATCGAAGCCCTCCTTCCACAGGTCATCATGATGAGCTTTGGAATGTGGAGGACAAAAGTGAGCAAAGAATATGCAATTATACATATATCTGTTGGCCTCGTAGAGGTAGTAGTGAATATTTATTTTTATTCTAAATGAACAACAATATATTTACACTCTAGGTGGCAGCAAAGGCTTATTTTTCTGTCAACAGGCTGTCCGATTCTGAGGCCGCTTCAACATCACTCCTTCCCTGCTAGTATGTTTTGCATTTACTATATTTGCAGGGTGAATTTAGCTCTTCTTCCTAGCATTTCCTGCAGATGCAGGTCTGCTTTTTGGATCCTGAAACACCACTTTGCCCCATCAACCACATATTCAGAGTGCAGGTCAATGATTTGCCTCTGCTTATTGACATTGGACTGACATCTCTGTTTTGGCTATGGACGTGGCTGCCAACCATCAGTTTTCAGGTGGTAAGCATTTTGGGCAAGGGTGGAAGGTGCCACTCTGAGGAAAAGTCCATAACAGCGAAGCTGGCTTTCTCTCATCTTCTCTGTTATTAATACCACACTTGGGAGCTGATGGGTAGTGTCATTTGCGATATGGTCGAGTAGGGCAGGGCTGTCCAACTTTGAACGGGCTGAGGTCTACTTTTTCTGGACGAAAGTGCCTGAGGGCTACTACACTAAAACCTCTACTTATGAATTTTATCTGTTCTGAGCATCTGACCAGTAGGGAGAGCAGGGGACTGTGCCATAGCCCTTGAACTGCCCTGCTTGGCTGAGACAGTGGGCTGGCAGACCCAAAGCTTTGCTGAGGCAGTGGTGCTCCTTGGGTTGGGGGAGGTAGAGCTGGAGAACTGATCCCCTCACATTTTTTATTGATGGCTGACAGGCTACTTTTGAACCCTTCGCGGGCTACTGGTAGCCCCCGGTCTACCTGTTGGACAGGCCTGGAGTAGGGAGATAGCCTGTGCTTTTCCATGGCATGGAGGCGGCTCTCTATGCCCATTGTTCCTGCCCAGCACTCTGTGCCAGGCAGTGCGGCAGGGCGGACGGAATTTAACCATTAATACGGTATTTATTTTTTTTCGTCAGCCATTTTGAACTCACAGAAGGTGCACATAAAATTTAAATACAGAAACAAGCCAGAGTGGTGTCCTAGATAAAATGTCTGAGGAGGCAGGACTCAGGAGACCTGGATTCTGACCTCTGTCAGAAAAGTTCATTTCCTGAATTTCTCACACAACAACTCAAAACTACTATCTGGGCTGTCATAAGCTGGAAGCTATTTGACAGCACCTAACAGCAATGTCTTTTAAAGTAAATAAATCAAATGCTTACTTAGAAATCCCACTTATTCCGATGAGTTCTCCAATTAATTTTTAATTTCCCAATTAAATTTATAAAGAACTACAGTCTCAGTTGGATTTCCTGTGCCTTTTCTCAATGAATAGTATGCTATGTTACCTTGGAGAGAAATAGGTACAGCGAAGGCAGTACAGTACAGTTTTATAGAGTCTAATCTCTAACGTCCTGCCAACTTTATTGTCTATTTCCTTGATGAAGATTCTTCTAGAACAACCATTCTCAGTAGGAACCATACGGCCCCTTAGAGGGGCCCTAGCACACGTTTGAAGGGGGCCACAGACTGAAAAATGTGAGGCTTCTAAAATAAATCGATTTGTGTGGTATTGATGTTTGACTGGGGGGAGGGAGTGGAATACATGGGGAGGCCCTAAAAGGGGTGTGGCCAAAAAAGGTTGAGAATGGATGTTCTAGAGAGTGTTCTGTCTTGCCCTACCATTTCTCCCTTAGCGTTCTGTCTTGCCCTACCATTTCTCCCTTAGAAACTGACAATAGATTAGTGAAACAAAACACCCGCAGGCATGGTTACAGTAGGGCAGGATTGTGGGGGCCACATTCCATGGTGTCACAGCCCAGAAAACTCCTAATGAACAGACAGCAGCATGTCATGAGAACAGTGGTCAACAGGTCTGACATCAAGAGCTTTGAGCAGGCAAGGCAGATATTAAGTCATCACAGCATCCATATAGAAAAAACTGAAGAAGAAGAAGAAGAAGAAGAAGAAGAAGAAGAAGAAGAAGAAGAAGAAGAAGAAGAAGAATATACGGACAACTGGATGGGCAAGTAAATGATTAGATTTTTTTATTACATTTATTTTTAAAATACATTCTCATTTTCTGCACTTCTACGGTGCTTATTCCCTAATCTACATTTTAGCACCAGAAGGGCTGCAGCAGTAAACCCAGTGTTATCCATGCACTTCTGAGGATGGTGCAATGATTTAAATATGTTTTGACAGTTAAAAAACTGGCACTGGTATTTCTTGTTTCCTCCTCCATATGGATTTTGGCTGCCCCAGTCATATTGCTTCTCCTTAGGGTGCCACAACAAAATTTCTGAGCACTTCTGAAAATGTGCCTTGAGCAACCTCAAGACTAATGGCTGAATGTAAAAGTACCGTAAAAGGTAGCTGTGTGATCCAAACAAGATTAAATACAAATACAAATATAGGTGATACCTTTTTATAGATCACTAAAAGAAATCACAATAAACAAGGTTTATTTGTTGGGTCTCAGTATTCCTGGGTTTCTCATCCTCTGGAATTATGAAGCTTCCAAATGTCTTTTTATTTTTTTATTTTTTTATTTATTGACCAACTTCCCAAGGGAACACTGGGTGGTTCAGAACATAGGATGCACAAGAGAACAAATACAATAAATCCATATAATAGAACATATAAAAGACATATAAACCCGAATCCAATGAAAGAACAATAAAAGTACAAGATGGCAGCAAGTAAACCAAAGGTGCAAACAAATAACAAAGTCAACAAACATTCAATCTCCTTGGTCACCAAAAGTGGTCTTAAAAAGCCAAGTTTTTAGCCTCTTCCTAAAAGCTGAGAGGGGCTCTGCAGACCTAATTTCACTAGGGAGGTGATTCCACCAAATTGGACCAGCCACTAAAAAAGCAGGGTTCCAGATGGAGGTTTTATGGGCCTCCCGGGGACTAACAAATCTGAGTGATAGAACCTGCAATGTTCTGATGGGCCAGGCCATAGTTGACCTTGGGATGATATGCTCCATCAGATATTCTGGTCCGAGGCCCTGGAGGGTTTTGTAAATCAAAACCAATACCTTGAACCTTACTCAGGAGGCAACGGGTAGCCAATGCAGATGAGCCAGAATAAGGGTGATGCGGTCATATCTTCCTGTACCAACCACCAATCTGTCAGCCGCACTCTGAACCCGCTGCAATTGCCAAATAAGGGTCAAGGGAAGCCTCATGTAGAGAGCATTACAGTAGTCTATGCTCGAGATAACCATTGCTTGCATAACCCTCCTTAGAGATTCACCGTCTAGGTATGGGCGAATTTGGGCGAATAGCCTAAGTTGGTAAAAGGCTGCCCCGGAGACGGCTGCCACCTGGGACTCCAGGAACAATGCTGGATCCTGATCCAGACTCTTCACTCTATCGACCAGTTGGAGGGAAATTCCATCCAAACTGCGAAGAGGGCCACAGTACCCATACGCCCTCCCCTCCAGGAACAGTACCCCGGTCTTATTGGGGTTGAGCTTAAGTCGGTTCGTCCTGGTCCATTCCAGAAATGCATCCAGGCAGCGATCAAGGGGCCACACAGCCTCCTTCCCTCCCCTTTCCTCTTTCACCCTCCCCACATTTTAGCAGCTAAAGTTTAGTCACTCAGTTCTCAACCTGAGGGTTGATTGTGAGCGAGGGAAGCTTGGTCCTTGCCGGCCACTGTCGCACCCCCAGGGAGACCACCCACCCATCCGGCTGCCTGGCCACCGTAGCCCCTTGCTGGCCACCATCCATCCTTCCCTTATCGGGCTGGAGCGCGAAGCTCACAGCAGGCGCCTTCCCTCAGCCTTCCTCCTCCTCCTCCTCCTCAGGTGATGGAGCTGTGAGACCAGCGGCAGCAGCCGGAGCACGAGCAAAAGCGGTGGGGGGACCCCCCTGGAGGAGCAACGGCAGTAGCCCTGAGCCTCAGCAGCCACCTTCCCCACCTACGTAGTGGTGCTGCTGCTGCTACTGCTGCTGTTGCTGCTGCCTCCGCCACTGCTGACGCTGGGCTCGGGTTCAGCAGCCTTGGCATCAGGACTGCTCAGCAGCAGCCTGGGCAGCGGGCTCGGTGGGGCCAAGGAGTATGATAAGGAAGGAACTGGATGCATTCAGGACCCAGGGGCCCGCGCATCAGCTGGAGGCCATGCAAGCCTCGTGCAGAGCCCAATGGCATCCGCCCAGCTCAGACAGGCCTCCCGTGGGAAAAAACCTGCACATCAGCTGGAAGCTGCCCCTGGCGGCAGAGAGGAGGCGCCAACCATGTTCAGGACCCGGGGGGCCCCTGAGTCAGCCAGAGGCTGTGCAGGCCTCACGCCGAGCCCAGGCCATGCAAGTCAGCTGTAAGCCCCATGGTGGCACGGATTGAGGAGGCATCTCCAATGGGCTGCTTATGGAGGAAGGTAAGTGAGCTCGGGCTGCTGCTGCAGTGTTTGTTTATTTATTTGTTTACTGGAAGCAGAAGGGGAGAAGAGCCCATCGTTTGGTGCCACTGTTGCACCCCCAGGGTCGGGAGCAGCCCCCACCCCCATTCTCAGCCATCAATCCTGGCCCTCCTTACGAAAAGTTTGGACACCCTTGTAGGCCACCAATCCCCACCTCCGTAAGGCTGCCCAGGAAGATACTGTGGTCAACAGTATCAAAGGCCATGGACAGATCGAGGAGGACCAACAGTCTTGTATCTCTCCTAGACTGCTAAAGGAATCACCCGAATGCCACCCAACCAGCGCTTCTGTAACTAGCAAATTAGCTTGGTTTTTTTTATGATTGGTTGTCTTGAAGTAAACACGGGCTTTGTTTGTATTCTGAAGGTTCACACAGGAAGCTAGAACCCTGGAAAAGACTGCTTGCTGAAACACTAACTCTAATGTGTAAGGAAGAACTAATTATAACATCCATTTTGACCTGTAGGCCTTCTTTCTTTCTTTCTTTCTTTCTTTCTTTCTTTCTTTCTTTCTTTCTTTCTTTCTTTCTTTCTTTCTTTTGCTTCTGGTCTCAAAATTGACAGACAAAAGGAGATTTCATACCAGTTTGGAGTCAAAGTTCTCTGCAGTTTTTCAACTTCACCAGTAGGTGTCACTAGAACCATGAGTTATAGAACTAATCTCTTCACACCAACACATTCTTGTAGATCTCATTTCCCAACCTTGGGAAATCCAGATGTTTTTGGATTACACGTCCCAGAAACCTTCACCGACAGCTGTTCTGGCCAGGGTTTCTAGGACTTGTAGCCCAAGAACACCTGGGTTACCCAAGGTTGGGAACAGCTGTTGTCGGAGAAAGTTAATATTTCTTCTGAGGAGTTCACATGTTTGCAATTCCTTTAATGTGTAACAAACAAATCTTATTCAATTCTACACCAACAAAAAACTCATTAACAAACAGAAACAAACATTAATAAACAGTTCATATTTATACGTATAGACTCCAAGTTGCAAGTTTAATTGATTTAAGGGTAAAATAAATCTGCATCACATAACTCCACAACAGAAATGCATTTTTGCAGCATGGGATCTATATGTCTTTTTCTTTCCATTATGTTAGGTCCGGGTATCAGAGCTTGAACTGATGAAAAATCATATTACATTTTCCTCTAATACAGAGTTTTTATTAGATGTTAAATAATACAACATTCCTAATGGACTCATTTCCACCAGAAGCTTCGCACAGAAAATTAATTTTTAGATGCGTATGGCAATTCAGTGTAAATGTACAGTATAACTTTCTTTCTTTCTTTCTTTCTTTCTTTCTTTCTTTCTTTCTTTCTTTCTTTCTTTCTTTCTTTCTTTCTTTCTTTCTTTCTTACCCTCATGCTTGCTGGGATATGTCTGGAAAGAAACCAGGCCCAATCTTCCCCTTTCTCTCCCTAAATGTTTAAAAAAAATCATTTGCTGTGCCGTCAGTAATTTTCCCTTACCTTGGGGGCGAGCAACTTAATAAGACCCAGGGACTCACTCACAGTGTCCACTTTAAATTCGGCAGCAAATCACACTGACAAACTTCAGCAGCAACCTCAAAGTAACAATTAAAACAAAAGTAAACCTCTTTATAATTATTTTATCCTCGTTTTAAGTGTTTGCTACTGAGCCATGATGGCCAAGTGTAAATTTTGGTGAAGAACTGTTGCAAATTAAGAATTTCTGCTCACACAAAGGTCACATTGCTGATATATGATGGCAAATGTCCGTGTGGATTCCCTCAAATGAGGGAATTCCGGAATGACACATAGGCATTCTATGGAGCCAATGGGATTCTGGCCAAAGAGGCAATTTGCCACCAATTTTGACAGCAATGTTTTTGGAAGGAAACAAGTGTCCTAAAAACTGAGTTGCGCCCCCCCATCTCTGTAGCTTTTGATCCGTCTGTGCCTCTCTGTCCCCCCACCTTCCTTCCTTAAAGAAACCAAAATATTTGCGCCAGAATATAAGACATGCAGATATGCAGTTTGTTTATTCCTTCAAAATGCTCAGATACAAGCATCTCTTGTATAAACCTCACAGTAAGTCTGCAAAGTATTTCTGCATGACAGGTAGTTCATTTCATGGCTTAAATAAACTTTTAAACCTATATGTTCCCAGATCAAGGTCAGAGATCCAATATAGGAACTTGATGATATGAACAATAGCAGATTCCAGTATGGAACAGCTGGATAAAACTTTATCAAGAGATTCAACTTTATTTCCTGTGGTCTAAATAGAGATAGAGGTTTTCTGCCACTTTATGAGTATTAATCTATGCACAGATGTTCATACCACCACCGACTCTGGTTCTTGTTAGTGGCCATCGTTACAATAATTATCACAATCTGTACTTTTTGTATTTCAGCTCCCTTATTACCATTTCTACATTCATAAAATAGAGGCACTGTAGGAGATAACTTATGTATAGTACTAGATGAACAGGATGCTTCCCACAAAAAGTGTGTGTCCTTAATAAAACCTTTTGGATCTTGAAAAGGCCACCACATCTTTCAATGTTGTTGCATGACATGGAACGTCCATATTCACATTATGCTGAACTAAGATCTCCTGTCTTATTATACTATTTGTAATCCTTCTAGAAACAGTTGCCTGACAAATACTGTTTGTTGGAAGAGGATGCCAGAGGAAATGGGTTTTTATTCCAATCTGGCAGGACTCTCTGTATCTCTTTGGACAATAAGCAACTGTGTTTGCCTTGATAAGAGGACTCCTATTCATAAGGGCTTATCTGTGGCAGCTGTTTTCACAGAACAGATCCGAGCCATAATATGATAGGTGGCACTTTCTCGTGAGAAACAATGCCTTGCCTCTTTTTCCCCCCCCACCTTGCTCGTTTTGCTCATGAGCGTTATCAGTGTTCTAAAGCAGGTGGGTGCGAATTCTCTGCCTACAAAGACAGTTCGATGAGACCGTCCCGGTAACTTGGAGACTAAGCATGGCACCACTAATAGGAGCTCTTGTCCACTTCACATCAGGGAGCCAGTGGTGGTTATTTTTTCTTTCTGGAAGCCTGGCTCTGATGCTGTGTGCCAAATTCATTTCCGAGACTATTTCCAGGAGATTTTTCATCGTGCTGACTTGGCTGTGCACAGACAGCAGCACCACAGGAGGATCCAGCTCCGGCGCCATTGTCATTGCCAAGTGGAGGCTGGGTCTCTGTTCCAGGACTGACTTGTGAAGGCAACCATCGATCTGGCAGCTTTGCCTACTTCTCTCATCCCAATGCCAGCTCACAGACGGGAGTGGAGGAGAGAGAGAAGAGAGAAGAGAGAGAGAAGTGGGAACTCAAGCAGGCAGCTCTAAAAGCCTTCCTCCCAGCACCATATGTATGAGGTTGGGGGCAGTTTCCCCCAAGATGAACTAGATAGATTTGGAGGCCACGGAAATATGTCAACGTAAACAATCCACCCCTCAAAGTTAGAAGAGTGGGAGGCAAGTTTGCTCTTCAGTTAGAAGCAAAAGTCTCTACATTTCAGCCATAACAGACCAAATAAAATAACATAAAATAAAAATATATCCCTGATTTGGCCATAGTTAAGCACTCAAAGCTCCATATTTCAGCTGCAGACATTAAGCAGGTTTACAGCCCACCACCACTTGTTTCCAGTCTTGGAGCAGTGAGAAGTCTGAGGGGCTCAGTGTCTTTGCCGAAACTGAGCTTCATCTGGAAGGAGATCAATGAAGACTTTTTTTTTTGGGGGGGGCATAATTAGAGTTTGTCTGCAAATATTTAGGCTGGGGAACAGGCCAAAAATACTCAGACTTTTGACATCTGCATAAGGCTCCTCCACAAGTCCTCTGTCCATATCTGTGTACTGAAGTGAAGTGGAAGGGCTGCCATTTCCCTGAGGTGAATCTCATCTTCATTTCTCCTCAGGAATCTGAGGGAGCCGTACTCAGTACCCTCTGCTGCCAGCAACCCTGCCTCCCCCTTCTTCTCAAAAAGATGTTTCAGTCGTGTGCAAGAGTCCTTCCTGGCAGACAGAAGGGGTTGATCTCAACTCCTGACATAGGTTTATTATCACCTTGCCTGCAGTTTTGTAAGAAGTAGGCTTGAGTTAATTGATTGTTTTTGGAAGTGGATTTTTCTTAGTCTTTAGGATGGGGATATGACTCACAAACAGAGAGAGGGATGAATAAAGAATGCAGAGAAAGTGTTTTATTTATTATTTCAGGTAAGCAATGGGTAGGGGGTGAGCCTTTAGTCCTCTGTCACCACCACCATTGTTTCTGTGTTGTTTTCTTCCTAGTTCCTTTTCCTATCTTCACCAGCTAAAGTGACAGGGAGAAATGCTTCTTCCCAAGCAAATGATCCACCACTGACTCTTTATACCTGATGCCCATATCTGTAACTCCACCCTTCATACTCGACCTGACAAGGTCATTGGGCGCCAGCTGCAACAGTTTTCTGCAGTAAACATAGGAAATTGAAAAAGAGATGTGCGTGTTTCTCAACAGACAGTGACCATGTACAGACAAGTCTTTGCAGAGGGGGTATTCCCGTATTCGTGTGTTTACTGCACAGAGGGACTGGTGAGAACCGGGTGTTCCAACTCCAAGCCTCTTCCTTCAGTCTGTATATCCACGTGGGTCTATGTCTCCCTGAACAGCTTTTTCCTAGCAAATTCTGTTCCCACTTATTCCTAACAAAACGACTTGCCTCAGGTACAGACATGCAAAAGTGTTTAAATTGGCCAACCTAGAAACCATCTAAAAGCCTTTTTCAGAGGGAGATTGAGTGACTTGCCATATTTCAGCAGCATGCTTGGGTTGGATGCCCACCCAAGCTCCTTAACATCATTAGGTCTTTTCATGAGGATATGAAGGGCAATGTAGTTTTTGATGGGCTAGTGTCAGATCCCTTCAACATCCGAAGCGGAGTGAAGCGGGGCTGTGTCCTTGCGCCAACCTTGTTTGGGATCTTCTTTGCTATCACGCTGAAGTATGCTTTTGGAACTTCAACAGAGGGTATCTATCTCCGGACCAGATCAGATGGAAAACTCTTCAATCTCTCTAGATTGAGAGCAAAGTCTAAGATACAAGTGAAATGTTTGCGGGATCTCCTCTTCGCTGATGACGCCGCCATTACTGCTCACTCTGCCGAAGATCTCCAACAACTCATGGATCATTTTAGTAAAGCTTGCAAAGATTTGGGGCTAGAAATCAGCCTGAAAAAACCACAAATAATGGGCCAGAATGTGGACTCTCCTCCTTGCATTACAATTTCTGCAAAAGAACTGGAAGTTGTCCATGACTTTGTGTATCTTGGCTCAACTATCTCAGATACACTCTCACTAGAGTCTGAGCTGAATAAACGTATAGGTAAAGCACCTACTATGTTTTCTAGACTAGAGTATGGCTCAATAAGAAGCTGACAGAACATACAAAGATACAGGTCTATAAAGCTTGTGTACTGAGCACACTTTTGTATTGCAGCGAGTCTTGGACCATCCATGCCTGACAGGAAAGAAAGCTTAATACCTTCCATATGCGCTGTCTTAGGTGAATATTCAACATTACCTGGCACTACAAAGTTCCAAATAGCATAGTCCTGAATCGAGCCGGAATCCCTAGCATGTACACTTTATTGAAACAGCGACGTCTACACTGGCTTGGACACGTTGTGAGAATGGATGACGGCCGGATCCCAAAAGATCTTCTATACGGAGAACTAGTGCAGGGAATGTGCCCCAGAGGGAGACCACAGCTGCGATATAAGGATATCTGTAAGAGGGACCTGAAGGCCTTGGGAATGGACCTCAACAGTTGGGAAACCCTGACCTCCGATCGCACTGTCTGGAGGCAAGAGATACAGCATGGTCTACATAAATTTGAAGAGGCATTTGTCCAACAGGCAGAGGAAAAGAGGCAGGCACGGAAAGAACGAAACTCGAGAACCGGGCAAGAAACAGAATACATCTGTCCCCAGTGTGGTAGAGACTGCCATTCCCGAATTGGTCTATTTAGTCACACTAGGTGTTGTTTTTAGGATCTCTACTCCAGGCATGATACCATAGTCTTTCGAGACTGAAGGATGCCAATGTAATGTATGCTTGGAGCAAACAGAACATTTTTCAAGTCATGGATTATATCTAAAGGGCCACCTACTCCCTTATGAGCCTCAACCTCTTTATGATCTCTGACGGAAGCCCATCCCTCAGTCCTGCTATCCTCAGGGTCATCTGTGGTTGGTGAGGGGTCTTTCTCCCCAGCTCTGGACCTTTCTACCAAAGCAAGATTGCCTACTCCCCCCCCCCTTGCTGAGTAAGAAGGTTTGCACTTGTATATTCTTTGTTTTCTTCACTGGTGTGTTTTAAACGGAGTCCTTAATTTGAGAGCTTGCTTTGTGTTCTAATTGTCTTTTCACTCATTTTGACTGTGAGTTGCCATGAGCTCCATTTTGAGTAGAACTGGTAGATACAAACCCAACAAAATGAAAGTAGTAGGAGCTGCAGGTGTTACAATAAAGGTTCCAGACAGGTACCCATGACCCTCCTGCAGAACACAGTTCCACTCCCTGCCCTACTTTATCACTCCTCACACCTTAAACCCAGCTTTCTACGAACACTTGGCATGTTCAGTTAACTCAGGATGGTTCCTTCTCTTCTCTTGGAGTTTGCTCCCTGCATATTTTTAGATGTTCTGCAAACATTGAGGTTCCCCGTTTCTCCCTGCGGCATTTGGATTGCACCATTTTTGCGACACAAGGATCCACGCCCGAGATAATGAGTGTGTGATTACATAGTATAGGATTTCTTTGTTTGCATGTTACCTCCTCCTGACAACTGTCAGTGCAAAAGTCTGCTCAGGCCCACGCTGGACATCAGAGAGAGAGAGAGAGAGAGAGGGAGGGAGGGAGAGAGGGAGCAGAATCAGAAGTGGGGGAATTCAGGAAGTGCTGTCAGCATGGGTGATGGTCACAGCAGGAACCTTTCATACCTCATTAGTCTGTAAACTAGTTTGCTCTCTTTTGCACTGGCCTCTTTGAGGTATGCATTGCAGAGGCTTCCTTGACCACTCTGGTTTCTAAAGAGAGTAACAGCTCTTGGTGCAAGGCAGATGAACAGCAGGCAAAGTTGTATGCATTTTATATGGCTGCAGAATTTAAAAAGGTCTTCTCCTTGTGTGTCATACATAACAGTGCAGTGCAAAAAAAAACACCCAGATGAATGGATCAAATAGTAGGGTGGCCACTGTGTATCACTCAAAAAGTCAGGTCCAAAGAGGGCATGAGTTCACAGGAAATGCACCAGCACAAATCCATGTACCTACATGCCCATTTAGGAACAGTCATGGCGATTTAAATAGGGGTCTACCTCATCCTGATGGGAAAGAGAATGGCCAAGTGCTCTGGGCACCTACCTTGCCCACTTTGTGTTCAGAGAACCCATTTTATGGGGTAGGCAGCTTCAGATGTCCCCCCCCCCCCCCCCCCCCCGGTTCTCCTTTCTTAGGGTTCTTTGCTTCTAATGCAGACTCACACTGGATCCCAGACAGAGGACACTTTCTGACAGACCACATCTTTGAATACAGGACTGCCCTCTGACTGGCCACCCTGCTGACAGCTGCGAATGCTCTGTCTCAGCCACGCAGTGCTCACCCACTCCCTGCACAGTAATCCATTCTTTGGGTCTGAAGCAAAATAAGGAAAGCAAAAGATTTATACAAACTGAAGGGTGGGATTATTCAAGGATGACAACATGTTAGCTCAGACTGTGGGAACTGTGACATAGCACAGCTGAAGGCCAATCTAAACATGACTGGGACTGCCAGGGTGTTTGTTGTCTGCCAGGTCTGTTCCATTCATTTATAAAAGAGGCGAGTGGGTGAGCTCTGAATGCCACAATACAAGGTGCACACGGCTGATGGAAGCTCAACGCTCTCCTTACCACCACCCTGCATGATCTCCTGGATATGGCATAAATGAACATTTTTAAATTGTTGTCCGCTCTGGTATCAGAAGTGAGGGCTGGCCACCCCAAAAAGGTCTGTGCATGATAGGCTGGGGTTGAGCACCCAGGCATGCAACAACACACACGTTGTTGCTTGTGCACAGGCACTGATGCTGACTCAGCTTCAACTTCACTCTTGCTCCTGTCTCTCTGCTCACTATTGATTGCTGTGCCGGCATGAGCGCAAGATGCCACTGGCCAGCACTGCCTGCAGCCACTGACCCCCCACCCCACCCCACCCCGGCTATTGTTATTTGAATGGCACCTCAATGTTCTTTAAATTAGAGTTCCACAGTTAAAGAGACACAGGCTATGTGTCAGCTACCTTCCTATTGCCAGCATTTTGAAACGACTGTACCAGCGTGTTATGGCTACATGTGAATGTGAGACTGAACAGACACTCACAAAAGGGAAGTCTAGGGAGCAGACCAGGCAGCTATTTCACATCTCTGGCTGTGGATGAAAGAAAATAAGCTCATCCTTTTTGCATGGAAGTACTGTAGCTCCCTGAGTGGTCACTCCCACGTTGAGAGATGGTTGTCCTCATCACCAGTAGTACTGTACTAGGAATTAGAAATGATTGGTCAGCGCTCACTGACATTCAGCTTGGCAGTGTGGGTGTCCTTCAAAGCATAGGAAAGTGACTTTTTTTTGGAGGTGGTATTGCAGGTCCCCAAATCATCCCCCTGCAGCAATGTGGTACTAGCACCCCAAATCACTTTGCAGAGCTCTGCATTCCCCCCCCCCCTCAGGAATAGAGTGTAGGCGGCCTCTTGGCTCAGTGGCTACAAGGATGATGATTATTTTGGAAGGAACTTGGCTTTGGAGGAGGGGTAGGAGTGCCTTGTGTCCAAAGGATACCAATTTTGCAGTTTGTGAGATGAAAGGGATTTTACTTGGAAGCAGTAACATGGAAATAAAAACCATGGGTCGGGGGAGGGTGAAGAGAAAGATCAGCATTACATGAAAAAGACCACCGCTCAAAGCGCCAGGGCCTTTTTAAAATCTTTCGAAATACATTTTGAACATTCACATTGGAGTGATGTTCAGTGCACTTTGGAATACATTTTAAAATGCTTAGAGAGAATTTCCTAGGGACTTTAAAAAAATACTTGGGGGTGCAGCATTCGTGTCTGGATTGCAACTGAAGTCCCACTGAATTTTTGTGTGGAGTCCCTATTGTTTCTGAGGCATGGCTGCTCCGCTCTTCGTCAAAACACAACCGTCACTCTGTGGGCAGTTTCCATAACACCCTGAGGGGCCAAACCCCTATGGTTAGTGTCCCAGTTATGGTAGTACATAATGATGTGCCATTAAGTCAGTTCTGACTTACGGCTTCTCTGCATATAAAGTACTCAGAAGTGGTTTAGCCTTCCGTTCTTCTGGAGGTGTTACGGGACAAGGCCACACAGGCTGGATCTTCTTCTACAAGGCTAAGGAAGGAATCAAACTCCAGGTGTTTCAGCACATACAGCTACTGAGCCAGCTCCAGTGGCGATACACTGTGGAAAAGGTGCTCCAGATCCCATGTGGTTGTAGGACAATTGCTGTGTCATCACATATCAATATTTCACATACTGGTTAGACAGTATATCATGTGAAGGAGGGTGATGGAGTGACTCCCATACGGTAGTTCAGACATGTCCAAACTTCGGCCCTCCAGATGTTTTGGACCACAACTCCCACCGTCCTTTGGCATTGGCAATCTAGGCTTAGAATTCTGGGAGTTGTGGTCCAAAACATCTGGAGGGCCGAAGTTTGGGCATGCCTGCTGTAGTTCCTAGATCAGGTAAAATAAGGTAAATGCATGCACATCACCCCAGCGTTTTCACATAAAACATCACACACATTACAGCAAAGCTAACCAATATCTTGTGAAACTAGATATAACTACAGTAGTTTCAGCTGGTGAAAATACAGTAGATGCACTTTTTGCTAATGAATTTTTTTTTAAATTGCACACAAATCATGCACAACTGGCTACACATGGGATAAAAATGACTAATACTTCCCCCTTTAAATGGCCAATCCCCCCCCGCCAGCCTGATCAATGACGGCCAGCAACAGACCCTGACATTTCCTGCCCACAAAGCCACTCCCCCTCCCCCCACCCCACCGCTTTGCCCCAGAAAAGTTACCAGGCTGGTTCTGCAGCTTTGAAGCCACTTTTGAAGATGTAAGTGAGAGAACAGTGCCTTGCTTGTCTACAGAAAAATCAGGAGTGCAAAGAGGCCACTGCAATCGGGATTGGGGGTTGGGGGCGGGGAAGAAGTGGCAAAACAGATATCACCAAAACCATACAAGGACTCTTTAGCCATTGACCCTCTCATGCACAAATTTCAAAAATGGCAGGGAGGGAAATTTTGTATAGGTTGGACCTTCTAGTCAAAAAGATGTGCCAAGAACAACCGGAGAGGCAGGCTAGGTGAAACTGGAGGTGAGCCCAGCTAAGGACCATATCCTGACCATCGGCCATTTTCCCAGTCAGTCAGAGGTTTGGACATGCTTGTCTTAGAACATTCAAAGGTAACAGTAGAGCTACAAAGAGCACGCAAAAAGAAAAGAAAAATCCATTACGAGGAGTGGAAAGTACCATGGAAAACACTGGTGTTCTTATGAAGTCAGTCAATGCAATTATGTATGGTAATCCATATTCCTTCCCGGTAAAGTTACATAGTAGGAAGTAAAGGGAAAATGGTGGGGAGGTTTGAGTCCCTCACTTATGCAATGAAATAGATAACACAACCATGATGCGTCATTCATGTTGGCTGCACCTTTGAGCACATGTTGAGTGCCTTTTCACCAGAAGCAAACACCTGCTCTCTGGCTCAGATAAACCAAGATGTGGCAGCAGGTCTTCAAGGGCAAAATGGCCCGAGGATGCCTGACTGGATGGGGTTGGGGAAGGGAGGATTTAAGATATGGAAAGCAAACCATAAGAACATAAGAAGGGTCATGCTGGATCAGGCCAAAGATCATAAGAACATAAGAAGAGCCATGCTAGATCAGGCCAATGGCTCATCTAGTCCAGCTTACTGTATCTCACAGTGGCTCCAGCAGATGCGTCTGGGAGCGCACAAGACTAGATACAGTATATGTCTCCTGATACCACTCCCCTGCATCTGGCCCTTGAAGTACCCCGGTTTTAAACCTGGAGATTACACATCTCCATCATGGTTTGTCACCTGTGATGGACTTTTCCTCCAGGAATCTGTCCAATCCCCCTTTGAAGGCATCCAGGCCAGATGCCATCACCACATCCTGTGGCAGGGAGTTCCACAGACTATCAACGCGCTGGGTGAAAAAAAATTATTTTGTCTGTTCTCACTCTCCCAGCCCTCAATCTGAGTGGATGTCCCCTAGTTCTGCTATTTTGTGAGAGGGAGAAGAGTATCCCTCTATCCACTTTACTCATGCCCTGCATAATTTTGTACATCTCAATCATATCCCCCCTCAGGTGCCTTTTTTTCCACACTAAAGAGTCCTAAATGTTTTAGCCGTTATCGTAAGGGAGGTCCCCCATCCCAGTAATAATTTTACTCGCTCTCTTCTGCACCTTTTCCAGTTCTACTATGTCTTTTTTGAGATGCAGTGACCAGAAATGTACACAATACTTCAGGTGTGGCCTTACTATCGTTTTGTATACTGGCATTATAATGTTGGCTGTTTTATTTTCAATCCCCTTTTTGATGATCCTTAGCCTGGAACTGGCCTTCTTCACCCCTACCACACATTGGGTAGACACCTTCATTGAGCTGTCCACCAACACACTCAGATCTCTTTCCTGACATCTTATTTTCTGAGTGAATCAGAAGTTGTGATGGGCCCCAATTTCACTCTCTCCAGGGTGGGGAGGAACAGTTTAGCTGAAGGCGAAGGGGAAAGGCTACCCACACCCATTCTCTGCAGGGGGAAGATAAGGCTGATGCGTCCGTTTCTTTCCTTCTTGCACTCTCCCTTCCTACTGCTGATCAACATGACACAGTGGTTTAGGCACGAGTCTCATTCTAGCAAGGCTCCTGTGCCCCGAAGTGTCTCAAAACGGCTTCGGCAACACGTTCTGTTAAATAATAAGCTAGCAGTTAACTGTCACAACTTACTTTCCTTTCTTAATAAAGCAGAGGACAAAAATCACATTTCAAAGAACTTCAGACCTTTGTTACATTGACAATAAGATCTGCTATAGGATCATGTCTTGCATAATTTCCAAAAGCCTGGCTGCACGATACACAGTGGAGCCCTCTTCTTTTTGACTGCAAGCAGAATTTATTTGAAAAGGCTGGCAAGGGCTTTTTAATTTAACACACTTCTGCAATTGGCTCTTTATGAATCAATTCAGGCAATATGAATGTCCGTGTTGTATTAAATACTGGCTTTGTGGGTGGTCATGGGTTTCTGTTGGCAGGAACACTGCTGTCCCTCTGAAATAATTTTTAATTTTATTTGAAACTCTAGCACTATGATATTCCACTAATCTTGGGGGGGGGGAAGAGAGAAACGCAGGTATTCCAAAGGATGCCTGAAAATTACAGAGATACTGCACAACATTGAAAACATGGTCCGCAAACAGGCTGGTTAATGAAATGATTTAAAACCTCGCATGCCATTTTTCAAAGCAATTTTAAGCCCTTCCTTTATATTGAAGTAATAATTTTCAAAGTGAATGTGCACAGTGATACAGTACTCTCCCGCTTATTGCAGGAGTTTGGTGCCTGATCTGCCTGCGATAAAGGAAAATCCGTGAAATGCAGATGCCTTAGTAAACTGACCTCAACAAAAGTTTTTTAAGCCCTCCTGACACCTCAGGAAACCTTGCTGCCAAAAGCTCAAGGTCTGTTTGCTGAGTTGTGTGTGTGTGTGTGTGGGGGGTGTTAAAAACTTCTATTTGGAAGCGAAATGCTGATGCCTCAGTAAGGGATAGCTCCTGCTGGCTCCTCTTGCAAAGAGAGGTTTTTAACCCCCTCCTGACACCTCAGGAAATCTTGCTGCCTTGTAACAAAATGTTAAGCTGCAAGGAAGGCAATGATAATCACATCAAGTTCTCACTTCAGCATTTGTGACAAGCAACGAACAATCCACTGCTTTTCAAACGCTGCAACAAATAACGGGCCAGATTACTTGTTAAAACTTTTATACATTTCCCTGGTTCAGGTTCTGACACATATGGCACACTTACTATGTTTATGTGCCATCAAATAACCTCTGATGCATGGCGACCTGAGGATATGCGAGCTCCAAAATATCTTTTCTTCAACAGCTCAGCTCAGCTCTTGTAAACTCAAGCCTATGGTTCCTTTAGGGGAGTCAATCCATCTCGTATTTGGTTTTCCTCTTTTCCTGCTGCCAACAACCTTACGCAGCATTATTGTCTTTTCCAGAGAATCCTGCCTTCTCATGATGTACCCAAAGTAGGCCAGACTCTGTTTCAACATATTTGCCTTCCTATTTGATGTAGGGCCCACTTGTTCTGACAGTCTTCTATCTGCAAAGCTCTCCTGTAGCAGCATATTTAAAATAAACCTCTTCAAGGCAGCTACTGGTCCTTGGTGACCGGCAGGGAAAGCAAGGGCAGTGTGACACCCAAGCGAGCTCTTGTTAGTACTGGGCAGAAGGCTGAATTTTACTTACCACCGAATTGTAAGGAAAATTTCCTTACCCTATGATGAAAAAAAATGCTTACTTCAGTTAAAATGTGTGTGACCTGCCCTAAAAAGATCGGCTCAAATCACACCAGAGGACAATCATCTTATTAAGTGTTGCAGGATCTCCCCACTATCTGCATTCTGATATTGGTATTCCTTGCCTCCTGCTCTCAGAGTCCTTGTGGCATTTTTAAATAGATAAGAATGTTCCCTGAGGACAAGAGTGCATAAACCATATATTTTTTAAAAAAATTATTTAAAAAGTTATTTATTTATTTATTCAAAATAAAATTTATTATACTGGTTAAAATCACTTTACTAGAAAACACCATTATTTCAGCTGGCCTAGAGTGCCAAGCACACAGCAGGCATTCCCTCTTTGGACAGCGATTGAGAGCTGTTGCCTCAGGAACATTGGTGCTCGATCGTCTTGGGACGTTATTTTATTTTAAATATTTTATTTTATTTTATTTATTTATTTATTTATTTATTTATTTATTTATTTATTTATTTATTTATTTATTGTTATTTTATTTTAAATATTGTTTCTACCTTTAGTACATCTACTGGTCTTGCCAATGTGAATGAGGAATGAGTACAATACCTTACGTTGGACTTCCTCCCCCACAAACCCCAGGCAGCTGGAGGATTCTGGGTGCTGCAGTCCAAAGAGGTGACTTATCCAAGTTATAACACATATAAAGCAACTGTTTATTCTCTCAGTTCCCTGCTTGCTTTCTTCATCATGATAGGCCCTTAAGATCTCAGTACAATCTCAGTCCCGGAAACACCCAGCTCATCTTTTAGTTATCTCTTTCAATATTCTCTATGGATACAGTGCCATTGCTTCATAATAACTCCCCAAACTCTTGATCCAGTAGTGCTAGTCAACAAACACATGATTCTGCCTGTCAGGGGAATGGGGTGGTGGTGGCGGCTGCTTCTATGCCTGTCTTTTTACTGCTACTGGTGGTGGCCTGCTGTATCTCCGCCCTGCCCCGTTTGCTGAAAGGTAATATAAACAGCTGCTTGAAATAGTTGAGGCCACCCAGGAGTTGCTGGGCTGCATCGGCAAGTTTCTCCAGGGACAAGTTGGAGCATCTCAGGACGTCAGGCAAACCAACCACACCCCAAGGATGGGCGCTGTGTTGTGCCTGCTCAAGCATTCCTCCTCCTCCCTCCTCCGCCTCTCTCTTCGTGGGCTGGCTGTACTTAAAGGAGGGAAGAGAAGGAAGTTGAGCTGCTTTACGTGCATGTGTTAGGAGGCCTGTTTAGCAGAGAATCACCTGCCCACTGAATTGTGATTTGGAAATGACAGCAGCTGTTTGCAAGGGAGGAAGCAGTGGCCTGTGTTGACTTTATGTGGACTGGGGCAAGCTTAAACTTTCTTCGTGGAGGAACCAGGAAATAGAAAGCTAGACCCAGAGATCAAAGTACTATACAGTACTAATACTGTCCCAAAGTCAAACAGACATTAAGGGGAAAGTGCATTGACTCCAATAACAAACATGTTTCCCTCCAGGAACTAGATTCCCTCAGAGATATGTGCCTCACCAATCAGACTTTCAAACAGTTCTCTGTTTACCCTTCAGTGACCAAACAAAGAACAAAGTACTGAATGGCTAACTGTGAGATAGGGAGGTGAGGGGAAAATATGTGCTATGGCAGACCTCTTTCATCACTTGAGAGAGCACCATTTCTAAATACTCGTTAAGCTTGTTGCTTATTTTGACCCTCAGTTGTGGATTCCTCAGGACTCTCTCTATGCACGGAAGGGAAGTAGAATCACACCCATTTCTCCCATCTGCACACATCTGCACATTTGGTACTAGCTGACCATGAGTGCTTCACACATACAATTGCACACACATACTTTTTCACCTTCCAGTGAGTGTGCAATAGTCAGCATGGGACCAAGGGACATAATCCTGCTCTTGTTCATGGGTGGAACATGAGAATAATAAGGCTGTTGTGTGTGAAGAGAACACACTTTTAAAACTTTTCAGTTTTGAGATTGAAACTGCTTTATTGTATTTTCCTCTCAGAAGAAATATATGGTGCTTCTCTTTATATCAAATTAGATCACTGCCATTTTTTAAATTCTCCAGAGTTTCACATAGGGGTCTTTCCCATCTCTACCTAGAGATACCACAAATTGAACTGGAACCTTCTGATTGCAAAATACTGTATGAGTCTTACCATTCCTTCCGTGCTACTGTTATAATAACTAGCAATACAGTCCTTATCACCCTACACCAGATTCAGTGGTGTTTTTCTGTTAAAAGGCCTTAATAACAACATCCAGGCATGTGACTGAGAGTTATTAAGTGTTCCAGCAGTGTCATGGACTGGATTAACTCAAAAGTAACTTCTATTTTTCTGTAATTTATGGTAGCTTTACCTAGCCCACTGCTTTTCAGTGGTGCTAGACTACATACCCCATCCTCCACAACTAGCATACACAAAGAGTAGCAGATTGAGAAAGACCAGTCTATTATAAGTTCTGCTCCTCTTTTAGCTTTTTACCTCTGTCTTTCAAAGTGGAATACTAGTAACCTAGCCCACAAAAGTGGCTGTTATGAGGTAAGAGCATAACAGCAATTGAGAAGTCAGAGTTCATAGTCTTGGTGCGTCTCCTTTTTCCATGTGAAGAAAGAGTTATCAAGCGGAAGATAAATATATTGAAATTCACACAGACACCATTCTTGCCAAGTTGTCACAACACAGGATGAACAAATACATTTATATGATTTATTTTGGCTTAATGAGTATTCTTCACAATGTAGGACAGGAAAATATGGATTAGATTTGGGAAGAGGAAAGATATCAGAGACTGCAAGCAAATTAGATAATTGTACCAAATAAATAAATAAACCTTCAATACAGACCTACCTATACCTAAACGTTACTACAATATTTAAAAAAAACGAGGTTGCATTTCTACAGGTATATTCCTGATAAATCTCATTCTCCTCAGTAGGGACATCAATTGAGTAGAGCATCACAGGACTCCTCTGTCAGAAATTTCAAACTGCACATGCATTTGCAGTTCAAGACATTTAGTATTTTATTTTTCATTGGATATTCAGAGTACGATGGCAAGCAGCTACTAATTCATAGACACAATTCTGATATTCATAGACATGATCCTGATATTCCAACATTTGCTGGCCTCCCTTTCACCCCATTGAAAATGAATAGGATGTGATCCCATGTCTTCTATTTCTTTTTCACTTGACTGTATCCTCCTTCTCTCTAGTGATAATTATTTAACATAATAGTAACAGAGGAAGGAGGCTTAACTCTGAAATGCATCCCAAGGGGGGTATGATTGCTGTATAAGAAGTTGGGTAAAATCTACATTTTCAGTAAACGGGCAATTATTTGCAATTGTGACTTGTCAGCTCCACTCTGCTTAATCCAGAGCTGTTTAAGAGCAACCTAGATTTAAAAGTCCTCTTTAAAGTGCCTGTTTCCAATTTAACAGGCAACCATGGCTTCTCCAGCCTAGGTTCTCAAATGGTTCCTTCTGGTGCCCTCTCTTGTCTCTTTAGTAAGCCGGTTATCTCTGTCACATCAGTTCCAGATGATGAGACAGAGTGTCTGGATGAAGGGTACCTTGTGTTGGTAAGGAGTCCTAAGCCAGACTATGTTAGAGAGCTGTAGGTACATCTCAGGTATAAGACCTGGTCTACATGTGTCTCAGTTTCTAGAACACAACGGGTAGGGGGTTCTTCCCCAATGACAAGGCTCAAGTAGAAGTTCTAGTATACATATGAAGCAGCCTTGTCCACCTGAAGGTTATACATTGCTTGCTAAGTACAGGGCAGCCACTCTCCTATAACGTAAAGCTTCCCAAAGAAGCAAACATAAGAACAGCCTTGCTGGAACAGGCCACTGTCCATCCAGTCCAGCATCCTGTCTCACACAGTGGCTCACCATTTGCTTCAGGGTATTCCCAAGCAGATGTCTTCACCTACTTACAATTCCTCGCAATTGGCATTGGGAAGCTTGGAATATTACTTCTGAGACAACTGAATATGATGATATGCTGAACCAGCTATTATGGGATAATGGATCTCATAATGTCACTCTTCTGTTGCTCAGTTATAGATGGCACTGGACATCGTTATATGCTTCACAGCAACTTTCCTAGCTATTGCGTAATTTTGACTTTGTATTTTGTTAATGAATCACACAGCTACATTTCCCCCTATTTCAGTGGTTCTTAACCTTCCTAATGCCACGACTCTTTAATACAGTTTCTCATGTTATGGTGACCCCCCCCCAACCATAAAATTAAGAGTGTTGAGTGATGGTGGAGGAAGCGGCTGTGTGGCCCGGCAGAGCCTCCCCACCCATCTGCAAGAGTGATGGCATGGCAGTGATGCTGGCGGAAGTGGCTGCATAGACCGGCAGAGTCTGCCCGCCTGCATGCAAGAGGAGGTGGTGGAGGTGGTGTAGCACCATGGTGGGGTACCGCTGGGAGCAGTGTCTTTGTTCCTAAGACCATTGGAAATCCAGTAAGTGTTTTCCCATGGTCTTAGGTGACCCCTGTGAAATGGTGGTTCGACCCCGGAAGGGGTCACAAACCACAGGTTGAGGATCCCTATTTGCTAGGGAGGATATCTATAAATTAGCTGCTCAGGTTGGGATCTCAGAGGGAGGCATTTTATTAATTACAGCAAGGGCTCCATGTTTTCCATTAAAAGGCAACCCTTCTAGTTCAATTTCAGCTGATTGGTTTTATTTATGCATTACTTACATTTAATCTTCACCTTTTTTGATAAGGGTATTATGCTCATGCATTATGCCAGCAGAGGAGCAAATGTGTTTTATCTGTAGACAATGGGCAGACCACTGATTAGCCACCAGCACTGTGCCCTGTGAGAGGGAGGAGACAATTGATTCAGCATTTATCAAGATACAACCTGATACTATTGCAACTCAAGCTAATTCTTCTAGTCCAGTGTTGGCGAACCTATGGCATGAGTGCCAAAGGTGGCACTTGGAGCCCTTTCTGTGGGCACCCAACATCGTCCCTTCACAGCCACCTGTATTCAGGCTAAATTGCTGTATTGGCACTTTGCGAAAAATTAGTGGGTTTTGAATTGCAATTTGGGCACTCGGTTCCTAAAAGTTTTGCCATCACTGTTGTCTGTAGTTCCTGTTTGGGGACAGAAGTCTAACTGCAGGTCCAGTGATTGAAGAATTTAGGCAGAAATATTTTTAGCTTCTTTACTCATCCTGAAAAAGAGCTCTGAAGGATGCAAAGGCCTGACTCTTTTGTGACTCAATAAAGTACATGTATTTGAAGATCAAGTGTAGTATATTTTTTATTATTTATGCAATTTTTTTACCCTACCTTTCTCCTTAAAAGGACCCACGGCGGCTCAGGATTGGATTAAGACTGAAGAGATCTGGGTTGAAATCCTTGCCTGGCCATGAAGGGGTGGCAAGGTGGAAACACTATTTAAAATATCTCACATACCTTGGCACCTCTGCAAAGAGTCACCCAAAGCCAGAACCAACTTGACTGTACCATACAGGTATGATCAAATTGTTTTTCTCTCTTTGAGCTCTGCAGCTTTGATAAAATCACATGATCCTGAGTTTAGGCTGGGTACTCAGCTCTGTGTGTGGATCCTTAAATGCTTTGCAGCAGAGGTAGGTCCTGTTGCCACCTCTCTCCCCTCCCCACCCGCACTCCATACATCCAGGAGAGGGACATATATCAGAACTTTGCCCAGTTCCAACAAAGGAGGGAAGAGGAGTGTATTCCACAGGGATTCTGTGCCTTTGAGTCCTGCACATCAAACAGATGTGAAGTAGCTAAACATTTTTTTCCTGACATGGCAAAGCAAGGTTACGAAGAATCACCTTTTAATATTTATTTATTTATTTATTTTTATATTTCTATACTGCAACCAGTTTTCCCAATGGGAACTCTGGGCAGTTAACATGTACAACAACATGTGGATAACACATGAATAAAACTAAAAATGTAAATCAAACCAATAATACAATAGAAGCAACCAAATTAACAACACAAATAACCTAGTAAGACACAGCAACCAAATAATAACCGACAAAATCAAAACACGGGGAACACAAAACAGACATCAACAACAGCTGAATGCTTCTGTGAAGAGCCCAGTTTTTACTGCTTTTTTGACGGCTTCTAGGGATGGATCCCTTGCGAATCTCGCTAAGCAATTTGTTCTGAGTAGCCAGGCCAGCCACCGAGAAGGCCCGATTGTGTATAGCAACCTTACGGGCCTCCCTAGGGGTGGCCACCCGGATTGAGAGTGCTATTGAAGCTCTGGTGGGCTGGGCCAGCACTGACTTTTGGGAGATGCGCTCTGCCAGGTATTCAGGTCCCAAGCCATGGAGGGTTTTGTAAACCAAAACCAGCACCTTGAACCATTTCCTCTCCCCCTCACACACACACACACACACACACACACACCCCCCTGTTATTACAGGTGTTCTGTCAATACAAAGGTAGGGACAGTGGCAAGCCTCCAACCAGCAACTGGAAACCCAGAACAGTTTGAGAGAGAGAGAAGAGCATTATTCCCCGCAAAATGTTCCTTCATGAGGGAGTCTTTCATTTGAATCCCATCATCAATAGGTTCAGCAAGAAGCTCAACCACGGATGCATAGCACTTGAAGGTGCTAAGAAAGGCAGCAAACCAAAAACTGCCTGCTTCATTGCACATTACTCCTCTCCCTAGCAAACAACCCTGGGTTTTACTAAAGTGGTTCGTGAATGCCTCTATGCTGTGTTGTTCATTTGTTTAACATCTGTTTTATTTTACTTCAAGTCCTTCTTTGTTTCTCTACTAGTTTTGTACCATGACGGCGTTGTTCGCGGTCACGTGGTTTTGTCCCAGTTCAGTCCCTGTTTCCGTTTTCTCACGGGCATGATTACTTGTCTCGTGACAACTGTTACTTCACGGTCTTGTTCCGTGACAAATTCTGAATTTGTCTTGCTTTCTTAACCCCTTTTTTAAAATATCGTAAATAAAACTTTTTTGATATTTTGATTTACTGGTCTTCCGGGATTTACACGTCAATGCTAAAGAATTTTCAGTACTTTCTTTAATAAACATTTGCACTGCATGGTGTTTCCCATAGGCAAACTAATGTTGAATGCCGCTTCAGCCGCTGACCACTAGGTGAACACTGGTTGTTGCGTGACAGTTGTTACTACACGGTCCCTTGTCTTGGAACAGGAATTGGGAACGAACCGTGACAAGAGAATTTCCCAGCCCAGGGGCAGGTATGGCTTGTCACGCTCTGTTCCTGGTTCCGGGGGCGTGGTCGAGACTACTTTTTCCAGTCAATATATGGACGTGAAGTAATTTTTTTTTGTACCAGTCCCAAGTGGGATAGCAAGGAGGGATGAACGAGACGTGAAGTAACCGCCTATGTTGTGAAGCAGGGTCCTGCCCTCTTATCCTCTTCAGTTTTAAAGCCCTACGCACCATTTTTGGTTTGAAACTAGACAACAGAATTAGCAGGATGACTGTTTATAATATTTAGGTATCTTATAATATGTAAATATCCTAGACAAGAATGGGGACATGAGGTCATCCTTGGTGAAAGAAGAATTTTCCAGCTGCCATTTTAACACGGACAGCAGCTGCGCTCATACTGCATTTGCTGCTTTCTCCAACAGTGTTTCCATCAAGAGAGTGAAATTTACCCTTTACCCTTTGTTTGTCACAATGTCTCCAAAGTCAACAACGGAGGGGGAGAAACATTCTGTCTCATCTGCATCGTTAATGTGATGGTTATGAAACTGCAAGATGACTCTTGGGGTTTCTGATACTCAGAACTGTGATAATTGCATTTCAACTTCCATTCACATCATCCAGCAGCAGCATCTTTCTATATTTGCTCACACGGATATAACAGTAATTTTGCTTAGATACTTCCTTTTCAACCTGACATGACCTTTCCCTAGAGATGGAAGAAAATAAAATTTCACACTGTTCTCCTCCTCTGGACTAAATCAAGAGGCAAACAGATATTTTCAAGTATGGATTATCTCAACATTCAAAGATGAGGATGTACACATATTACCTAGAAAAAGAGAAGGTGGTTCATGAGAGCTGTCAGGGAAGCTATTCATGTATGTGTATTCAAAATCTGTCTCTCAACAGAGGTGGGGGACTTAGGCATAATCTGTCTGCCACATATCACACTGCCCTTTCATCGATCCCCAAACAAATCAGAAGCACTTTACACCTCGATCAGCAAGGCCAAGGCTGACCTATGCTTAAAGGGTATTGGGAAGGGTTGAATAGGTGGGACTTTCATGCACCCCAGGCCACTGTCCACCTAAGCCCATTCAGACCAGGATAATGTGAAATCAAGACAAACTATACATAGGAGGCTTCACCATTAACTTTTCCCAGACTGACAGAGCTGCTTGGATGAGTAGCAAAATATTTCAATCTCACAAGAAAATAAGTACAGTAGCAATGACTCAACTTCCAGATAACTTCATCCAGAAGACTGAGAATCTTCACAGACATACTCCTACATGTGCATACTCCAAATTTACAGAGTAATTCTGTCTGCAGAGAAGAGATTACACTCTTAACTCCTTTATGCTTTTATTTTTAACTGTATATACAATCTCAAGAAAATGGGTATAACATTTTACAGAGATACTATTTAACACCAGTAAAATTAAATACAGTACTATAACCGCCTGGAGTTCCTCTGGAAGACGGGCGGTACAGAAATAAATAAATACATAAATAAATAAAAATAAACTCCCAAATACCCTAAGAATTTTGGATGTAATAAAGAAGTTGGAACATGTGGTGGAATTACTAATACAAAAGTATGGGGTAAAGTATTTTAATAAATTAGAGAATTGTTGGATATTAATATTGAAATGGCTCCCAAAACAGCATTGTTACTGATGATAGAAAATTGTAATGGACTTAATACAAAAACATAAATGATAATGGAACACATGTATAACCAGACAATGATTATATGTATTTCTGGAAGGATTTCTGGAGTAGATAAAAGATAAGGAAGAAT
>JAHTLZ010003468.1:14830622-14871932 GCA_023846285.1 Phrynocephalus versicolor | reverse complement strand
TTTTTTTCCTTCGAGTACCCTTTGTAGCTTTAATGTTACCTCTTAATATTCTAATATGCCTCTTCTAATTCCCTGTCCTTAATTAACTCGAATACGGCTTAAATGTTCTGGGCTGTATATTGTCCCTCATTATTGTCAGCCACTTTAGGTCCTTTTCCAATGTAGGGTAAAAATATTCAAAATAAATTAAATAAATAAAGTGAGCATCTTTAGCACTCTTTGAGCATGCGCAGTACTCTCTCTCTCTCTCTCTCTCTCTCTCAAGAACATTCTGTTCTTTTCTTATTTTGCTTTTATGCGGAAATCAATGCCATGAATGTTAAACAACCCCTTTTCTGCGCTCCTTCGGGGAGTAATTAGCAAGGGAGACGCATCTCCAGCGAAGCCACTCAAGCTGGAACAGGGCGGGAACTGCCTTGGACAAATCTCCATAAAAGAAAACCATGGGCGTCACGGCTCATTGCATAACGCCCTTCATTAAATGGAGGAAAAAGGAGGAGTTACCCGCCCGAACTAAAATGGCGCCAGCGCTCGTCGCCTTTTCCTGAAAAAAAAACAACAGCGAAAGCCACGCCATTGGTCTATTTAAGGAGGGCTGCGTTCCTCACTGGAGCAGAGAGTTTTTCCCGCCTCCCCGTTTTGTCACTGTTTGGCTAAATGGCCGATCGATCTGAGACGCACCACACCCTGGCACGGTTTTCTGCGGAAAATGATTGGCTCCCTTTCATGTCACTTCCCGCCTTAGCCCTGCCCTCCTGAAGCCTAGGAAAAAGATAGGAGGCCTTCTAATTGGGTGACAGGCCCCTCAATCATAAGTCAAGGTGTGAGATTTCATCTTACAGTTTGAAACGCTAAAGTTTCCGTCGACCCCCTATTGGCCCCTGACAATGTCAGTTATTAACTCATCTTCGTCCTGTCGTCACCAGGCCCATCCGACAAGCTAATGAGGGGGAAAAAGTTTCGGGCAAGCCCCGCCTCTCCCCCATGGGGTGGGGCTTCGCTTAGGATCGTTTCCCTAAAGGGGCGCCGCCGCGGAGCTTTTGGTAAACTGCTTCTGCGGATTCCTCTCCTCCCTGAGCGGGCCCCGCCCTCGCTCTCCAACCACTGGTCGGGCGGCTTGTCATCGGCAGTTATCCCCGCCTCCCACGGGCGCTTTCGGGCTCTGCGATTGGGCGGAGCTGCGAGAGGGCGTGTGTGTGGCTGGGGCTGGGGCTTGGGGCCGTTCTCGGCGGCGCAACTCCCCTCCCCTCGCCAACCCTTTGGCGGTCACCGGTGGGGGTGAAGCCTGCCTCGTCAGCCGACTTCGCCGCCGCCGCCCCCCCTCCTCTTTCTCTCTGCCCCGCCCATCCCTCCGGCGCCACTTGGGCTCGCCTCCCACCTTTCGGGCAACATGAGCGGTAAGGACGGGACCATCGTGGCTGGGCGGGGGGCGCCCGCCTGCCTGCCTGCCTTCTTTCCCCCCCCCTTTCTCGCGCGCGCCCCGCCCAGCCCAGCCCCCCGGGCGGAGGGACCCGGGCGGGGGAGGGGTAACGACAGCCCCGGGGAGGGGTTGTGTGGGTGTGAAGGGGGGAAGCCTTTGGGGGGGGGGAGGGGCTCCGGCGAGGAGGCGGCGGCGGCGAGCGGGGCTTACGATTGGGGGGGGGTGGAGGCGGCCGAGGGAGGGCAGGTGGCCGCCGGAGGAGGAGGAGAAGGGGGTGGGGGGGGCCAAGGCGGGCCGGGGGGGGCAGGACCAGGGACCGGGCTGGGAAATCCTCCTCAGCGGGAAGGCCGAGAGAGGCGGCGGAGCAAGACGGGAGCCTCCTCCTCTTCCTCCTCCCTTGGCTCGCTCTCGGTCGGGAGGCCCAGGGTTGTGAGGGAAGACGCCGGCCGAGGGCGGGATCGAACCCGGGCCTCCCGGTGGCGGCAAAAGAAGAGAAGAGGGCTTGTGTGTGGAGGGGGGGGGGGCTCCGCCGTAAAGCTAACGTGCCCCCCTGCCCTCTTCTTCTTCTTCCTCCTCCTCTCCCCCTCCAAGCAAGCCGAGGATCCTTTGGAGGAGCGCCCATTGAGGACCCCCCCCCTAAGATTCAAGGGGTGGTGGGGTGGGGAAGGTGTTTCTGAACCTGTGCAGAGGGCTCGGCTGTGTCATGGCGGAGGGAGCGCCCCAGCTGCCCGAGAAAGGAATGGGCGCAGGAGGAGTGGGGGTTTCAGGCAGGCCGGAGCGTGAGCGCCTCCTTCCCTCACCAGGAGTGGAGGCTCGATACTGGATAGGGCAGGGAAAGGCCCGGATCTGGCCCAGCACGTTCCTCTCTTAGGCCCCTTTGCCAAGAACAGAGGCGAAATGCAAGAAAAAAGAAAAACTACACACATTCTCTCTGTCTCTCTCTCTCTCTCTCCCTCCCTCCCTCCCTCCCTCCTCCAGACCTCTAGGAATAATATGTGCCTATCATTTCTTTGGGGATCGTTTCATCTAAGTTACTGACTTGCTTCAAACTCTTCATTGGTAATGATAATAATAATAAAAAAAACCTCAGGATCCCCTATGATTGGCAGCCTGTGTTTGGTGTCTCCTGGCGCAGGGCTCCTCATTGGGCCAGCTGCAGCTTGGACTGACTCACGCAGCTGCTTCCTTTCCTGCACTGAATAATGTTTGCAGTTGCTTTATGCTGATAATATTTGCATATACTGTAGTTCTCGGTTTGTGTGTTGTGGTTTCTTACATAAGGACATATATAGTGCCTCTGAAGGAAGACCAGAGGCCTGGATGTGTTTAGTATTATGCCTGTGAAAGTTAATATTTTTGATTAAATGTTGTCAGTGTCAAAGAGAAGGTTATTTTTCCACCAACTCAGAGATCGCATGTAGAATAGCACATGTTAAAGACACTCAAATAAACTTCATGGTCAACCTAGATCCAGACTGAGTTGTAGTACCTACTAAATTTTAATATGTTACACATAACCAATTGACACAGATGAGTGCTGTACTGTATATCTATAGTCTGTACAGTATATTATAGCAGTTAAACACAGTGGTTCAGTTTGGTGAAAAGAACTTTTTTTTTGATACGTCTGATTTCGTACACAACACAGCACCAACTCTTATCTCTTACTGTCCTTTTTTGAATCAAATTTCTGTTGATGTTACATGCTGCTTCCTATTGTGTTGGTTGATGCAGTTTGCATACTGGCCACACTTACTGGTGCATTTGTTTTCTTCAAGCAGTTTAGAGGGTGCAAAAGTCATGTGATTGTTTTCTCTTTCAGTAGTCTCCTGACCTATATTAGGCTGAGATAAAGTGACTTCCTCTGGGCCCCTTGATCAACTTACTAACTCATAAAGAATGTGAATGTATTTTTGGTAGCTGGAGAAGCTAGTGCAACTTAGTTGTTTAGCAATATTAAGGTTTCAACACTGTGTGTTTAATTGGTTGATTATAATGGTTTATGTTTTGCTGAAAGAGTGAACCCCTTCCTGAAGCTTCCTGTAATGATGAAAGTACATATTTTTTCAACATCTGTGTTTTCAGACTGCCTCCATGTCTTCCTTTTGGAGGCTTAACTTGCTTTGTGTGACTTGTTTGCCTATTTTATTTTCTCTTATTCCCCAAATCTCATGCAGACCATGATATTTCAGAAGAAATGGTTATTGTCAAGACTGAGAAGGTAGATGAAGGCGGCAATAACGATGGAGAAAATTGTGAGGGCCAGGTGAGTTGGGATAGGGAACAGTTGGGAGGGAAGTTATTTCTGGGCCTCACTGGCTACAGCCCATACTTGCAGTTGTTGCTCTTGTTGTTGTTTCTTTGGGAGAGAGTTGGCTGCATTCTCCTTTGCCATTTTTCATGAACATGGTGTGACTGTGCCATCCAGTGTGCTTGGAATCTGGGTTGGGAGGTGGAGGAAAATAGTGACCACAGTATTTGTGACTTTTGTTTTAAAGAAAACGTCGTCTTGCAGGAGAGCAGCCAAAGAACTCTTCTCTCTATTTTTAAGCAATTCTGGTGTGAGAATTTGAACGTGAACTTCCTCATTAAAAATCGCTGGGCTATAAAATTGTCTGGCCTTTGGTGTGTGGGTATGCAGGCACAGAGAGGGGCCTTGAGTAGTATCTGCTTGTCATATTGTGACATTCCTTACATCCACGAAAGAGGTGAAATGAGCCAAACAAGTATTTCACACTAATTTTTACTGCAGTTTGAAGTCACTGTGGGAAGACCAGTGCAGTGTTTTATTCGAAACTATGTCATTGTTCTCTGTTCAGTCCTAGTGTAGCTGCCTTTGCTTCTCATAGTAGGTTGTTCATCTGCTACGGAGAGGCATACAGTCTTCCCCCGCTCTTTCACAGTTCACATACTACAGTCCCGGTATATCACGGGACCGCAGTATATGAAAAAGGCCTCCTGGGGTAAGCTGGAAGGGTCTGTTTCAGGCCTCCTGCACTTACCCGATGCCTGGTGCTGCCCCAAACCGGCCTCCAGTGGCCTTCCCAGGCCCCAAAAGTGCTTTCTGGCAAACCGAAAGTCACTTCTGGATCACCAGAAAGCACTTCCAGGACTTCCAACAGGCCTGGGAATGCCATCAGAGGCCCGTTCAGGGTAGTACCAGGCCTCAGGTAAGTGTAGGGGGCGCCAGATAGCCTCTTCCCCAGTCCTGACCAGACCCAACATCTGCATATCGCGGATTTTCAATTATCACGGGTCCGGTTGAGTTCCTAACTCCCGCAATAGGCGGGGGTTTACTATACTCATTTTCTGAATGGATGTGTGCTCCTCCTCTCTCTCTTTCCCCTTATTTTGTACCGACTTCTAGATTCTGTTTGACTCATCTTTTCTCTGCCTGTCTTTCCTGGTAGGAGTCCCAGCCTTCCCCTTTGGCCCTGCTGGCAGCCACATGCAGCCGGATTGAATCTCCCAACGAGAATGCTGATGGTTCACAAGGACAGCAGGGGGGCTCAAATGAACTGGACCTGGCTGCTGCTGCAACTCAGATCTCTCAGAATGGCTGGCAAATAATTTCCACTCCTTCTGGGGCCTCTGGCTCTCCCAAAGACCAGGAGAACAACAACAATGAGGAGAATGATTCGTCATCCAAGAACCGATCTGTGACGGCTGGGCAGTATGTGGTCACAACCACCCCCAACCTACAGAATCAGCAAGTCCTAACGAGCTTGTCGGGAGTCATACCCAACATTCAGTATCAGGTGATCCCCCAGTTTCAAACCGTGGATGGACAGCAGCTGCAGTTTGCTACCACTCCCACCCAAGTCAATGTCCAGTCAGATGCCTCTGGTCAATTGCAGATCATTCCTGGGACGAACCAGCAGCTCATCACAAACAGGTCCGGGACAGGCAGTATCTTGGCTGCCATGCCAAATCTTTTGCAGCAGGCTGTTCCCATCCAGGGCATGAATGCACTCTCAGGGCAGACTCAGTATGTCACCAATGTCCCACTTGCTTTGAATGGCAACATCACTTTGTTGCCTGTGAACAGCATCTCTGCCAGCCTGGCACCCACTTCTCAGTCGGTGACCCTCAGCAGTTCTGGCTCCCAAGATAGCAGCTCTCAGCCAGCTACATCTGGCGTTTCAATCAGTTCCTCCAGTGTGGCTGTTTCCCAAGCCAACTCGGCCTGTTTCTTTACCAATGCCAATAACTATAACGCCACTACCACAACGGGTAACTTGGGCATCATGAATTTTTCCACAGGTGGCTCTGTGGGAACAAATGTTCAAGCACAGACACCTCAGAGGACAAACAGTGCTCAAAACACTGATGCTCTGCAGGTTGCTGGGGTTGACGTTCAGCAAGGGCAGCAGAAGGATGCGGATCAAAACCAGCAGCAGCAGCAGCAGCAGCAGCAAATCCTAGTGCAGCCACAGGTTGTACAAGGAGGGCAAGCTGGCCAGACATTTACTACCCAAGATGCCTTGCAGAATCTTCAGATCCAGGCTCTGCCCAATGCTGGTCCCATCTTTATCCGAACACCCACTGTGGGGCCAAATGGGCAGGTCAGCTGGCAGACGATTCAGCTGCAAAATCTTCAGGTTCAGAACCCACAAGCTCAGACAATCGCTTTGGCTCCGGTGCAAGGAGTGTCCCTGGGACAGACAGGGAGCACCAACACCACCCTCACACCAGTCGCTTCTGCCTCTCTGCCCAGTGGCACCGTCACTGTAAATGCTGCTCAGTTATCTTCTATGCCAGGCCTTCAGACCATTAACTTTGGAGCCCTCGGATCAGGAATCCAGCTTCACCAGCTTCAAGGGCTTCCGCTCACTATATCAAATGCCACAGGTAAGTTGGGTGGGGGTTTGATGGGGCATGTTGTCAGGAGGTCAGTTTCCACTTTCAAAAGCACGATTCTGTTGTTACCAGAGAGGAGCCTCAGGGAGTCCAAAGGCAAACATTGCTAAAGATTGGAAATGAAGCTGGCTGAGGTATTCCAGATGGCTTTTCCAGTGCTTATAATTTCTCCGTCAGCATACCAAAATGTTCAAGGTTTCATTACATTGTTAGGGCATGCTAACTTGAGGGGCATGTTTGGGAAACCTTCTGCAGAATTTAAAAATAGTATCATGCCCATCACCTGTGACTTGGTGCCTTCCCAGTCTTCCCTACAGAAGAAACTACTGGTTCCTTTTATTTTATTAAAACAAAAAATAGTATTTTATTAAGGAGGGCTATCCGAGATGTATGAACTAGTAGGGAGTGTAGCAGAGAGCTGGGCTATGGAATGACTAGGTATGTGACTCATCAAATCTATCTTGGCCTCTAGAATAATGGTTCCCAAACATTGTGGTCCTATATCTCCCTTGATGTGCTGACTACTAGCTTGCGGTTCCTCTTGCATGGAGGGCCCTCAGGGGTCTTTGCTATTAGAAGCAGGATCTTGATACCCGTTTCCAGCCACCCCATCTCCTTCTGCCTCCCTTCGAATACCCAGGAAACTCACAAGGTCACCCATCCAGCAAGCTGCTCTGCTGGGGACCATAAGAGATGTGGCAAGGAGAGGCAAGCACATGACTTTCACTTCCTGTTCCTATTTGACATAGAGTTCTAAACAGTTCCTCTACATTAGGGCTGTCCAACTTTGAACAGGACAAGTCTACTTTTTCTGGCCCAAAGTGCCTGAGGGCTACTACATTAATACCTCTGCTTACGAATTTTATCCATTCCAAGCACATGTTCGTAAGTAAAAAAAAATGTAAATAGAACAGCAGCTTCCCATAGGAATGCATTGAAATTCATTCCCTCTGGAACGGATTAATTGATTTTCATTGCATTCCTTTGGGACGGCTGACCGTGCACATGCTTCCCTTGCACCCGCTCGATCATCTGGCCAGTGGGGGGAGAAGGGGACCACGCCATGGCCCTTGAACTGCCCTGTTTGGCTGAGACAGTGGGCGGGCAGACCCAGAACTTTGCTGGGGCAGTGTTGGTCCTTGGGATGGGGGAGGGAGGGGGGTAGAACTTATCCCCTCAATTTTTTATTGGTGGCTGGCGGGCTACTTTTGAACCCTCCATGGTCTACCCGTAGCCCACAGTCTACCTGTTGGGCAGGCCTGCTCTACATGGAGCTATGAGTAGCTCCTCTACAGACTTCCTAGCTTTATTTTCCATCCCTTTTCCCATGGTGCCCCTAGGTCAGATCCTGGGCACCCAACAGACCTGCAGTGCACTGTTTGGGAACCTCTGCCTAGAATCATTTTGGAATACAGGGTTTTGAAAGTGTCTTAGGATTCTTCCTGCTGTGGTTCATATAATCATAGAGTTGGAATAGCCCTCAAGGGTCACCCAGTCTAACCCCCTGCCATGCAGGAACCCCCATCACAGTACCTCCGACAGATGGCCATCCAGCCTCTGCTTAAAAACCTCCAAAGAAGGAGACTCCACCACCCTCCGTGGCAGCATGTTCCACCACCAGGCACATTCATTTTTCTCTCCTTCTCCTTGGGAGAAACTGCTTTGTAGTATCTTCTATACCTGCCAAATATCTGCCAATCTTACAATCATATAGGCTGGATCAAATGCCTGGATTTTTTCCATATGGTCATTACCTTCTTTTTTATTTGGGTCCAGACTCAATGGGAAAGATATGTAAGGGGGCACTATTCCCACACACTTCAGAGATGTATGGAAAATGCCCCAAGAAGCCAGCTTTTACACAGAAAGGAGGCTTGAGGAATGGTTGTGAAGGAGAACTAAAAGCAGGTCCCAGGATCTGCAAGAAGCAGAAAGGCTTTCAACTCAAGGGGGGGGTAATTTTAGCTTTGAAGAAGTTATTGGGACTGCATTCTAGTTTTTGGTGAGACCAAAAGGAAAAGGGCAGGGACTTAGAAACAGAAGTATATTTAATCTAAAAGCAGTCACTGCCAATAACTGAGCATTTAGAGGAGCAGTTTAGCACTTTTAAAAGGGGGAAGGCCCCCAGCACAGCTGATAAACCACCAAGCAAGGGTGTTGTGGGAAAGGGGACATGAGCATGTAGATTGCTCTAGGTTGACAGGATTCTAACTTCAGGGTTTGAAGTCCCCAGCCCCTAATCTACAAGGATTTCTGATATCTTTGGGGAACAGTGGATTTGATTTAAATCGGGCCTCAGATCAATTGTTTCTGAACAATTATTGTTTATCCATCCTGGCTAACTGCACAGAAATTTTATCTCTGAAGAGATGTAACATCCCGGGATCTGAAATATCTCTTTAGTAGCAATGGTAGAAAAGAATTATAACTATGGCCACTTATTTAAAGATTGGGACACTGTGCTGCCTCCTTCTTAGGCCAGTGTTCCCACAGTTCACTGTAAATGCTTCCTGCCTCATTAAGTTTTGATTGCTCAATAGAATCTGAGGCTGAAGGGGGGAAATGTTCTTGTAAGACCCTGGTGACTTGAGGATTGCAGATGTGGACACACATAAAAACAGAAAAAATGCCAGAGAAGGAAGGGGCAAAGAAGACTGGTGACATAATTGAATTAATTATGCTATATACCATTGGCATCAGAGTAATTCATAGCTTGGCATGAGTAGGATCATAGCTTCAGTGCATGTTTTTACAGTACAGTGGTACCTTGTATAACGTAATTAATTCGTTCCAAATTAAATTACGTTATACAAGGTTTACGTTATACAAACCCTAATTTCCCATAGGAATGCATTGGAAGTGGATTTAATCCGTTCCAATGCATTCCAATGGCGTAGGGAATTCCCTCCCCCCCCACCCGGCACAGGGAATTCCCTCCCCCCACCACCCGGCGCAGGGAATTCCCTCCCCCCCACCACCCGGCGCAGGGAATTCCCTCCCCCCCACCACCACCCGGCGCAGGGAATCCGACCTTCGGGAGCCGCAGCCGTCCAGCCGGCTCACCAACGACGGCACTGAGTGGGGAAGACCTCCGAACGCCGGCTAGGCGTCGGGCGCCACGAGGCGGGCGCCATCTTGAAGGCCGCAGCGGCGGCAGAACCAGCACCGAGGCTCCGCTCCCTGGTCGGGGCCTAGCCGGAGCAGTTCGGCTTGGCCCGGACCAGCGGGAGCCCGGCGCGCCACGTGGACGTTGCCCAACCGCCTCCCCCCGACCGCTGCTGCTGCGCTACCGCGCGGCACAGCTGACGGTCGGGGGAGCTTTGCCGCGCTTCTGCGGCTCTGTTCCGCCAGGCTCCCGGCCTCTGCTGCTGCGCTACCGCGCAGAGCAGCTGATGGTCGGGGGAGCCTGGCCGCGCTGCCGCGGCTCCGTCCCATCCCGTCCCAGCCCACGGCGCGACCAGACGGAGGACCAGCCCTTCAAGGACCTCAGGTGAGGGGAGGGGAGGCTGGGCAGGGAGCCCACCTGAAGGGACCGCTTCTCCCAGGGGGGACCAAGGCGCCCCCCTACCCTCCTCTCCTCCTTTTCTTCTGGCCCCCTCCAGCTCTGGCACCCGCCCTTTCCTGGCCTTGACTCTCCTCCAAGCTGTGCGCGCATACACACACACGCACACACACACACACACACACACACACACACACACACACACACCCCTCCGGAGGAGGCGCCCCGGCCCCGGGAGGAGGAGAAAACAGGGAAGGGGGAAGAAGGGGGGGCCCAAAAAAAATTCCGTTGTACGGATTTTTCGTTATACAAGTGTTACGTTATACGAGGTATGACTGTATATGTGTTTGCAATGTTGAAGTAGAACAGACACAGGTTGAAAAGGTTTAGTTTACATTTTCTTTCTGTCTATATATTAAGATGTTACTGGAAAATGGAGGCAAAAAAGCAGTTCTGAACCTTTGGCCCTACAGATAGTTTAGAGTTCAGTCCAAAGGGACCACTGGTACATAATGTTACTTCTATCTAAATGATTAAACAGTGTCATGATGACACAGGACCAAAAGAACTTACTGTTTACTTGTTTATATGCTGTCTTTCTCTAAAGGGTCCCGGGGAGGATTACAGTATTAAAAGAAACAAAGTTAAGAACCAAATAATAAATTGGAATATTATAAGAGCATTAAACAAACTAAAATTCATAATATTAATAGCGCTATTTTAAAACAAATAGAACACAGAACAAAACACTTCTTTTTTTAAAAAAAAATCCCCATGTTCAGTCTGGCATTTAAAGGAACGCCTGCCTGCCTGAAGAGAAAGGTCTTTGTTGGCTTTGGAAGGACAGCAAAGATGAGGCCGGCCTGGCCTCCCATGGGAGGGAATTCTGGAGCCTGGAAGGAGCAACAAGAAGGCCTTCTCCTGTAACCCTACCATATGCACCTGTGAGGCTGGTGGGACTGAGAAAGGCTGCTCTTGTATATTAGGCACATAGAGGGAGATTTAGTCTTTTAGATACAGTAAACCCCACCCCCTGGTGATAATTGAAAATCCACAATATACAGATGCAGGTTGGGTTGGGTCTAGGGGGTCTAGGTGAGGGCTCTTGTACTTACCCCGGGCCTGGCACTACCTCGAACGGGCCTGTGAGGGCCTTCCCGGTCCCCTCGAAGGCTCTAAAAGGGCTTCCTCATGAACCTGAAGTGACTTCCGGAAAACAGTAGTTTCGGTTAGCAGAAAAGCTTTTCTGAGCTCTCTGACATGCCTAGAAAGGCCCTTGGAAGCCCCAAAATTGCTTTCAAGCAATCCAGAGGTCACTTCCTGTTTTCCAAAAGTCACTTCCGGTTTGCGGGGAAGCCCTTGCAGGCCCGTTCGCAGCAGTGCCAAGCCTGGAGTAAGTATAGGAGGCCTGAAACAGACTTTTCCAGGTTGCCCCAGGGGGCTTTTTTTCATATACTGGGGTCCTGTGATATAGTGGGAGCACAGTCTCTCCCCCCCGCCCCCCCCCCCGCGCCCCCGTTAGCTTAGCTCCATTTAGGGCTTTATAGATTAAAACCTGTTGGAGCTGTGTTAAGAATTCCCATCTAAAAGAAGATGCAGGGCTTCCCAGTGAGAAGAAGGATAAAAAGTCTCCTTTGTGCAGCTGTGAACAAGTTCAACTCTGTCCACCTCTTTGTCAGCTGCTGGTTGTTCAAAAGGAAGCTTTAAAACCTGCAATTTTCACCATTCATAGCTGAAAACAGCTTCAGTAAGGCAACTTGGACCAAGAATGCTGAAAATTAGACCTCTCACTTCCTGTGCTGCAACCCTGATCTACATAAGAATCAGAAAACTTTTACTAACCAGACAAACAAAAACGGGGACCCGTAATGACTTTGCTTTAATCTAATGTGTAGGCTTGGCTCACACTGTTGGCTTCTTATCCTTGAGCCTTCTGACCTTGCTAGGTGTGGATGGCAGGGTTGCTGGTAGGTCATCAGAGCTGTTGTGGATGTACAGAGGCTTTCTAGATCTGCATTTGTGGGAATAAACTTAACACAAGTGCCCATAGCTCATGCATCGGAGCCATGACTGGATCTGTAATGTCTATTCCAAAGCAGGCTGTTAGTTTCATAATTCCCATTACAGTGGACCCTTGTATAACAAACAGCATGTATAACATAACATTTGTATGACATAAAAAATTCAGGAGATAGGGGAAGTTTGCTTAACATAATCTGCCAATGGGGCGAATCTGTACAACATAAAGATGGGATCACTCTGTTTTCAATGCATTCCTATGGGAATTTGTATAAAGGAAAATTTGCTTAACATAATTTCATTTGGAATGAATTAATTCCTTATACAAGGTACCACTGTAAATTAAATATGGCTATAAGCCTCCTTCGGGGAGGGGTTAAACTAGTCTCTGCTTCCCTGTTTTTTTCTGAGAAGTGACATTGTGGGTTTTAATCTTGAGACTTTGTACCATATTCCTGAAAAATGTAACAACACAAAGAAAACAAGCAGATAATATTGTGGTACTTAAAAGGCTAAGTGGTGTATTTTAATGAAATGGGCAGTGTTCCACGAATGCATTTATAGTCTTGGCTTAGTGTACATCCTGCTTCTGTCACAGGATTTACATCATTTTTTTATTCTGAGATGGACCAATCATACTGCCATTATTAACATAAGAACATAAGAAGAACCATGCTGGATCAGGCCAAAGGCCCATCTAGTCCAGCTTTCTCACAGGGGCCCCACCAGATGCGTTTGGGAGCGCACGAGACTAGATATCTGTCTCCTGATACCACTCCCTTGCATCTGGCCCTTGAAATACCCTGGTTTTAAGCCTGGAGAAATACACATCCCCATCATGGTTTGTAACCTGAGATGGACGTTTGTTTCCTCCAGGAATCTGTCCAATTCCCTTTTGAAGGCATCCAGGCCAGATGCCATCACCACATCCTGTGGCAGGGAGTTCCACAGACGAACAACACGCTGGGTGAAAAATTATTTTCTTTTGTCTGTTCTTACTCTCCCAGCCCTCAATTTGAGTGTATGTCCCCTAGTTCTGGTATATTGTGAGAGGGAGAAGAGTGTCCCTCTATCCACTTTACTCATGCCCTGATATTTTATTTAAAAATCCTCTTTGATGACATTTCAATAAATTTACCCACAAACTTCAAATAGACATTCACAACCAAAAAGTCTAAAAAAATTTATTTAAAAAGTGAAAGCTGAGATTTATATAAAGCTATGTTATGTGCCCATTTCCTCTTCCTATGCCCCTTTTGTATTCCTGCATACACGTGAATGTTCACCTGATCCTGTGAAGTCCTGTAGATATATTCTATATGCCGTTTTCTTTATCTACTGCTTACTCTGTGCAGTGATGGAATATTAGACAGATGGAGGCAGAGTGTGATCATTATGCTTTTATGTACTGTACATGCTGCTCGGCGTGTTGTTTCTTGGAAACACTTGTGTTAATCTCGACTTTCCTATTTGAGTTGCCTTTTCCCCTTTCCTTAACTTTCGCTGGAGGTGCCAGTGGGACGTGCGTTCTAAATCAGAGATTCTCTCATAAAAGCTTGGGCATGTCTACAGAATAAAGTAGTTTGATTATGATATCTCCCTTCCCTACTCATTCTCCTAACTTCCTGGGAGCCACCATTTTATGTTGAGAATTGTTGATGACAGTTCAGTAGCCCTTTGATAGCAGCAGCAGTTTCCCCAGAATCTTTGGCTGGAGCAGTGAAGGGGCCACATGGCTGACATGGTCCTGGAATTTGCAATTTGGGAAATGAAACTGTCACTTGGCAAGTAGGTTGGCTAGTGACATTGACAAGTAGCCCTTGTAATGACTGCTGAACCATTTTCTCCACTGCATGGGTGGAGCCTGTGTTCCAGAAAGCCTCCTCCACCTGTAGTCCGATATTTAAATAGCTTCTATTGAGGCACTTAATTGTTGGGCAGACTAGCTTGGGAATTCATATGTTAAATTCATATGCTAAGCTTTGTAAAGCTGCCTGAGTGATGAATCGGGGACATGTAATTCATTATGTCTGAGCAGGGTTGCGTGTTGTGGTTGTTGTGGTTTATTGTTTTACAGATTTGGTTATATTTCAGTATTTGCTCTTAAAGCCTTGGAAAGGAGGAGATGGGGCAGGACCCCCCCTTTCAAGGATTTAGGCTTGCATCCTATTATAACTGACAACTACCAATTAAAAGTGTGTGATTCATTTAATACAGTATGTGTCTTGCCCAGTGATTACTTCATGTACTTATTGATATGACTGACACATTAGTAGTTGTTTGACCTGTTAATCTTTACATCTTACTTTGCAACGTAGTCTCAGGACGCAGTTAAGCTGTTCTAGATACTTGATCTCTAAGTATTGTGTAGATGAGAAACTGGCTTTCATGTAGTCCCAGGGGATAGCAAATTCTTCCTTGGTTGCCTGGCTTGTTGCAGAAACCAAGAGGACTATGCACAAATTTATTTTTTTAAATTTTTTTATTTATCTGTTTGTTAGTTTTTGCTGTGTTCCCAGTCCGAACCGAAACTTGTAGATTCAAAAGAAGGCCATGAGGAAGGGAATATACACAATGCCTGGACTTCTTTGTTTGAGGAGCTGCAATATGATATCAAATCAACAGCTTCCCAGGCTGTAAACCAGGCATGCCCAAACTTTGGTCCTCCTGATGTTTTGGACCACAACTCCCAGAATTCCAAGCCTGTATTTCCAATGGCAAAGGACTGTGGGAGTTGTGGTCCAAAACTTCTGGAGGGCCGGAGTTTGGACCTGCCTGCTGTAAACCATCTCTCCAATACAGCCTGTGCCTTTTCTAGCTTACATCTAAGAAACAAGTCTTGGCAGATCCATCTGCCTGGAATTTTTGGGACTCTGACTGACTTCTTTGCATTAATAACAAGACACTGGTGCTTGTGTGAAGAAGCAGGCTTTGAGCTACAAAAGCTCACAGAATGTATTGACTTTTTAAAAAGCGGTCTAAGAAAAGAATTGCCTTCTCAGGCATTGTAGTACATAATTTGAATTAGTTCGGAGTTGCCTTTTAGGGAAGACAGGTGGTCAATAAATGCACAAAATAAATAAATAAATAATAAATAACTTAGCACAAATCATTGCAAAATTTGCACCTTGGGAAAGATAATTTCCAGGAAGCCATTCTGTAGGTGCACGTGGCAATAACTTGTGCAGCCAGGTGCATAACTAACTGCAGTCTGATGGGCAGACTGCCTGGACATAACTCCCTATGAAATTCAGCAAGTGTACTTTAATACGATGCAAAGTCCAGTAGGGTTCCAGCTGCTGTGTTTGAGAGGGAAAATCTTAGAGGAAATTCTTCCACGGCTGCACTTCCCATCATAATTTCCCATGTGAAAATACGCAAGATATAGAAATGGGGACAAAGCTCCAAAATGGTGGTTTGTCGTGGTTTGTGGTTCATCATGATTCATGAACCACAAATGCCCCACCCTTGAACTGATGAATTGGTTTGTGGGTATTTTTTTAGACAGCCCATGGGCTGCCCTTTGCAGCAATGGTGACGATGGCTTCTCTTTGCCCTGAGTGAAGCTGGCATCATCATCTTTGGAAAGAGAAACCAGGTGGCCATCTTTGCAAAGATGCCAGTGGCCTGGGCAGAAGAGAGCTTTGGCTAGTGGTTGCTGTGGGGTTATATTTTTTTAAGACAGCCACAAATCTGTCTTTAAAAAAGACAGTGGTGAATAAAAAAGAAATAGAAATATTTTCCAGACCTGATGAATACAAAAGAATGAATATTAAAACAAATCAGCAATATTAATTGACTATCATGATTCATTTTTTAATTCATCCCCATCTCTAGTAAAATATGTAAATTGCATATGTTTATCATAAGGCACACAAACTATGGCAACATTCATGATTTCTGCTGAAATATTAGTTCACAATACAGTACAAATTAGGCTGCAGAGCCCTATTTTAGATTATGGTTGCAGACAGTTGTTGGCTCAAGTAATAACACTGCAGCTTTCAAGTTGCTCATTTCATTTTGTCCTTTTAGTGCAATGTAGAGTTCCTCCTTCACCCAGTGCACATGCTTTTGAATGTGAATTGTTTTTAAATAAAGGAATGGTGTTTGTGTATGGAGCTTGCTGCTAGACAAATAGGTCTCGTCATTAGATCTGTACAGTCATTTGGTATAATGTACAGCAAAACATGCATCGCAGCATCCACAAAAACAGAGCTGCACAGATGTTTTTAATGGTTTGTTGGTTTTTTCATTTAACATTGGATTGTATTTTCAAAAGCAGGAGTTATATTTTGCAGTATTTTGTGTCCAAAATAATGTAATCCAGATTGTCTACTGCTAGAGGCAAGAGTGGACTATCAGTCTTGATGGTGAAATGATGAGGGATTCTGTTTTCTTTCTCATTTTTGCCTCCTTTATGTTTCCTTGTGAAGGGCAGAGCTAGTTTTGGAGGCTTCAGTAGCTTGTCAGTGTCAACATCAGCTTTCCATTCGTGTCTTTTGCAATGGCTGCAACCCTATTGCTTAACATAGTAAGGCACATTCATAGTAGCTCCATTCAGTCACTGGGGATTTAGTGAGTCAACTTCCGCATAAATTCCATTTAGTGGGAGTATCCTTGTTGTGACTTAACTATCTTATTTTGCAATATTAAGGGTTGAAGTCTAATATCCCTGGAGACTGGTGAACAGAAAATGTAGGCATTATAAAGGCCTTTCTTTATGATCTCACCGCTCCACTCATAAAAAGATTGTGTAATGCCAGCCTTTAAACACTTCTCTTTGCACTGATGTTTGCTTCTTCCAGGGATCAGAGGGCATACCTGCCCCTTGCTTATACCTGGGAGAGCCATCCCTGACATGTATCCACCCTGATCTTTGGGGCTGCCATGCCCTGCAGAAGACTCCAGATAACGGGTTGGCTGTTTCTAGTCACTTCTCATTTTGAAAAACCTCCGATCAAGCCTAAAAGAGACTTAGGGGAAGGATGGCAAGTCATGCTCTATTGTGGCTTCTGAGTATTTGGGGCCAGTTTTGGACAAGAATTAGGAGAGGGCCAGAGTCAAGGGACTGAAGAAACTGCCTTGGGGCCACATATAGGTCGTGGATGTCTTGTTACCCATCACTCATTTGAAAGGTAATCTCTGGAGCAGCACATACGTTGAGCAATGGAGGCCAAGCTGTAGCAAGGGACTAAGGCAGTAGTGGCCAAACTTCGATCCTCTAGATGTTTTGGACTACAACTCCCGGAATTCTAAGCCTGTATTGCCAGTGACAAAGGACTATGGGAGTTGTGGTCCAAAAATTTCTGGAGGGCCAAAGTTTGGCCACCACTGGACTAAGGCAAGTGAGGTTTATGGCACCTTTGGACTGGAGTACAGGGTTGAGAATCAAGATTGCATCCACAAACACTGGCTGCCATTGACTCTGCTGCTGAATCAAAACTTGGAAGAATCATATCAACACATTTTAAAATGGGAGCAGGGAATTGGTGGCTCTTCAGCTGTTATGAAGCCGGGGGGGGATTTGTGTGTGTGTGTGGGGGAGAGATGGATCCCCCCTCCTGAATTTCCAAAACTTGTGCATTTCTAGACACTAATCTCTACTCAGATTGCTGCTCAGTAGGTCTGAAAAAGGAACAGCTGTGCGAAGAGTATGTGAGAGTGAATTAGCCACTGTAGTTTGAGGACTTGAAGCCGGCTGCCTCAGTGGGAGAGGACTGATAATGCTTTCTCCTCTGTGCTTGAGCTACTGGATGTATTTTTCTAGACCTTTGTTTTGAGACAGACTTTTCACATATAACCATATCCCCACCCTAAGTGGTCAGATTGCTGATACTGTACTATGTTTCCTGCAGTTTAGCCTAACTTTTAGCCTAACTGTGGTATTGAGTAACCACAGGATTATTTTCTTACTTCTTTAGTCTTGGAATGTATTAGGGACTAAATAGCAGTGTCTTCTTACTGTTGTCTGACTTTATGGATATTTCAAGGTCGGTGGGTGTTGGAAATCTGTCATTATGTTATGTTGGCTGTTTTGGAATTGCGGAATAAATGTCAGTAAGCGCATGAAGTGTTGCAACTGGACAGCTTGTAAGCACCACAGAACCTCTTGTTCCTGTTTCTCCATAATTTGGTGGGAAGAATTTTAAGTTGATTAAACACCTCTTTTAATGGCTGAGTAAAATCTTGTTAATTACTCACCATCTCCCCTAAATAGGGTTCTTTGTGAGGTATGAAAGAAAGGGAACTAAGCTAGAGGATTTAAGAAATAAAAAAATTAAAGTGCAAGTGAGAATTTGCCAAGTAGATAGTGCCATCTCTAGCTTAGAGTCATGTGAGGATACAGAGCCAAGCAAATGGCAGTAGAAAAAGGCATGCTGTCTATAGCAGCATATGGGTAGCAGGGAGGGCTCATTGTATGAGGAGCTGATGGCTCTTAGTAGTCCAGCTACCACAGAGAAGTTTTGTCTGCCTTTATTCTAATACAGTATTATAAGTATATGGGTGCAATCAAGGATCTGGAATTGCTTCCTAGCCCTACCTGTAGGCAAACTGAGGCAGACTGTGGTGAGCAAGCAGACAATATAGAATTAGGTATAACAATAACCTGGGCTCATGTAGGTCTTAAAAGATTGACATGACAGGATTCTTGCCATCAGTGGGATTCAGTGAAACTTGAATGCTCAGTTATGTTCTAATGATCTGTAAGGAAATCGAAGGCTTTTATTTTTGTGCAGAATCGGCTGCCATTAATTTTGATGTTTCTATAGTGATCACCCACCAACAAATGAGTAGAAGACTTCTTTATGTCTAAACAACTGAACAAATGGAACATTTGATTCTATAAAAAAACCAGCTATTTCTGTAAATTGAGTATATTCCTCATCTATTGAATCCACAGTTGGAGGCAGTAACAAGCATAAAACAGATATGCACAGTCACTTAGTACTATACCACATTCCGTTGCTGTTATAATGTATAATTCATAAATTATAGAACCATAGAGTTGGAAAAGACCTCAAGGGTCATCCAGTCCAATCCCCTGCCATGCAGGAACCCCTACCACAGTACTCCTGACAGATGGCCACCCAGCCTCTGCTTGAAAACCTCCAAAGAAAGAGACTCCACCACCCTCCGTGGCAGCATTTTTCACTGCTAAATAGCTCTAACTGTGAGGAAGTTCTTCCTAATGTTTAAATTGAATCTCTTTTCCTGTAGTCTGAATAACCATTGCTCTGAGTCCAAGTCTCTGAAGCCATGGAAAACAAACATGTCCCCTCTTCAATATGACATCCTTTCAAATATTTAAACATGGCTATCATGTCCCTTCTCAACCTTCTTTTTTGTAAGGCTAGACATTCCCAGCTCCCTAAGCCACTCCTTGTAAAACATTTCTCCCAGATCTTTAACCATCCTGGTCACCCTCCTCTGGACCCGTTCAAGGTTGTCAACATCCTTTTTAAATTAAGGTGCGCAAAACTGGACACAGTACTCCAGGTGGGATTTTACCATAGCAGAATAGAGTGGTGCTATCACTTCCCTTGAACTAGACATTATGCTTCTGTTGATGCAACCAAGAATTGAATTGGCTTTCTTGACTGCTGTGTCACACTGCTGATTCATGTTCAATTTGTGGTCCACCAAGATTCCCAGATCCCTTTCACATGTACTGTTCTCCAGCCAGGTGTCTCCCATCCTATATCTCTGCAATTCATTTTTTGTGCCTAGATGCAATACCCTACAATTGCTGTTTATTGTCACCTGGTCTCCATCTACCCTTGCATATCGCAGAGGTTTCATGCCCAAGGTGATCCAGCCACAAGAGTATGTGTTCTTACAACATTAATGCAGAGTTGTGGATTTTTACAGATGGCAAAGTGAATAGATAAGTTTGTACAGCACAGATTGTCAAATGGCCCATCCAGATTGACAGTTTAAAAAATGGGAAAAGGTACAAGGTCTAAGCACTGTACTTAAACCTGAGTCTATGCTACAATTACAGATAATAAGGTTAGAGGAAGTCTTAAGGTTTTATTTATGTATTCATTTATTTGGCTTCTAAACTGTCCATCTAGCAACTAGGCCATTCTGGGTGTTTTACAACAGCAATGCATATACAACAAGGATAAATAACCAAATAATACAATTAAATTTAAAGAACTCACATTTAAACATCAACAACATAGTACAAAACATCAAAACAAAATAAAGTGTAGTGACTCAATAGGTAGGCAATATCAAATCATCAGTTCAGTTAGTGGATGTTCAATATTAGGTGTTAGATAGTTGGTTAGTCGCTGGAGCTAGGTCTTGGTCTGTGGGACAGTGTGCTGGAACATCCAGGTTTTAAATTTTTTTTTAACGAATCGGGGGGGGCAGATTTCAGTTGGAAGGTTGTTTTACAAACATGGGATCATTGCCGAGAAGGCCCGATTATGAGTTTCATCTTTGGGGCCTCTGTAATTGTTAGCACCTTCAGAGGCCCAGCCTGGGAAGAAAAGGTGTTACACGGGCTCTTCTCATTGGGCTACTGATATGACAGGCTAAGCAATCTTTAGATGGAGAAGGGGCTGCAGCAAGGTCAGAATCCTTTCCCCTTTTCTGCATTAGGTGTGGGTTTTTTTCTTTTAGATATAAGGGACATCCAAACTAATTGCTCCCCTTTATTATCTGTAGCTATAAGTAGCTGAGCCTGTTCTACAACTTCATTCCTATTTTATTCTACTGCTTCTGTTGAACATTTAAAGAACATTTGGTAGGTGGCCCTATAGCTCCATTCCACTTGTGATGAAAATTCATTGTTGTTATGCAAAACAAGCTGTGGGGATTCATAAACACCTTTTCCTTCTCCAGTGGGTGACTTGCCTATATTCCAAGGATGGACATGAAGACTGATACCCTATTAGTTAAAATTGGAATTGAAGCAACTGGGTACTGTGACTTATTTTATTATTTATTTATTTAAAATATTTTACCCCACCTTTCTCTTTAAAAAGAACCCAATGTGCCTTACATCATTAAAAGACATTATTTTAAGGTAACAAAAGTGGGTATACAAATATGAAAAAGGATCAAAGAATATACAGTATATATATAAAAAATTGGAAGCATAAGCAACCCCAATATACATCAATGCAGTAATGTACAACAATCCATTTTTAAATCTCATTTAGGCAGCCAGTCCGTCACAGAAAGCCTGCCTGAAGAGAAAGACTTAATAAGACTCTTGACTTCATGTATTTGTAGAATTTGAGAGGCTGGTGGGATATTGTTCTGGACAGCAAGAATATGGTACATAAGTCAAATTAGATTTGAAGCTCTTTGTTACCGCTTATTAATAGAAGTGTCTAGAGAGAAGGTAGATAGGAACCAGGACATTGAGAGATCATCAGGAAGGAAAAGGCTTGACTTGCATGTCTTCCTTTGTTCTGGTTCTTAAATTTTCACTTAGAACCGGAATTTCTGGAAAAGTAGCAAGCTTTAACAGCATAAAAATGCAATTAGGACAGTTTACAGTCCAGACATACTGGTTGCACAGGTCTGCTATCTTGTGTAACCATCCAGCATGACTTAAATCAGAACTTCCTTGTGTAACAGGTGACAACAGTCATTGTTTGTAAACACAATGGCCAGGGCACATAACTCAGACATAATGAAGAAACCTGATTCATTTATAGTGGGGAATGCTATTCAGTTGTTAATCCAGTTAATCAGTTAATTCAACCCCATCCACCATTTTGCTGATTCTTTTGAAAAGTTTGGATTAATGATAGGTCATTATGTGTCCCTCATCTTGTAATGATGGTGATTTTGCAAGGGTTCCCTTGGGGAACTAATAAACCTTGTCAGCTTTTGCACACATTCCAAAATATTGCTTCTCCTAATGTGATCTCTCCCCCCCCACACACACACACACTTCATAAAACAAGGGTTTGGGGATGAAAGAACGTTGCCCACTTTCTTTCTTTTTCAGCCTTTTGGAAGGGCTGCTGAGCCTAAACACAGGAGATCCATTGGTCTCCATTGTTTTGCCTAGGGGAACATACAAGCCACTGATGAGCTGCAGGCCAAACTGAGGCAGAACTCGGCTTAGGGTGGGCTGCATAGTTAAGATCTTCCTATTCACATTGTTGCCCTGGCTGTTAAGTCCAAGTGTTATGGAGTTTGATTCCTCTCCATGCCTCTGAGGTAGAGTGCCAAACTGTTTACCCCGCAGGCAAGAGGCAAATCCCCAGAGCATCAACAGAAAAAAGGACTGGGAACCTGCCTCTAAGTACTTTATATCTAAGAAGCTATGCCAAGGGTCGTCATCAAGCAACTTGATGGTGCTTAATTATTAAACTAAGTCAATAATATTTGACCTAATCTCATTTAAAAAATCCCTACAATAATAGTCATTTGCTTAAGTCCATCTAGAAAAGTTGCCACTGAGACAGGCACCTTGATTCCAGTTTCTGATATCATGTGCGGGCTCTTGTTATGAAGGCCACTTCACCAGGTATATTGGTTCAGCTAGAATTTTTCTATGGGATTCGTCTTCTTTGTTGACTTAATTGGGGAGGCATTGTCTGTGTCAGTACTGTATGTGGCATCTAGTCCACCTTAAGAGCATGAGTGGAAGATCTATGTGTTGCTGGATCAGTGTAGGAGCCAACAGCTATATGGTTGACCTGGTTCTGTACATTGAACTTAAGAGAAATGGGAAAGTTTGACTGAGTTATAAGCATGTCTGCCAGCTGAATGCTGTATGGTAGCAAAGAATGTAACTTGGGCAGGGGGGCATTTTTTGATTTTCATCTTACTTTCAGCCATAAATGTCTCAAGCCTTGCCCTCCCCCCCCCTTTTGCCCTGTGCTAATAATACAGTGGCATGGCCCTATAGCAGTGGTGGCAAACCTTCAGCATTCTATATGTTTTGGACCACAACTCCCAGAATTCCAAGCCTGTATTGCCAGTGACAAAGGACTGGGGGAGTTGTAGTCCAAAACATCTAGAGTGCCGATGGTTTACCACTACCGGCCTGTAGCATGCTTTTAAAAGGTTCGTAAGAGAATATATGTGAGCAATGGTAACATGCTATATAAATACAGTGGTACCTTGTATAAAGGAATTAATTCGTTCCAAATGAAATTATGTTAAGCAAATTTTCCTTTATACAAATTCCCATAGGAATGCATTGAAAGCAGAGTAATCCCATTTTTATGTTGTACGGATTTTCCCCATAGGCAATTATGTTAAGCAAATTTCCCCTATCTCCGGAATTTTTTATGTTGTACAAATTTTCTGTTATACAAGCTGTCTGTTATACAAGGTACCACTGTACAGTACATACATGATGATGATAACCCATAGTACTGAAGTAAGCAACCTAGTGTCCTCCAGATCTGTTGGACTATCGCTCCCATAAACCCTGGCCATCAACGAGCCATACTCTCTTGGGCTTATGCAAATTGTAGTTCAAACACATTGGAGCTGCTATTTTGCCTCCCCTTCCGGGTCACTGTCCTCAGAATTGATCTCATATTAGCCATCACAGTCTTGTCCCAGCACCTTTATGGCGTACATGGCAACCATGCTGCGGAGCTAACTAAGCAGTAACTATTGTAGACTCCTGAAGGTTTTACGTCTTCCTTATCCTGATGGAAATGTACATGCTGGACCGTCCTACTGGCACATGCTAATTGCCTCAGAAAACAGATTGCTCCGCCTGCTGTGTTCTGCATCTGTTGCCATTTCTATCGGTCCCTGCAAACCCCCCCCCCCCCGCATGAAAATAATCAAGCAGCGAAGCTTGTGTGAACATAAACTATTTGTGAAGTGTAGCTGGGTGTTATGGAAGAAGCAATTAGATGACAGCATAAGCTCACGGCCCAATAAAAGGGAGACGAAAATTGATAGGGTTGAAAGCTTCCCACTCCTTTGGTGCTCCCCTCCCTTTTTGAAATGTTTTATGTCCTTGCCAGCATTTGAAAACTCATCAGTGCTGCACTATAATTCCTATGGTTTTTGTAATTGGATATTGGCTTTTGAGAAAAAAAGAAGAAAATGTGCTTGGGCTGTTAACAGATGATTTTTCAAGTTTATATATCCTTTCTGTGATCACAGTAATTAGCCAGCTAGCAGGCACCAAAACAACCGCTTGATATCTTTTTTAAGAGAAGCACTACTTAAACTACTGTCTCTCTCAGGCTGCTGTATTTATTACTTCTCCTTGCTTTATCATTGCAATGGTTCACATCTGTTTTTCAGATTACCTCCCCTGGTGTTTGTGCAATCATTTCTAACTAAACAGATACTTTAAACAAAAACAAAAAAAATCCAACAAGAACAACATTCTTTCTGTTAAGCCCAGCATTTTGGAAGTTGCCAAACAAAGAAACTTGAACAAAACAATGCATAATGCATACGGAAACAAGGTTTTACGATCCCTAAGCATCTAGGCCCCAGTGCAGTTTGCTTTAGTGTTGAGGGTCTAGTTTCATAGAATATAGAATATGTTCCATGCTCTTAATAAAGAGTACCAAACACATTTGTGTGCAGACATTGTGGTTGACGATTATGAGATGGAGCTTGGTTGAATCTCACAAGGCTTGTGTCCCCTTTCCTTCTCTGAGGTGACTGTAACATTTAAGAACATTTTGGCAGCTTGTTATGGCTTTGGAATGTCACAACTTGGTTCATCGTCATAATTATTACTTGCTAAAAAGGAGCCAGCTCCAGACCATGTGCATTCAAAGGTCTCATGCTGCATTTAGACTTAATACAGTCGAGGATTCAGAGGTAATGCTAAACTGTGGCCTTTCAGAAACTGAAAAGGAAAACAAATTCCTCCTTGTGGCCAAGAGATGGGAAAACACACCAAGGTCTGTGCCACTGTGCCCCTCTCACAATCACTTAAGATGTCTTGCAAATTAAACCAACAGTGTAGATTTAATTTAAATCTGGATGGATGGATGGATGGATGGATGGATGGATGGATGGATTAGTATCTGTACTGCCCATCTGACTGATAGTCATTCTGGGCAGAATACAACAGTGGCAATAACATAAAATAACAAACTTAACATAAAAACAATCAAAAGTGAAAATTAAAATTAAGTTGACATTACATGTATTAATTTGATTGATTTATAAATCTAATATATATATTAATTTAATATTAGTAAACATTTCAACATAATATCATTGGGGTTAATATTCATGAAGTTTCTGGGTCTTGTTAGCTAGGATGTGATGCCTCTGTTACTGCTGCCACCCCTTTAGAATTTTCATTCTTAGATAAAATAACTGGGGCCGGACTACAGATGCATTTCCTTGTGGTCAGGAAGCAAGAATGAGAGGTGCTCTCTTTCTTCCAGGCTAAGCAGTACTTCCCTTACACAGAGATCTGAGACTGCCACCTATTTGCATGTCACACACAGGTGCAATTCTTGTACTGTTGTTCTTTTGTGTTGCCTGCTTAAGGCAGGGGGTTCGCCCCGTGAACTAAACGACAAAAGAGGAGATGTGAATAATGAATGGTGTCTAGGTGTGCTGTACACTTTTCTGTTTTTCTAGCAGTCAAAATGAAAATGCCATTTCTTTCACAGGTGATCATACTGCCCATCTCAGCCTTCATGGTACTGGTGGGGATGGTCTACCTGATGATGGAACAGCGATTGAAGAGGGAGACACAAGTCCTGATGCCCAGCCACAGCAAGGCCGCAGAACGCGGAGAGAAGCATGCACCTGCCCCTATTGCAAAGACAATGAAGGAAGGTAAGGGTTTATTCTGCAACTATGAAGCATCCGGTAGGGGCCAAAGATTGGTTAATGAGAGATGGGGATTGGCTTGGGGGGTTCTTGGGCAGTTGTTTTGCCTGCTGAAATCTCACAGGAACAAGTCCAGTCTGTGGAGAGAATTGGTCTTAAGATTCTCACTTAAGATGGATGGATGAATCTGAGCCATTTAGAATTGGGGGTTTGATTCCCTGCTGTGCCTTATAGGAGAAGCATAGGGTTGGGCAAGCTACACAGTCACAGAGTATCCCCAGAAGAAGGGACTGTTAGACATTGAAGTAGATCTCTGACCAGATGCTCATTGATCCTGAGAAAAATATCAGAACTGACTTGACTTCATGTAATTACTCTAGCATACAACCTTGCAAAAATGGATCTCCCATTCCCCACCCCCAAGGTTCTTGTGGACTAAAATCTGTGGAAGCTAACCTCTTTCACTCCTTCTGCAAAAGAACTACAGTTTCTTGGGGATAGGAAATGAAAACCAGTTTCTGGTTTCTTGGGGAGAGGAAATAACTCAGTACTGGGAATATAAATGTGGAGAGTATCTGATGGCCTGACATTATTTAACCAGGTGGTAGCCACAACCCACCTTCCTTTATAGTGCCAGTGCATTTAAAGCATCTGCATGATATGCTGAGAATCTCAAGTGAAACAGTGTTACTTATAGCTCTATCCACTTCTGTAGACCAGGTTTAGGAAGCTGCATAGTGCTCTGTTACATCTGTGAGCTGGACGGGCAGTGTTGACTAGCCTTGGCTTTGGGAGCCAGTGATGAGCCTCAAAGTTTGCTGTACTTGCTTCAGAATTCCTGTAGCTCAACATAAATGATGCATATTTTACCCTCTGTATGTTTTAGTATCCCTTTCTGCATTATCCTGCCCAGGATAATGCAGGATTTTCTGCAGTATAAGCTTCATGCCTTGATGAGGGTATATAATTATATTTTAAAGTGGGGAGGTGATGATGCTCATGGTTAGGTTGGTTGTCCATTGGATGCACAGAGAGGAGCTATTTAAAGACCCTCTACTTCTTTTAGAGTCTTACCTGTCATATCACCAGTGGCCCCTCAGGATGGACTGCAATTAAAATAAAGAAGCATCACAGACATTTTGAGGTTGCTTCTGTTTTTTTGAAGTTTCTGAAACTGTTTGAATGTTTTGCAGTAGGATCATCTTTAAATCTGCCCATGGTCTTCTGCTTAAACCACCACCACCACCCCTACATCCTGTGGCAACCATTTGGGAGAAGCATGCATGCATGCATGAATTTGTGTGGTCCTGCCTACTTCTCTCCACAGGACAAGGGAGCCTGTTTCCCATTTGTCTCTGACATTATGCATCACTCTCTTTAGGAGCTCTGGAGATCCAGGGAAAAAGAAGCAGCACATCTGCCACATCCCGGGCTGTGGGAAAGTGTATGGGAAGACCTCTCACCTGCGCGCCCATCTTCGGTGGCATACTGGGGAACGGCCCTTTGTGTGCTCCTGGATGTTTTGTGGCAAACGCTTCACGCGCAGCGATGAACTCCAGCGACACAAGCGGACACACACAGGTAAGTGTAGGGATGCAGCCTAGCCAACTTGAGTAGCCGCCTCAGCCCGGGTGCTGGAGGTTTGGCTTGTGTGGGAGTGCTTTGGGCAGCATCACACACACACGTTCTGTTAGTTTCCTTTCAAACTTCAACTTGGTTGTGTGAGATGGCAGTCTGAACTTATGTGACCAAATAAAAGTTAGTGTTGAGGCAATGGCAGCTTGCTTCCTGTGTCCTAGCTTGCTTGCTGTACAAAAATTGGGATATGTCTGCTGTCATAAATGGCAGCTCAGGAACAGCTGTCTTTTACACATCTGGATTAGCATTTGGGATTCTTGCTCCACTACCACATAATGAAGTGTTGATGGCTAGAATCCATTGGGGGAAATGCATCTGCATTAAGGTAATTTGTGTAATTGTTGCCACCATTTAAGGAGGCAGCGTAGGTATTTGTTACTGCATGCAAAGTCATGTCACAGACATGAAACGTCAAATACATGACTGCTTAATTAGTGACAATTTGCTGCTGAATATGCTGATGGACTTAATGATGGCAGGTACCTGAATGCAGTTCTGAATACTGTACAGTTTCTGAGAGCTGAAATGTTAGCAGGCTTATTGTTTGGTTTTGATGGGCATAAAACCAGCCGTGCCTGGGCAGAACAAGCAACCACTGAAACCAGCAGTGCTGCCGTTGACAAACCACCTATAATACAACCACCGGTGCAAATTATGGAAAGTAGAAACAGTGCTTCCTTAACTCGGAGAAGTTTAAAGGATGAGGCATGTTGCTGTAAAAAGCAGGGAAATGTAGAAATAGAAAGTGCTTTGGGAAGAATATCTTTGGATTTCTTTGGATCGACCATTACCTAGATTGAACATACTGTATACAGAACATGGATAATACTGGTAGGTTGGACCTGGCCTTGGTCTTCTCTCACTCTTCAGTAAGCAAGCATTTCATTGTGGGAGGTGCTAGTCCTCCTGCCTTTGAGGTTGGAGTGATTCTGTCCAGTCTCATTCCTGTCTTTTTTTTTCCAGGAGAGAAGAAATTTGCATGCCCAGAGTGTCCTAAACGCTTTATGAGGAGTGACCACCTCTCCAAGCACATCAAGACCCACCAAAACAAGAAGGGAGTGCCACCCAACAACGTGGCCATGGACGTCTCTGCCGTCTCCGTGGACGCTGGGGCTTCCACCGAGGGAGCGGCTGGAGCAGCCCCTTCCGCCCTCGTCGCCACCAACATGGTGGCCATGGAAGCCATCTGCCCTGAAGGCATTGCACGCCTGGCCAGCAGCGGCATCAGTGTCATGCAAGTGGCAGACCTGCAGTCCATCAACATAAGTGGCAATGGATTCTGAGGCACTGCAGATGGCAGTGATGTTGTGAAAGCACAGGATTCTGGAGGTAGCCATGGGTCCAAAGCAGGAGATCTTTCATTGCAAAAATGAATGGTGAGGGACTCAGGTGCACCCCCACCCCCTATTTTCCAAACCCCATGTCAGTATCCCAGTTGTACTGTGCAGAATAAGGCTGTTGGCTGTTCACGTCATCCCTCTGAATGCCTGAGGGAAGTGAGGACAGCTCAGCGCTCTTTGACTAATTTTGGTTTTTTTTCCCCCTTTCCTATAGAAATCCCATTCCCCACCCCTCTCTTAGGTATCCCCAACGCCATCATGCCTTGGTTCTAAATGTATATGGATCACTGAAATACTTTTTAGCAGAAAAAGAATCTATATTATTATTATTATATTATTATTATTGTTGTAATTATATAAAGGTATAAAATATGTTCATTTTGATGAGAGAGGTTAAAATTGCTGTGACCAAAGTTTTGGTCATCATTTGGATGCCTTAACTTGGAACTTCTTGAGCTGTTTAGGCAACGCTCAGGCTTATGTTCAGATGCTATATTGTGTTTTATATTGTAATTATAACAACATAAATTAGCTTTTGTATGCTTGACCTTTAGGTTTATCTGTCTCTCCTCCCCCCCTCTCCTCTGGTGATTTAGGCAAAATCACACTTCTGTCTCCTATTTTTAGGGGGGAAATTGTTATTCATCCTCATTTTTTCTCCATTCCAGGAGAAGCAGGTCTGTTTTAGTTCATACCAGCCATCTTGTTCAGAATGGTGGGGTCCATAGCCTACAGTATATTCTGATTTTGCAGGGGGAGGGGTGCAGTGAGGGAAATAAGTCATTTGAGAGTGTTAAAAGTTTGAAAGAGATGTTAGTTTTGTGGCGCCATCAGGAAAGAAAGCCCTTTTCAGTTCCCAAAGTAAAGTGTCAGCAGCTTGTCAGTGTTACAGCCCTCCGTGGAAATGAAGTGCTGCAGCTTGACAAAGGTGCAAAGGATGATATGCCAAGTATGTTGCATATGCAGTGTCTTATTTTTTTTTAATTGTGAGGTCTTTAAATGGGCCTTGTTAGCTCAGTGATGGACCTTTGTACTGTGGGCTAAGATGGCTGCAGAGCCCTGGATCCTGTTGTGTGTTTGCAAAAAGAATGGCCTTGCAGTAGAGGTGGATCCTGCCAGCGGGGGATATTTGTGCTCTTGCATTGCTAGGAAGCACCGTGGAAAGCCTCTGTCCCCATCCAGTCCACCTCTTGCCACGTCCTATCTAGTTATTGCCCCAGGTAACTTCATTCTTAGCTGTGGAGACCATCCCTGACTCCAGAGTGGCCATTTGTCTCACACATCTGCTATTTCTAATTGATTCTCAACCCCTTAATCTTTCCAGCCACCCTGCTCCATACCCATATTGTCATAAGATAGTGAAGAAATGCAGGCAGGTACGACTAGGGCCTAGGTATGACCAGGGTGCAGGCAGGAGCGAAAAATGTGAGGACCCAAGTTGAGGGGAAAGGAAGGAAGGGGGTTTAAGAGCTTCTTGGCAAGGCTTTACACAGACTCCCTGTAAAGAAACACAAGACGATGAGTTCTTTAAAAAAAACAACTCCCCAATGTGACCCCCTCACCCCCCATTCCCCCCTGCATCTTTAGTTTGAGCGAGTCGGGCACTCTTTCAGCCGAGTCGGCTGTGCCTCCGATACTCACATCTTTTCTGCTTTCCCTTCCCCCATTTCCAGATACAAGGGAAAGCAAAGTGGTTCTTACCCAAATGGACTCTTAGGGCAAAGTGCCTTTATACTTGAACATTACGCAAGAATAACAAATAATGAATTTCTTAAAATTGGCGAGTTTGTCTAAACAGTCTTCATGTTGCTGTCATCCGTAGAGTCAAATATTTGTCACTGTGTGCAGGCAATCCTTCCATAGTTGGAAATGTTAACAAGGGTCCATAATTGTTTGCTGGCTTTGATAGCCAGCCATGGGGTTTCATGGCCAGTGTATGGTTCCTGACTTCTGCCACTGAATAAACTGAGGGCAAGTCGCAACCTTTCTCTTTCTCTGTCTCTCTCTCTCTCTCCCTCCCTTCTTCCATAGCCCCCACTCTCTGATCCCCCAACCACTCCTCTGCCCATGCCCCTTTCCGTCCATCTTCCAGTTTTCTTTCACTGGACCTGTACTATTTGGATAATAGCAGAATCAGGAAACATCTCAGTATTCCTGCTATTGGGTCAGGATACCAATTGCAGCAGTCAGTTGTTGGGATTTTGCTAGGCAAGATTAGAAGAATTGGCTGTACCATCACACCTCTTTGAGACACTGCCCAACCTGGACTCAGCAATGGCCTGTGTTCACACGCTGGCTCTTTTTGTGGATCCTTGGTGCTGGAACTGAATAGTGCTTTCATGATTTTTATTTTATTTTATTTTATTTTATTTTGCTAGTTAGGGAAATCTACAGTACTTGGTCTAGAATTCATTGAAATGAGGGGAAGATGGGGACCTTGTTTTGGTCGAAGGTATAAGATTGTGTTCTCTTTTCTCTTGGCCTCAAAAAAAAAAAGTAAGTGACAGAGTCGCTGTATTGAAAGCAAACACAGGGGTGGATAGACTGGTTTGTTTGGTTTCCTTTCTCATTGAGACAAAAATGTTAAGATGAGATCCATCTTGTTAGAACATTGTTTAAACATGGGAACAAAACTGTGTTGATTCTGTACAACATAGTGCTGTTGCATCTCTAACACATACACACCCAGTATGCTGTTGGTTCAGTTAGTCTATCTTGGTGTGTAGGTGTTGGGTTGGCAGGCACAAGGCTACCTCAATATAGATTATTCATGATCAGTGAATAGAGTAGCAAGTAAAAATGAATATGCCACTGTATGTATCAGTTTCATGGCTGTCATTCAAATGGAACTTCCCATGCCAGTATTTCAAGGGAGGCACCGACATCCAAATGCCTTATAGTCTTCCTGCTAATTGTAGAAAAGCTCCAGCTAGCTCAGAGATAGTGAATGACTGGCCTTCCAGGTGTGGTTGGCCTATGAGTCCCATCCTCTCTCATCTTGCACTGTGCTGTTTAGAGCTGATAGCAGTTGTGGCGCTACAACATCTGGAGATTCCCAAGTTGCTAGTCCCTGGTCTAAATGCTTACTTGCAAGGGCATGCCATATCCTCACTGGTGCTCAGGTATCAAATGTGTTAGTAAGCGTGGGCTGCACGTATCCTGCTTTCAGCGTTACAGGATCCAGAACTGCCCCAAGCCCAAGTAAAGAGGACTATGCCATGGTATTGCATGGTTTGTTTGTTTTAGTTTAGTTCTTGTTGGGTCAAAACATGATATTGGTTCTGCAAGATTGTTCTGCCAGGTCCGCAAGACCAGATCTGTTGAAAGGCGAATTGTACAGAGCGTACGAGGGAATTATTTGGCCAAGGGGAAGATCTTTTCTGAACCAATACTGCTTCAGAAGCACAAGCGTTTTCTATACAAGGTGGCTTGAGAACACAGTGACCTAGTTGGTTGTTACAAAAAACCAAGGATTTTAGGAGTGTGGCTGATTTTGTTTTTCGAGTATTCAGGGTTAATTGTATAATTGCTTATCTCAGGATTCTGTCAGAGAGAAAGGAACAGTGCTGTTATTGAAGCAAGTACACGCAGGCATGCTTTGGGATGGTGGCCAGAGTAGTTCTTGTAAATAAACTGAGTGTCCCCATGACAAGTAGCCACGCACAGCCCCTCTAAAACTGAGTGTATCGCTTCCTTTCAGACTGTTCTGTCATTTTGCTCCCAGGGCTTAAAATTCAACTAGAGAGAGATTGAGGGAGAGAAGGGATCTCTTGTTTAGGTTTTCTTGCACCTGAAATGCTGGAAAATGTCAGCTTACAATCAGGTGACTACAGTACCTATTTCTTAAAACTACTTATCCTTCTGAAAGGTTTGTCCTCAAAGAGATACTGGTGTGGTCCTGTCCTCCTCCTCCTCATTCATTCTTCCCACGCTGCCTCATCTGTCCTGCTCAGAGTTATCCTCTAGCCATCTTTCTGGTACAAATTTGTGGAGTTTAGGAAAACAGATCTACAGGATGTTTCCTTTGGGGTGCGGTGGCTGGATATGTCAAACAGGTGCAGGGTGCCAAGGAGGAATGAATCAAATCTACAGCCTGTGGGTAGAACTGTCAGTGATGCCAGAGGGGTTTCTAGGGCCGATTTTCCACCCCAAAGGGATCTGATGGCCTCTTTGCTGAATCTTCATGTTTGTTTTCTAAAGAGCAATATTGTTTGTTTTATAATGACTGCAGGGTCTGCGTTGGCTTCTAAATAAAAATATCCACAGAAAGCGAAAATATGAACTTGAAGGAAGAGAAGATGCTCTTACTTTAAATCTCTCTACTTCATTTCTTCCCACCTTTTGGATGGGTGATATATGTTTTATAAGGAGAGTGTTTGTATTTTTATAACAGTCTATAAATCTTTAGAATCTGTCGTTGCATTGAAAGTGTAATTTTTGGAAATAATTGGAAATTTTACAACCTTTGGTTGAATGCTGTATTTATTTCCCTCACGTTTTGTACTGTACCTCACTGAGAGACCCGAGTGACAGCTGCTGCTCGGCCTTTGTGCTGTATGCAACTGGTTCTTTCTGTGTAGCTGAAGAACTGATGCCCCCAATTGACCCTGCTTTGTCCAAAGTTGATTCTTTTGTGATAAATGATGCCAAATTTAGGCAGAGCATTTAGGAATGTTCTTCCTTCAGACCTCTCATGGAATGTGGAAATACATATCTCTCTCTCTCTCTCTCTCTCTCTCTCTCTCTCTCTCACACACACACACACACACACACACACACACACACACACACACACACACGTTTGCCTGAGCCCCAGAGTGCTTATTTTGAATTCTTAACGTGGAGAAGGATACCCATGAGGGATTATTTTTCACTCAATTATAAATAAGTTCTCTAAGTTGGTCACTTTTATGCCATCATTAAGCAGAACAGCAGTGCAGGAAACTTGACTGCAGAGGCAGGAGAAATACTTGTGAGTGCCTTTTCTGAAGGGTTCTAGAATGAATCTTTAGTCTTAAGGTGTTAATTTTCTTGGGGAAATTAGCACTCAATTGAAGCCATCTCTGCCTGCCTCTGTTTAACCTATGGGCTTCTTTGATGGTTACTGAGTCAGAAGAGACCGAGTCCACAGGATGCTATTGCAGAGATATTTTTTTATTTGAAAATATGCCCAACACGTTTTGGCTGAAAAAGCCTTCTTCAGGGGCTATATTTCACTGTATAAAACAGAGGGACAACTAATAAATATCTATGAACATAATGCAACAATTAATACGTGTTATAAAAGACTTTCTAACATAAAGTAAAGATACAGGTATAAAAGAAATAAATATTTTTATAACAAATCCCAGTAGGCCACTTATAAAAAGGTTTGTAGTATAAAATGATGATGGAGGTTCCCCCCCCCCCATAACATACGAGCAAGAAGGAATTTATCTAAATCAGGCATGTCCAAACTTCGGCCCTCCAAATGTTTTGGACAGCAACTCCCACAGTCCTTTGCCACTGGCATTCCAAGCCTAGAATTTTGGGAGTTGTGATCCAAAACATCAGGAGGGCCAAAGTTTGGACATGCCTGATCTAAATTATTCTTTTGGTTTACTTATTTGATGGCCCTGTGGTGTGGTTGTAGTCTTGCATACATTTGAAATGCCCATTTGGGACACATGGCATTAATATGTTTAATTACCAAGTTGCCAGCCACATCTTTATCCACTCTCATGTACTTCCTCTGCTGTAAAGGAGGTTTTGGCCCTCCGCCCTCTGCTCTGTTTTGCTGAAAACACAGATAAGGATTCTGGTTCTTGAGGTCTGTCTTACTTAGCCATGATTCCTCATTTTGTTTACTTAGATGACACAGTACATTAATGCAAAGTGTGCAGTTCACTTGAGGGGTCCTCCCCTTTGTCTTGCAGTGTGCTAAAACAGATCCTCTCCCTTTGAGGAAAGCTTGTCCAAAGCCCCTGGTGTGAATAGTTCTGAGACAGCAGGAAACGCTGGGGTTGGGAGGGAGAGTCGGTGGGATGTTTTAAAAGGGACTAGTGTCTATGCTGCAAAGTGGCTGCATTCCCACTTCAGCCCCTTCCCTCCACCCCTACCTACTTTTCTCAACATGGCTTCGCACTGTGGTGGTGTTCTCTTGTGACCTGTACCATGACACCAGCCCTCGGTTATCTGCTGGTTACAATGGCCTTATGCCTGCCTCCCAGGGGGTGGCCTTTGAGCTGCCCAATTTTGCACACATATTTGAGGTAGAGCTTCTTTTTCCCTTGTATACGCTCAGAACAAGGCTTAGTGATTTGTTCTTCGTGTTGTCAGAACAAACTAGGAGACTAGAGTGATGAGGGGGGTGCCCGAGGTTACCCAAAATATCTTCTGCTTAGGAAGTGCTTGCACTATTGCAGGGACATGGGCTCCATGGGACCCCCTAGGTTGCATGTGACCTGACGTAATGTTTTTGCAGGCCCTTGGGCCTTCCTCTTCGGGTTCCTGACAGTAACACACGGCTGATATAAACTGGTAGCACTGTTGCCTGTTCTTCCTTTTCAGAATGGAAGGTCACCACCCACTCTTGCTTCATTTGAGTGCTTCCCTGCTGAAGGCTAGAAGGGGCAGTGCATATGGATAATCACCATTTCCAAAGGGTCTAGACCAGGCTTTTAGGAGACATATACACACACACTCTCTGTGTAAGTAATAATGCAGTAATAATAAGGGAGAATAATCCATGCAGAATCATTCAGTATGCAACTGTATGTTGGATCTAGGAAAAGCTTTAATGTAGGAGTCTGCTTACTGTATAAACTGGCCATTAATCTGAACTATACAAACAAAAACAAAACATACAACCATGATAGGACTTATATAATATCTGTATCTTTTTAAAGTTACTTATAATGCTGTTTTTTGGAATCAAATGTGCCTTTCCGTTTTATATATATTGTCAAAAGTATTGTATATAGCCAAGCCAGTGCCATCGTCCTCAAGGGACTCTTGTCTAGTATTCTGTGCCTTGAAGCAGCCCTTTCTAGCTTTGATCCTGTCACAGTCCAATTTAAGTGGACAACAAAAATTCAGTAATGAAATAACCCACCCCACCCCACCCCCATAGTCTGCTGGTGAATGGATGAATGCTTGGATGGTTGTCAAATTTGTAATCAAAGCAGAAGGGGAGAAGGCATTTGTGCTCAGATGCCATTCAAACAGTCTGCTAATGTTTAAATGTGCATTTTACGTGAATGCTGATGGCTTATCATTTTCTTCATTTGTAATGTGGATCGTTCTACATCCCTTCCCTGGAAGGTGGGTAGTAAAGAGCTATCAAAGTTCCTTCTTTCCTTCCTTCCTTCCTTCCTTCCTTTTGTGCTCACAGCACAATTTTGCAGACACTTAAGCCAAGCTGTAACACTGGCAATAAAATAATTCTTGTCTATCTGTGTAAAAGACTATTTGTTTTATCTTGTAATAATGTATGTGCTTTTTTTAAAAAAAAAACCAATTATCGATGTAATGATGTCTGAACACTTTTAAAAAGTGCTATTTTTGTACAAAGATTAAAATAGTTCGGCTCCTTTGTATACTGATTACATTTTTTTAAATGAAAGAAATAAAACAAGTATATGTAGAACTTGTATTTAATTTGGCCGGCCATATGGACTCTGTATATTTTTTCCCCTCTCATCCCTTTCCCCATTTATGTTATGATACCGAGCTTGAAGCCGTTCTTATAGAACAAGTGCAGCATTTAATCGTTTCTCATCGTACTTTGTTATTGGTTAACATTTACTGGCAATTCTTCACGTTTTCAGGAAGCCTAGCGGAGGAATTAAAATATTTGCGTCATGAGGCTGGTATGTGTGCATGGTGTGTAGCTGTGGGGAAATGTCTTTTTGCCAGTATATGAGGATAATTATTATTTTTGCTTATTGGCATTGCCCCTTTGGGCTTCCTGCTAGTTCATAATATTCATCCGTTTTTGACAACACACGTTCCCTTTCCAAACACATTCCAGTTATACATTTCATCTCTTGTGTCTGTATGCATAAAGATAACCTGGTGGCCCTCGCACCACACAGAAAGCAAGCTCTTCGGTCTTCAAGGGAAGCACTCCAAGCACAACCTAAAAGGAGATGACTGACCATCCACAAAGCTGCTCTGTACAGAACCAGGCTGCTGGTTTCTCTAGCCCACTCTTGGCAGTTGGCAGTGGGTTTCTGGGATGCACAGCACCTGGCCTGTGACCTGATTGGATCTGTAGAGGCCTGGATTCGCCCTCTGCACATTCTGCATGCAAAATAAGTGCTCTCCTGCAAAGAATCACCTCGGTCCTAGACAACATTGATAGTCATGCTTGAGGAGGGGGGGAGGGTCATTGTCTTTCTTGCCTGATATAAAGCTTGATGGGAAATAGTCATGTCCAGCACTGCCATCTTGCCCTAAGGGTCCGACAATCTGCATCAAATTGTTGTTCATTCGTTCAGTCGTGTCCGACTCCTCATGACCCCATGGACCAGAGCTCGCCAGGCCTTCCTATCTTCCACTGCCCCCCCACCCCGAGTTTGGTGAAATCCATGTTGGTTGCATCGATGACACCATCCAACCATCTCATTTGCTGCCATCCTCTTTTCCTTTTGCCTTCAATCTTTTAAATACCTGTCTTAAATTTCAGAATTGCGTTACACTGTTGTCACCTGAAGGGGGTAGCATTGCTATGTTGACTAGAATTCTGCTGACCTTTGTTTAACTTGCAGTGGCTGATTCGCACAGACACTTCAGTGACAAGACACTGCACAAAGATAGGCCCCAGCAACTTACCAATTAGCTGCAGTTTGCCATGGTGTGCTGCACAACCTTTTTGTGAACACCAACGGGATTCTGACCATTTGACTGTAAAGGAACATTTTTAACTCCTGAAGAAGTAGCCCTGTTAGTGCAAAAACATCAGACCCCAAAAAGGGTGGGGTAGAGGAAATCCCCCACCAAGTGACAAAATATTGTGGCACCCAACTGTTATATTTTAATGTGAGCTTTTGTAGATCAAGTCCACTTCCTCAGACATGATAATGGAACTGTATGACTGCCATATTTGGCTAAAATGACAATGGTTGGTTAGTAAAGGAATAGGCAGTCAGGTTGTTACCAGTTCACCTATTTGTGAAATGCATATTCTCTATAGTGATTCCTCTTTCTTGATACCAACACTGAGTATCTGCTTATTGTCAAATGTGGAGCTCCCTCCTGCTGAAGGGTGGCTTTTGCATGCTATGCATTGGAGAAGCTTTGAGCAGCCTGGCCCTGGACAAACCTTGGCCTTCTTCTCTGGGTTGAGTTAGGTTGAAAGGATGAGAAGAGAAAGTCATTTTGTAATTCCAAACTACAGTATTAGGTTTAGATAAAACCTTAAATGAAAAACTGATCTTAATACTTTAATGGGGTGGGAGTGGGGATGCACATTGTGTAAAGTGGTAGCTCCAGAACCATTCCTAAGTTCTGCAGAATTTTGAAAATTGTACCAATGATGCAGACATATTTTTTTTGTAACCCAGAACAGGGCAAAAGGGAACCAATCTGGATGTTGCTTGATGCTCCCGAGTACAGAAGAGGGCAAATAATGGATACTAGAAGAGGCATGCTTGAATGCATGCTACACTCTATACCAGGGCTTGAGTTGGTAGCATATGAACTTTGGACAATTTGCCAACTGAGAGTTATATCTACTGCCTGTTTATTCCTAGTATTTGGGGGTGGGGGGCTTTGGTTAGAAGATACTAAAGAAAGGAGATATTGATGCTTGCCCATATCATTGTAGTCCCTCTCTAACACTTAAAGTAGTGAAGGGAACCTTTTGGCACTCTGTGTTGGACTTCCACTCCAATCAATCCCTAGCCAGCATGGCTAATGATGAATGATGGGAGTTGTATTCCCACTGACTCCTGGAGGGCCACAGGTTTGTAACTTCTCAGCTATGCCGATAACTAACCTACGAAAGAACCTTGTATCTGCGAACTTTCTTTGTAAACATGGACACCTCAGCGGAGTAGGAAGATCCTAGGGAAAAGGAAATGCCTGGCCTGCTAGTGATAAATCCAAATGCCCATAACCAAGGTGTTCTTCTTGTTATATGTTGCCAAGTTGGAACCAACTTACAGGGAACCTAATAGGGCAGTGATGGCCAAACTTTGGCCCTCCAGATGTTTTGGACCACAACTCCCAGAGTTCCAAGCCTGCATTGCCAACGACAAAGGAATGTGGGAGTTGTAGTCCAAAACATCTGGAGGGCCAAAGTTAGGCCACCACTGTAATAGGGCTTTCAAGGTAAGGAAGATATTTAAAGAGTGGTTTTACCACTTCCATCCACACAAACCCAGTCAGTTTCCATGGGTGAATGTCGATTCAGACCCAGGCCTGCACTGGGTACTCTCACTGAGGTGTTGAGCATTTCGCAGTGTGTACAGATAGATGTAATCATGGGTAGGAGAATTGGACAGGAGAGAGAGTCCTGTTGTGTCTACCTACAGAGAGATGTTTTGCTGTTCTTCCTGCAACAACAGGGCCTATGTGGCTGGCCACAACTGATAATCTTCCTTAAGGCCAGCTGCACAAATGCTGATGCAGCCAAGTAGCATTTCACCCTGTACAGGAAGAATACAGGAACATGCAGAACTATTCTGATTGCTTGACTCTGTAAATGAAAAGTTGGTACAACCCGGGTTTAAGCTGTGCTGGCATAATAGAAATGTTACTATTTCAATCTGCTGAACATTCACATCCACTGAGACAATCATGATATCCCTCTGGGAAACAAAACCATGTGAGATGTCAACGCCTAGCCAAGGACATGGAATATGGAGAACACAGTGATGTACAAAACAGGCCATAGTCTCCACAGGAATCTGTCCTTCACAAAGAATATTCCACAAGTGGGTACTGTACTGTAACCATTTCCAGAAAAGGTCTCAGATCTCTGGCTTCTAGTAAGTTGCTTTCCGAATGTAACCAATCTGTTTGGCCGGACTGAACCTACTGTTTCATTATTTGTCATTTTATCCTGATTTTGGGTAGTTTCCATTAAACATTTTTAATAAGTCATTCTTCAATCATGCTTGGATTCCTAATTTTATCCCAAATCTGCAACATGCAATTATTAAAAGGAAAAAAAAGTATCATAGTTACAGTATTAGAAGTGCGGCTCCCTTTCCCTGTCAGCAGTGGACAGCCTTACCAAGCCCCTTGCTCACTGGGAAATGAAGATGATAGGAAAATGTACCATACGTGGTATTGGCACAGCTAGTTCACTCATGACAGGCAGACACCCTCTTCAGCTTTACAGGCAGGATATTTCTCTGCCTTACTAGCCAAGATCTTTGACCTGAAGAACCTAGGGAACTGAACCTGGGCCCTTTTGTATGCAAACAAACCCTTATCACTCTGCTATCACCTCTCCCCAAATGAAAAGAAAATCCCATCTTGCATACCTTGAAGGAGTGACGGAATACAAACATGAACAACACATTCTTTATGAATACAAGAGGATATACAGTATTTCCCAATTATCCATATAACATGGAAGGGATACCACTTATCTCCACTGATTCCAAGCTATAGAAAGTCGAGTGTGGCCATGGTTAGAAAGAAGGACATCACTGATTCGTGTGTAATGTTTCAAAACACATGAATTACTTTCCAAAACCATCCATGTGATCAGCTAATTTTCCAGTTATGGAAATTTAAACATTTAGATATGCATGCCTTGATATGCATGCCAGAGACACAGATCCTTTTCATAAACTGGGGAAATAGTAGTTGTTCTGCCGTTTAGTCATGTCTGACTCTTCGTGACCCCATGGACCAGAGCACACCAGCCCCCCCTGTCTTCCACTGCCTCCTGGAATTTGATCAAATCCATATTGGTTGCAACCATCTCATTCTCTGCTGTCTTCTTTTCCTTTTGCCTTGAATCTTTCCCAACATCAGGGACTTTTCCAAGGAGTCCTCTCTCCTCATGAGGTGGCCAAAGTACTGGAGCCTCAGCTTCAACATCGGTCCTTCCAGTGAACATTCAGGGTTGATTTCTTTCAAGATGGATAGGTTTGATCTCCTTGCAGTCCAGGGGACTCTCAAGACTCTCCTGCAGCACTACAGCTCAAAAGCATCAATTCTGTGGCAATCAGCTTTCTTTATAGTCCAGCTGTCACTTCTATACATCACTACTGGAAAAACCACAGCTTCGACTATCTGAACCTTTGTTGGCAAAGTGATGTCTCTGCTTTTTAAGATGCTGCCTAGGTTTGACATCACTTTCCTCCCAAGAAGCAGGCATCTTTTAATTTTATTGCTGCAGTCACCATCTGCAGTGATCAAGGAACCCAAGAAAATAAACTTTGTCACTGCCTCCATTCATTCCCCTTCTATTTGCCAGGAGGTGATGGGACCGGTGGCCGTGATCTTAATATTTTTGATGTTGAGCTTCAGCCCATTTTTTCCACTCTCCTCTTTCACCCTCATTAAGAGGTTCTTTAATTCCTCCTCACTTTCTGCTATCAGAGTAGTATCGTCTGTGTATTTGAGGTTGTCGATATTTCTTGTGGCAGTCTTAATTCCGGTTTGTGATTCATCCAGTCCTGCCTTTCGCATGATGTACCCTGCATATAAGTTAAATAGGCAAGGTGACAGTATACAGCCTTGTCGTACTCTTTTCCCAATTTTAAACCAGTCAGTTTTTCCATATCCAATAATAATAATAATAATAATAATAATAATAATAATAATAATAATAA
>JAHTLZ010003468.1:14794285-14830612 GCA_023846285.1 Phrynocephalus versicolor | reverse complement strand
ATAATAATAATAATAATAATAATAATAATAATAATAATAATAATAATGATGATGATGATGATGATGATGATGATGATGATGATGATGAACATCATATTGGTATTACGGAGACAGATGCTGTGATGGGCCTCTGGTCTCATGCAGAAGGATCATGTGCGCAATGTTGACATCAGAGCAAAATACGGCATGATACCTATCACTGACAAGATGTGCAAAGCCCGACTCTGTTGGTTTTTGACGTCCTGTGTGCCCATGAGGAAACTCTGGCCCAAAAGGGTGTCACCCTGCCGGTCAGCGTATCCTGACCAAGGAGACGTCCAAAACAGCGCTGGATGAACACCCTTGAAAATTACATGAGGTTGTCTTGGGTTCTCCTGGACCTAGCCCATAACCATGCCAAGTGGAAGGCCAAAACAAGAATAGCAGACCACACTACCAAATGGGACAAATGCAAAGGAGGAGGAGGAGGAGGTAGTGGTGGTGGTGGTGGTGGTGGTGGTGGTGGTGGTGGTAACCTTAAAACAGCAGAGCTGGAAGGGATCCTGTGGATCACCAGAGTCCAGCCCTTGTCAAGGAGGCATAGTGGGGAATCGAACTCCCAACCTCTGCCTCCACAGCCAGAAGCTGAAACCACTGGACTATCCAGCATTCAGTTGCACCATCTAGATGTCTGAATTAAAACGACAACACTCGAAGGGGTTATCTTTAACATGCATTGCAATTTAATCTCGAAAGCAGCCCAACAATGCCATCTGAGTGGTCCTTTAAACCTTGCTGATAATCTCGTTCCACCTCCAGACAGCTCTTTACCTCCCCCAGTCTCAAGTCACACATCTGCTTAAGACCTGAAATGGTGTCCTTGGCCTGCCTGCTGAGCCGACAACGTCCCTGCTTAAGGCACTGGAGATCCTCTCCCCCCCCCTCCCAGGTTTGCTAGGGTGTTGTTTTGCTAAGATGTGTGCCGCTGCTGCCTCGTGGGAGATGTTTTTCCTTATGGTGGTTTGAAAGCAGCCCAACTTGCCAGCACTACGGAGATTCAGTTTGTCCCCTCTTGGGTTAGATGTACGACGTCCCCCCCTGGCTTCCCTGCTGGCGGATCCTAGCTGACAGCAACCAGCCCCATCCCACACGCCGTCGCTGGCCAAGTCCTTCCCACCTGGGTCCGGAGGAGGAACGCCAAGACGGGCAAGCTGGCTTTGTGTACCAAAGGTTGAGGGGCTGCTGGAAAATAGATGGGGCCTCATGGCTCGCTTTGGAGGTGGGCTGCCTGGCTCTCGGTGCTGGGATGCCGAACGATGAGCACAGGCACCCTGAGTAAAAACCGGACCTGCATCTCCTCTGGATCCAATGCCTTGGCTGGAGGTTTGGAGCATCTCTGGGGTTTGATCTTGGAAGATGGCCAGAAGGGCACCATCCAGTGCCCTCACAACCAGTGCTGTTTTGGCATCTGGAACCTGACGGGGGGACAACTCCGTGTCCTGGTGCAAGGTAAGGACCAGCTGTGCATGGAAAAAATGAGGGCACTGTCTTAAGAGATAAAAGGAGTGGGGAACAGGCTAAGGCAGTGTTGGTGAACCTATGGCATGGGTGCCAAGGGTGGCACTCGGAGCCCTTTCTGTGGGCACCCGACATCACCCCTTCACAGCCACCTGCATTCAGGTTAAATTGCTGTATTGGCACTTTGCGAAAAAATTATGGGTTTTGAATTGCAGCTTGGGCACTCGGTGTCTATAAGGTTTGCCATCGCTGGGCTAAGGTATAGGATTTTGGCAGCAAGAAAGAAGACCTAACACTTCTCATCTCAGCCAGGAAAAGGTGGTTGGATCTTGTTAAGCAAGAACTTGTAGCTTGGAACAGGTATTCTACTGTGTCCAGTGGAAGATGGATGTGTATGGGAGTGAGCTGTGTGGGACTCCTAGATCTTGCATGCTCCATAAGGTTGCAAGAGACAAGGTCATCCAGGACGCAACTAAAATAGGATTCTTCCCCTCAAGCTGCTATGAACCAGTAGTCAGCAATGTGTTAGATCCTATATGGTAAGCCCTTTGATCGTTCAGGTATTTTAGTTACATAATTCTTTACTGTTATTGACTATTTTGGTTTGGGGCTTTTGGGAGTTGTAGTCGCTGCCCAGTCTGCAGAAATCTGGACAAGCAAAGCTTCCTTAGCCCTGTGCTAGGCCAAATATACTTATTCTGAGGCAGAAAAAGAGAAAGAACGAAGCAGTCTAGCACCTTAAAGATCAACAAACCTTGCTCAGAATAAACCTCATGGGCTCTAGAGTACTTTGCCAGATGCAAATGAAGGCATCGGCTACCGCCCACTAAAATGTGGATCTAGTAAAAGAGATTACAGTGGACCCTCATATAACAAGTGGTTTGTTGAACAGAAAATCCGCTTAAAGGAAAAAAATCCAAAGATAGGGGGAAATTGCTTAATAGCGTCTATGGGGGGAATCCGTAAAACAGAGAAACGGTCGCAATTAGGGATTAATCCATTTTCAATGCATTTCTATGTGAAATTTGTACAAAGGAAATTGTGCTTAACAGAATTTTATTGGGAACGAATTAATTCCTTTATAAAAGGTACCACTGTACTTTTTTGGGTGCCACCAGGTTTTGCTGCAGCAGATAAAGCTGGCTAGCAAAGGTGTCCTCTGGAAATTCTGAGCAGATAGCGTTCCTTCACATCAGGGGGGAAAAAAGCCAAGGAAACTTGCCCTGGCACACAAACACAACAGCCGCTCCTGTCCTCCGTTCTGAAAGGGGGCTGGGAAGTTGCCGTTACCATGGGGAGAGGCAGGGAGGAAGGGGGTGAGAGGGTGCATTGCAGGAGTATGTATCAAAAGCAGCCACGCCGACCTGTCCTTCTTGCCCGGATCATGTGGTTTAATTTAAGGGGCAAAATGGCCACTTCCTGCCCTCCCCTTTCAAATGGCAAGCTGGGCCTTTCCTCAGCACAGAATTGCCATTTCACCCTCTTCCTGCCCCCCCCCAATTCACCCAGATGTGCAAAGGATACCTGTGCACCAGGCATGTCCAAACTTCGGCCCTCCAGATGCTTTGGGCCACAACTCCCACAGCCCTTTGCCATTGGAAATACAGGCTTGGAATTCTGGGAGTTGTGGTCCAAAACGTCAGGAGGGCCTGTTTGGTCATGCCTGCTGTGTACAATTCCACAGATTCCCCCCCCCCCTCTCTCCTTCTCCAGAAGCAGGGGCTTAAAGAGACCACATGGTTCAAAAGCAACAAGGAGCCAGGTGTGCAAAGTTTGGCAGTAACAAGTTGGAAATACTCCCTTCTCATCCCTGTTGCTCTTGCAATAACAAGGGTGTAGCTAAGTTACGTGAGAACAGCATAATACATTAAGGGATAACCACCACTCCTTTTTGCAGTGCTGGTTTATGCTATGCTCACGCTCTGATGTGGGGGAAACACCTGGCAGCCAGGTAGAACAGGCAGGTCCAAACTTCGGCCCTCCAGATGTTTTGGACCACAACTCCCAGAATTCTAAGCTTAGACTGCCAATGACAAAGAACTGTGGGAGCTGTGGTCCAAAACATCTGGAGGGCCGAAGTTTGGACATGCCTGAGGTAGAAGGAAGGAGAATGTCCTTGATGCCACAGAGTGTGGGTGTGTCGCATTCAGACGGGAGTTTAAAAAATACTAATAATGGTCCAAAACCCTGTTGCTTACTTAATACATAGTAAATTGAACTAGAAGGAACCCACTGAATTGGTGGATATTTGGGGAGTCAACTCCTCTGTAAGTTCCATTCATTCAAATCAACCTGCTCTGCGACTTGTTAAGTTGCAGATAGAATAGGCCCATTTAACTTATGGAAGAACTGACTCACCCCAAACACCTCTTGATTAAATGCACCTACTCTAGTGCAATTTACTAAACAACAGGATTTTAGCTACTAGTTTACTAAGTAAAAAGCAAGGAAGGGGGAAAAACATAATCAAAGTAAATACTTTATGGGCTTGTAAATCATTAGTGAAATAATTAATTGGAAGATCAGTTTCTCAAGCCTTACAGTAGCCAGAAAGATAGTGAGGAGAGATATACACAGGCGAAATATACATACAGCCAGTGTTATGTGTGAATATGAGGTAAGACTCAGAGTCGGGACTGTGACTTTTTATCAGCCCAGTGATAAAGACTCACTTATTTGAATCTACTCTACAAAACAGTGTGCATAAGAGGAAGATTTGAGGCCCCAAGAAGGCTAAGTGGGGAATGGTGGGCATGAATGGTGAAAACAAGGTCCTGATGGCTTCCATTTTGTGTTCCCGGTTTGACACAGAAATTCAGGTACAAATCTCAGCACCTTTAGTACACTATATGAACATAGCAGTGGCCTAACTCACAAGGTAGATGTGAAAATGACATCCAGGTTCCATCCATGCTTCCTGGGATGCCTCAGTGTTCCATTAATTTGATACTGGAAGCCTTGTTTTCAGGTTTTGAGAGACCTCTGGGAACATTTTAATTTGATTTACCTTTCTTCTCACTGCATTCCCTCTCCCACTGGAATGTAATGGTGATATGGCTCCCTTTATGCTTAAGATGGATGCCTGAATCAGAAACTGCTGCCCTTCAGGTATTCTTGACCTACTACTGCCATCATCCTTCACCATAAGTCAGTCTATTTGGGCTTCATGAGAATTGGGCAGAATGGCTGGAGACCTCAGTAGTTTAGGTGCCTGGCTGGGTTGACCCCATATGCATGGTGCATCCCTGACAAGGGATGATGGACTCAATTATCCATAGGTTCCCTTCCAGCCCTGTAGTTTGAAGATTTCTAAATCTAATCCAACAAATTATTGAAAGCCACTGTTTCTTCAGCCTTTGCTGTAAGGGTATTTTCAGGCAGATCATCGTTAGAGCTACCAGTCAGAAGACATTGTGAAACTGTCTTGCCTTTTCCACCTTAACATGTTTTTCATGTGAGAAAATAAAAGGCAAAAGAAGAAATTGGAAAACGAGGGAGTGTTATACATGGAAGCAAGTATCATATGGTGGATCCCCTGAAAAATGTATTATTTATTTATATTGGACTTTTATACTGCTCATCTAGCCCTAGGGCTACTCTGGGCGGTTTACAATATAAAAATCTCTAACAATAACAATGGAGTTAAATAACAAGAATACAAATAGCATAATGAAACAAATTATAATAAAAAATGAACAACAATAAACAAATAAAAAAATCTCCTCAGTGTGGCAGGATAATTGCACACTACATTTCTCATCTGGAAGCACCAAAGGATTATGAAGTATTTTGCTATATATGCATTTTTAAAGTATATTTGCTAATATATCTTCTGCTCTAACGACTTAAAGCTGAGTAACAGCACAGGAAGTAGGCAAGACAAGCAAGTTACACCATCTCCTGACCCAATGGTTAAAGGGATCGAGGGAACAAAGAATGGAGGGAAAATGCCAAGGACAAAAGCATGGAGTGGGTTTAAGTTTCGTTTGCAGTTAGGAATCGTGCAGTTTTATTGAGAAACTCAGATCTGTCGCAGTTTCCGTGTGGGCGAAAGAAAAGAAAATGAAGAAACCACAGAAGAAACGTTCTTGACATAAGCCTACCTATTATGATGACTATAAGGGTTAAACACATTATTAACCAGCATTTGAAACAATACACAGAAAGGCTGCACTTCTTAGAGTCTCTTCCCTCTCCTCTCCCTCCCTTTCGCATGAGAGTAAATTACTACCATTTACAGTTCTGGGGACGAGTCATCCCCCTGACAATAATCCCTTTGATTTTCTGCATCTCCCTTCTCCATCCCACAATCTAGGTTGCTGGATTAAGGAAAACAAACCATGTGATTCTCCAACCTGTGAGCCTCGAGCTGTTCCCGGTGTCTCGCTGTTGTCCTGCAAGTGCCGCTCTGATTTGTGTAATGCTAACATCAGCTATATAGTGTCTGGAAAGAGGCAGGGTAAGCGTTCTGTGGGTTCGGGGGTCAGTGATGAACCACAGTGTGGAATGACTGGACGTGGCAGGTTATGAGCGAATGATCATGCAGAAGGGAGGAGGCCTTCCAGATCTTGCTGGTTTAGAACATCCACTGTCTCTGTTGGTGATGTGGCTGATGGGCTCTGGAGCTCCACAGAACCCAGAGGACTACAGGTTCCCTATCCTCTTCTCCACCCTAGAACAGACTACAAAATGGATGCCCTCTAAATTTTTTAGAGAGCAGTTTTGATAATCCCTGACTATCCGTCCCACTTGCTGGAGTTTATGAGAGTTAGAACAGGTTTCGCAACCAGAGTGACCTGACCCCCCTCTCCTCCCCACAAGGAGGTTGCAAAGTGTTTTCTGGGGGTGGACGGCTATCACAGGTCACCTTGTAGGTAACTGTTGTCAAATAATATCTTCCTTGATCTGTCCGAGTGGGATACTAAAGTCAGTGTGTACGTGTATATATGAGAAAAGGCCCTTTGGGGGAGAAAGAAGCCTCTGCTTTCTTCCCATACTCTCCATCAGCAGGTGTACTCCTGCAGTCAGGGAGCAGGGACAATGCATGTGGAGGCCGTCCACCCATCCTGCAAAGACCTTGAGGTTGCAGGGAAGAAGCACGCCAAATCTCTGAGTCAGCCTGATAACAGGACTTTGGAGACGCAGAAACCGTCACAGCTGCCTCCCCAGCTTCCTAGATAGTTCCTTTCAGAAATATTCTCTTCCCCCTTCAAAGTTCAGAGGGGGCAGTGGTGTGGGGGGAGGTTTTTCTCAGGGGAGTGGTGTTTCTACTTTCTCAGCCCTGGAATCTATTGAAACAAATAAATGAAGAAAAATCTTAGCGTTCTATGGTTTATGGCAGGCATGTCCAAACTTTGGCCCTCCTGATGTTTTGGAGCTGGACCATAACTCCCAGAATTCTAAGCTTGTATTTCCAATGGCAAAGGACCATGGGAGTTGTGGTCCAAAACATCTGGAGGGCTGAAGTTTGATCATGCCTGGTGGATGGACTATTTCCCATACGTGTGCTATCTTACCGGTAATTACTCGTCTAAAATTATAAAATACGTGATTGCTAGAACTGTTCTCAAACACGCTCTTCAGCGGCACTCAAAAGGGGCAGAAAAAAGTACCGGTAATCTCATGCATTCTAAAGGCCAGGCCTGGGAAGGAACCCTTGGTTGATTGTAATCCTGAGAGGGTCCTTTACCCAGAACAGCAAGAAACTGAACCTACTTCTGGGTGGCTGGAATTTCAAAGGAAAGGATGTTTAAAGCTTAAATAAAGCTGGCCTCTCCCTCCCACCTCCCTTCAGCCTGCCCTTAATGTAAGAATCCCATATGTGACTTTTATATGAATCGATAGGATCACATATGGACTTTGTATTTACAAATTCTTATAACCTTATGTCAGTAGTGGCCAGACTTTAGCCCTCTAGATGTTTTGGACCACAACTCCCAGAATTCCAAGCCTGTACTGCCAATGACAAAGATCTGTGGGAGTTGTGGTCCAAAACATCTGGAGGGCCAAAGTTTGGCCACCACTGTCTTATGTGTTAGTTAGTTTCCATCACTCATAACTTTTACATGGAATTTTACTCTCTTTTTAACTGCATGCGTTTTCTTGTAGCTTTAATGTAATGCTGTCTTAGATGTCCATCAGTTCCCTGGTATCAATACCTGAACATGTCTTAATTGTACCGGACTGTATTATCCCTCATTTCCATAAGCTGCCTTGGGTCGTTTTCCAAGGAGAAAGGCGTGGTAACAAAAAAAACCCCTCTAAAAATGAGCGTGTTTGCCTTAAAAGTACACACATTTTTCTCCTAAATTTAGGGACAGCATCCAAAAGAAGAGAAATGTTGCCAAGAGCAGATGGGGAAGGGGTTAACTGTGTTTTTAGGCACATGCCTGTCAAAGGCCCTTGAGTAGCTGATCCCTCAGATAGGATGGACTGGACCTTCTAAATGGCAGCTCTGCATGTAATTCCTGAGGGCATTGATTGACTTCTGCAGGCTAGGCCCGCGGGCCCCTCAAGACACGCGTTTATTGGCATAGGTAAACCAAGCAGAACCCAGTGTAGCTGACACAAAGGAGCAGCTTTGGGGGTATAATATTCATCTTTCCCCCCCTTTTAAAAGGAACTTAACTGGAGGCACACACCATGCTTCTCGCCATTTTATTCTCCCAAGGCTGAGAGAGGGTAACTGACGTCTTATGCCCAACAGTGCATTTTTTATGGTTGGGGGTAAGTTTGAAACCCATCTCTCCAAGTCTTGCATCATTCCAGCTTTCCTGGGACTTGGCATTGTGCTGACATGACATCACTAAAGGCCAATGAGTGAGACAATAAATTGGTAATTTTTCCTTGGAGAAATTAGACAAATACTATTATTAGCTTTGATAAAAGGCGACCAAGGGGAGCTAGCACTTTTCCGATACATAAAGGTAGTCATTTACAGGTGAGGCAAAAGCTCTTCTTGATTCCTCTGTTTCTGGCTTCCTCTAGCCAGACAGAGATGTAGCAGCAGCAATATTTCTAAGAATTGCCTCCTGTGACTTCTCAGAGCGAGGATATCCAGAAATCAATGGCATATACATTATCGGCTGGGATCTCTTCTTTCCTTCCTTTTCTTGTTTATTATTACAGATCTTCCCAAGCCTGCTGTAATGTTTCCTGCCGTTTTACTGCAGGTGCAAAATCTGATTTATTTGAAAGATAGAGGGAAGAAGAAGAGGGGAGAGGGGGAGATGAAGGCAGGGATTGGTTCCTGTCAACCCAAGCCCTAGAGCCCTCCCATCCCCTTGCCTTTCCTCCAGAAAACCATTTGTTTGGTAGACTATGAAGCCACTTGCCCTGGGCTGGTGCCAGGTTACCATCCCTTCGGAGTCCTCCATCCTGACATCTCTGTCAGCCCTCTGCTGCCAAGATTACAAAGCAAGGAGGCTGTTTTACCATCTCCAGACAAGAGATAATAAAAACAGATGTCCCAACATGGTTTCACCCCTGCCCCCTTTTGGCCCTACATCAAAGCCAAGGGGGAGTCTCCCACCCTAGCCGCAAACATCCTTATTGTGAGAGAGTATCCAGCTTTCTCCAACCTGATGTCCTTTTAGGGTTTAAGACTACAGCTTCCATGATTCCCATGTCGTGCTGGCTGAACCTGACAGGGGTGGTAGTCCAAAGCATGGGGGAGGTCTGCTCTGGCTTCCAGCCTTTGTTCCTTTCTGTGGCTACACTATTTTTGAGGAAAATCTTGTTCAGTCCAACACCCCTTGGGCTCCCTGTTGTTGCCTCCTTTCCAAGAGCTGCACCCCCCCGATCCTGCTGTTTCAGCTCCTGCAGCTCTCAAGGGCTCCCCCACCCACCCACCCCCCTGCCATGTCTGCCCTCCAGTGCCACAGGGTGGCCTTCAAACGTTGGTCAGCACATGGGAGGAGAAAGGAATGTTGGCTCCAGAGCTCAGAAGCAGTGCGTGCAAGAGGAGGGAGGCCTCCTTTTCTTTTCCTCCTAATATTAATTAAAACATCAGAGAGAAACATCTGATGAGGATGAAGGAAGCTGCTGCCAGGGATAGGCAGAGAGGTCGCGGAGACCACGCGGCAGAGACCCATAAGCACCTGGATGGGCGGGGGAGTGGCTGCTGGGATGGGTGCCCGAGACTTGAGGCCAAGCGGCTTGGAAGCACGCACAGTCAAATTCACGGGAAATGGGTTGCAAAAGATGAACTCCTACCCCCCCACCCAACCCCCACTTTCAGAAGCCCTTGGAATGTGTTGTTCTCCCATGACCGTATGGATCTGATGGCCTCCTCCTCTTATCTCTGCAGCTGAGTTGTCGCCTCGCCCCAGCTGGACCACTTGGATGCTCACAGGCTGCCTTGTCCTGCTGTTCCTGGGTTTCCTGGTGTTTCTAGGTATTGTGGCTTCAGGGGGAACTATGATTAAGTATTTAGGATAAGACTTGCCCATGTAACACTCCCAAACTTGCTGCTGTTGGTGGTGGTGATGGGGAGAGTGAGCAAAGCTACATCTGTCGCCTTGGGACCCAGTGTGTTAATTAGGGTACGTTCTCGTATTTGCCTTTCATTCACAAGCTTGTGGGCACAGCAGATAGAGCCAGGAGCTGGTGTTGCGGGGCATCTGCCAACACCCATACCTGGGAGACAGCCAGCGGCTCATCCCCCAGAGCCATCATCCCTGCTGTTCTTCTCTCTTCCTACTTGTTCACCTGTCCCCTGCAAGCAGTGACCCAATTTAGAAGGCTTATGGTCAAATGATGGGTCTTCACGGAGATGACTGTGTGACATTAGGAGAGCAGCAAGGAAGGGAGGAGATGCTTGTTTTTCTTAATTGGTTTCTGGTAGAACAGTGATTCCCAAGCTTGGGTCCCCAGATGATCTTAGACTAAAATTCCCAGAAGCCTTCTCTACTAGCTGTGCTGCTCAGGATTTCCTGGAGTTGTAGTCCAAGAACATCTGGGTACCTAAGGTTGAAAACCACTGTGATAGAGGGTTATCATCTTTGGACTATAATTCCAAAAATCCTCTATTCTTCACTTTGATACGTGCAGTGTGAAAAAAAAAGGTTTATAGGCTTTGAAAGAAATTGTATTTAGAGGAGGTCACTACGGTGCCTATGGACCCCCCCCCCAAAAAAAAAAAAATTGGAGTTAAAACAGAGAAACACTTTCACAGGTATTAAAGGCCATTCTTAGGGCTGTCACACCAGAGCACGTAGAGGATTTCAGAAGTTTATGCTCCCCATGTGTGTTGCTATTAGGACACGTGCTTTTGTCTTCAGAAAGCCAATGCATTTTCATTCAGCACCCACAAACTTCAGCCCCACTTTATGGCTGGCAAATAAACACTGCTGAAGCTACACGGCCCAAGAGCTGAGTGTCTTCTGTCATCATAACCCTGGGGCCTCTCAGAAGTGTTGTTGACCTGTATCTAATTCCCGTTTTCTGAGTTGCAAGGTTGGGAATAGATCCACTATGTATTATTACTGGGCACAGAGTTCAATATTCGCTTTCTTTTCCCCACCCTTGCTTTGAATGAAATAAGTTTCGAGACTACAATGGCTCGAAAATGGTCTAGTTTTGGGGTTACTTGTAGTGAACCTTGAAGTGCGGAGATGCTAGGAGGTGTGGGGGAAGCTGAGAATGATTTTTAGAGCTTCCTTGGCCCTGTGTTTTGCTCTTTCCCATTATTAGTGGAATAGATTAGGGTTTGCTTAGCATCAGTGGGATGAGGTTGGATTGTCAGGTGTCATGGTACCGGCGGAAGTATCAAGGGATTTACATAGCTATATGTCTCTAGATAGTGAGGAATAACTCAAGGCAACCAGCATAGGAAGAAGTAACTTGGGCGGGAGGTGCGTGTGAAAGGTGTCCTCTTAATTCACACTTTGCTGGCTCCAGGGCTCATGTGCTTCTGTACTAGGGTGTTGATGTGCCTGTCACTCCAAAGGGCAGAGGAAGGTAAAGTATGTCTCCTCTCAAACTCCTTCCTCTGTCCCCGTTGCTCTGCCATGGCATTTTCTCATGCTCATGATGAGCTTGTGACACAGTAACTAGAGAGGGGTGGAAGAGTGCATTTGCCCCTGGCGCACAGCAATCTGGGGGCGCCTGGAGGGGGAGCAGGGGGAGGAAGCCATGCACCAGTCCTCCTTTCACCCCGCTAAGGCTTGGTGATGCTTAGTCAGGTGGGGGGAAAGGAGGAGAGGGAAGCAGGTGATGTTTTTTCCCGCCAGCAGCACCTCCGTTGATTTCTCCGCCCTCCTCCTTCCCCCCCCCACCCCCACTAAGACTTGGTGATCATTAGCCTAGGAAAAGGAGGACAGGTAAGCATGTGACGGAGCTGCTGCTTGGGAAAAAATCCCATTGCCTGCTTCCCTCTCATCCTTTCCCCAAGCTAAGGATCGCCAAGGCTTAGCTGGGGGAAAGGAGGAGGGGGAAGCGTGCTATGGAGGTGACGCTTTAAAAAAACATAGTCTGCTTGGTGCTATACACACACTTCACGGTTTGCACAGGAGACCCTTAACTGGAAAGGAGATCCACAAAGAGGGCATGAGAAGGAAAGACCCTTCTTCCCTTCCCCCTCTATTCCCCCAGGATCTGCCCCCCCCACTGCTGGGTGGGTGAGACACGGTTGTGGGGGGAGGAGAGGGCATGAAAACTGACTTTGTCCCCGGGAGCTCCAAACTCTAGCTATGCCAGTGCACACAGAAGCGTTCTTGTGAGAGACAGCTTGCAAAGTCTGAAAATATTCCCTGGCCCAACACTCCCCTGCCTGCTGGCCTGCCTGCCTACTTGCCTGCCTCTGTGACATCACAAAGCTCCTTCCTCTGATTTCAATGAATGAACTTTATTGCAGTCAGTGACCAGACATGACTTATACAAACCGAAAATCTACATATCCAAATAGCAGATATATACCTAGAATCTGGATAAAATCTTACTAAAGTCTTGCTCTTACTGAGCTAAAAGTGGCTGGGCGTTTGTTAAGATCATTTCTTCACAAATTTTAATTGCAACTGTACAAAATTTAGCTACATTGAACACCATATTTACAGTGGGCCCTGCCAGATGGCTTGTGCTATGCCCTGGCAGCTGTAGAACTTCAGGTTTGGCCCTTAAGTCTCAGGAAAGGGCCAGCTTGCATGAAGAAGCTGGATCCCTTTGGAATATGTGTTGTTTCAAGGGCAAATAGCTTTTTTTCTCTTACAACAGTCCTGAAGCGTCGGAAAATCCCTGCCGTGCAACTCGGCTCCAAAGCAACATTGGAGCTCAGCAAGGTCACCTCGAGCCCAAGGCTAAAAGAGAGGAGGAACCTGCCTGAGGAGGAACTCCCTGGGCTCCGGTTTGTTCAGGTATCCCTCCGGTTAAGGGCGCAATGGGTGGATTCACTTTGGGTCATTGTCTTCTTCTTGGCAGAGCATGAAATTTTATTGTGGTTAAAAAAACACTCTACTTATGCAGCAGAAAAAGTTCAGGGACCCCCAGAACATCGGCCAAGACTTATGGAGGATGCTGATGTCTCATTTATGACAGACCATCTTGGCCACACATGGATCATGGGACCTATTAGCTTCAGGCAGCCCACGGAATGGTTTTTTCTTTTTGCAACCTTCCCCAACCTAGTGCCACGGACAGCCGAGGCTGCTTGGGAAGGAGGCAAGTTGTAATTCCACACCTTTGGGAAGCACTGTGTTAAGGAAGGTTACCCTGGGAGCTTCGGACTGTCAGCAAGCCTCAGCCACCCGTAAGAACTGGGTTCAAAAATGGCCCAATCCAAAGGACCTCAGATGAATATCATAAATACAGATCTGGGAAATGCTTCCTTTGTTGGACTGCACTTTCTTCATGGCTGTGCAATGCTGGCATTTCCAATTCCCAAAATAATTGTTTCTAAGCACAATGATGGGGCTGCTCTGCAGTCAGAGTGCTGTGTGGAAGTCTGCTTCTGTGCCTCCTGTCTCCATGATGCAGTAGTGGATATGTTTCCCTTTTCTCCAGGATATTGTGGGAAGATTTGCCCAGTGTTTAAATAGTTAAATTGTAATATAAGAGTGAGTCATTCCATAGCACATATTTTTAATCATTTCATTCTAGTTTGACTAAAAATTTAACACAAGGTGCTATCCAAACCATATATAAAACTTCATTAGGTAGAGTACACAAAAGAGAGTGATTGTGAATAGAGTATAGTATAGACTATACAGTAGGACCCCAGGATCCACTGGTGATTGGTTCCAGGCCTTCCCTTGAATAATGAAAACTGTGGATAAGACAGAACGCCTGCCCAACCACCCCCAAGCTGCTGTTTCCTGATAGTAGCTTGCTTTACGACTGCTGTTTTGAGACAGTAGCGTGCTTTATGGCTGCTGTTTGTGGCAGTAGCTTGTTTTACTGATGCTATTTGTGACAATAGCTTGCTTTACAGCTGCTGTTTGTGACAATAGCTTGCTTTGTGGCTGCTGAATTATTTTTTTCCCCTGCCAACCGTGGATAACTGAATCAGTGAATCAATGGATACGGGGGTCCTACTGTATTCTTGGTAAGAGTCTTTTTACAAGCTACTTTAAGCAAACCTCATTATAAGCCTATATAAGAAAATATGCTAAGAGTGAGAGCCTGAAAAAGTTCCTTTTCGGGATGTCAGCTGTCAGAACCTGCCCCTCAGCATAGGAGTTGTGTCTTGAAGAGATGACTTTTCCAAACCATAGCCAGCATGCCCAAACACTTCCTGCAGATTAGCAAAAGACTACAGTACCCAGAATCCTTTGAGACGACCTTAGGTTGTCACCCTCAAGACACCTGCTGAAGAGCAAACCTCACTGAAGGCAGCCCAATGTCACTTCTGGACACCCGCCCGTAGGATGGTGCTGTTAAACTCATAAGATAGAAACAACCTCTTAAGGTTCGATTTCTCTTCTGCTTTCTGGAACATGATCAGACTTTCGGACGCAACCCCTCCTTTGCCACTCAAAGCTCTTTTCCCAGGCACAGAAGCTGCCCTGGTTTGTAACATGGGATATCCCCACCCCCACCCCCCAGGACTGCTTAAAAAGGATTCTCACATGAACAGTGCTATGTGTTTGGAGAACAATGAGCCTTGGCAAATGGGCTGCACCCCAGGAAGCTTGGATGTCTGTTCTTACCTTGACATGATGTCTCCCCCAACCCCCACAACAGATTCTCCATCACGGGCACTTCTCCAAACTGTGGCAAGGAACATTCAACCAACAGCCCGTGGCCATCAAGGCCTTCCCCCCTCTTTGCCACTGGCAATTTATCTCAGAGTTGGCCGTGCACAGCCTCCCGCTGATGAACCATGACAACGTGATACAACTGCTGGCTGCTGGACGCGGAGGACCCCACATGGGAGAGGATCGTCTCCTGGTGCTGACGCTATACCCACTGGTGAGCACTTGTCCCTGGCAGTGGCTGTGATCATGACCATTATGAACATATACCGCCCAAAGAGCTGCCTGCGTACGGGGTTGTACATCATTTTTTTTTTTTACAAATGCAGCATGACTTGGATATTTGCCAATTGCAGAAGCACAATTAACTAGTAATTTGCAGTGTATGCCACTGCACTTACACCAGGGTAACTCACCAGTAGGTTTCTTCCCTTTCTATAATTTTACCTTCCCCTTGGTTTTTCCATGTAAGCTTCAAATATTTGGAATTTGCATGACAAAGCCTAAGCCTGCTGGCTTCTTAACTTGGTCTTTTTTTTCTAAAAAGTACGGGCAGGTTTCTAGACCTCATGACCATTAAGAAATAGACAGAAGCATGCCAATACTGCCTGATGTAATCTCAAAAACTGGCAGGATGATGAGCTGGGATATTTTATTGTGCTTTGGTGGGGATATTCCAGTATGCAAATCCAGTGAATGCCACAGTCATTGCACTATGATGGTCCACAACAGTCATTTCTAGTATGAGTGGTTTTTTAGCTTATTAGGCCACTATCTCACCTGGGGGAAGATCTGGATGTTGTGAAAGTCCGGCTTTTCTTCTTTCTTGTTCATATGACTGAAGATGTGGGATCTCTGTTCCCATGTACTGTACAAGGATTTTTTTTTAAAAAGTGCTGACCAGTCCCAGGGCCAGCAAGTAGCGCTAGGAAAAAAATTAAAAAGATAACACAGCACTGACAGCCTGAAGACCAGCTACTCAGCGCTGGGGGGGGGGGGCGAGGGGAAATTTAAAAATAATAATTTTAAAAAGCACTGACCAGCCCCAGGACGAGCTGGTCGGCGCTGGGGGTGGGGAGCAGAAACCGGATCATATGCGAGCTCCCAGGGACTTCTGGCTCGCATTTTTTAGCGGAGCAAAAAATTCCCTACTTCTCTGGTAGGTCTTGGAAAACTCGCTAAAGGGGGCATAACCAGGACAAGATTTTTGGAAACACTATATCTTGAAATTTAATCAGCATTTTAAAGGACATGTGATAATTGTGTTCCATTGCCTTTGCAGGGATCATTGCGAAATTTCCTCAGCCAGCATGTTTGTTCCTGGGACACCACTATCCGGCTAGGATCATCCCTTGCCAGGGGTCTTGCTTTCTTACATGGGCAGCAATGGAAGGAAGGTAAGAGGAAATGGGTGTTGAGTATCTCCTTTGCTGCCCTGGAGCACTGTTTACTTAGGGTATTTGTACAAGACCCCTAAACTCTGCCGCAAATGGCTGCCAGCTCCGGAGCTTACAATTGTTTCCCTACCAGCTCCGGAGTTTGCAGGAAATTAGTGCGACCACGCCCACCTAAGCGCATCCCAGCGCACTTTTCATGTACCTGCTCTCAGAGGGTGAAAATCCCCAGATCCGGATGTAATCTGGTGAGTGCCGGGCTCTCCTCGCTTCTGTTTGTGGTTTTTTTGCCTCCTGCCCCTTTAAGAGAAGGAATCAGGACGACGACGGGGCGGCTTTGGAGGTGAGCCTGCATTTTTTCCTCTCTTTTTTTCTCCCTCCCCTCACGCAGGCAGGAGCAAGGAAGTGCGGAGGGGTGGGGACGCAGGAAGAGCAATGAACCCCCAAGATCTCTGGTCCGAATTTAAGTGGGCAGTGGATCTTAGGGGTCATGTGAAAAGGCCCTTACTTCTTTATGAAATGTTTATACCACCCATCTAATGATATGTCACTACTGTAGACAGCTTACAAGTGAGGCACATAAAACATAACCTAATACCAACACTAATATTTGGTGCTGAAATTTGTGGGTTTTGTGACCTCGCCAATATTGCAGGGATTCAAAAATTGATTTTTGCATATGATATTAGGTGTCTCAAAAATCTCCCCTATTTAATAAGAGCCGAAGTGGGCAGGATTTATTTAATTAGCGCACAAGTGGGAATGATGTCTGGTATAATTCATGTCAGAATGGTAGGTAAAATTAAGCAGACGAAAAAAAGAAAGAGCTTACTAAAATCTGTTAAGAGGAACAGAGGGGAATTCATTATAAACACTGCTGGTCACATTTTTTTTTCTAAATTACTGTACTCCTAACCTGCTGTTTTTCCATACAAGTGTTTAACCCAAGAAGTAATGATCCCCAAAACATATTTAGACAAAGAGTACTAGATATTGAAAGTCAAAATGACCTAACGGTTAGCAGATCCCTTAAACAATGTCAAATGGCTAGTTGGTAAAACAAAAAACATCTGCATCAATTTGACAAAATATCTGTCACACCTCATGAACTCCCCGCTGGAGTTCTGGAAAGCCTTTACCAGGCTGCATTTTGAACAAATGGAATCGATTATGAAATCGGGGAGATTCCTGCTGGTCACCAGCTGTGGAAGACCTAATTCATTACAGTATATTCTTGACAGCCAGTTATGTACTGACATAAGAGAATGTTATTGAGATCTCTTGCTGAAAGGAAGGAAGCCCCGGGAAGTGAAAGAAAAACTGGACTTCTTGCCATAAGGGACAAACCAATATGTGACCCAAAATGTTGCCAGAAAGGCAGCTAGATGAAATTTAAGGATGCTGAACTATATCTAGCTCTGAGCCCTGAAAATATAACAGCATGAACGTGATCTGATAAATCCACTAATTTTAGCTTGTCCTGACATAATCACGGTTAAATACCACATGTCAGGAGCTGATCAATCTATCTCACAAGTAAAGTACTGATGTAAAGATGTCTAATGTGTGTAGACTTACTATATCTCACATTCTAATTTTAGCCATTTTACTGTTAATGAGAGAGAGAGAGAGAGAGTACACAGTACCCGCATGGTAAAACCACCTCCTGGTTAGCAGGCAGTGTAATTTTATTGCTGGATGGAGGCTTCCACTTTGTCAGATACATAAAAGTGTTACATAAGTTGGTAAGATTATTATGCAGTTGTATGTATGGGGTGGCCGGGCTGCTCATGAAGAGATCAGAGGAAGCTGGGGTGCAAAGAGGGATGATTACTTTAGCAGAAGCCATTAAAAATAGTCGTTAGTAGCAATACAGACATTCTTGGATGGGCTGATTAATAATACATGGAGTATGGTGACAGGCTCCCTGCCACTCCCATTCAAGCTGCCAGGGGTAGAGTGGCCTCAGCCTCCTGATTAGAATCCTCCAGCCACAGCCGCTCACCTGCAGGTGGGCCATTACAATCCCACTTGCCAAGTATAACACATCCGTGTGAGACGAGGGCCAAGGAGAACTGGGTTCAAATCCCTGCTAGGCCATGGAAACTCTCGGGTGGGTGGCTATTAGGGTCAAGTAATCTTTGACCATCTCATACAGCTCAGAAAACCCTGCTGGCAGATGCCATATGTCGGGAGCAGGTTGATGGCCCATAAAACCAGCAAGGACAATAGAAGGTAGATTTCAGCAACTTACAGTATGAACGGTCAGGTTCTCCGCCCCCATGGCAGCAGTTCTCAAGTGCTTCAGACCAAAGCAAACCATTCACCTTCATTTGTTCAGCTATACTGACTGGACATCTGTGGTGGCCTTGGAGCTTCTGCAAGCAAAGTATGGGTTCTGCCCACTGAGCAACACATCCCCTTCTTCCTTCTGCTCTGCCGCCCCCCACCCCCGGAGTGCTTATAATTTTAGTAAGGGTTAGGCTGGAGCCGCTGATCCCAGTGACCTCTCCTGCTGGTGCCCATCTCCTTGTTTCTTCCAGGTCTGCATAAACCCGGGGTGGCCCACCGAGACCTCAGCAGCCAGAATGTGCTTGTGCGGGAAGACGGGACTTCTGTCATCGCTGACTTTGGCCTGGCTGTGACTTTGCCTACGAGTGCGAAGCAGTGGAGGGGAGATCCTGCAGAATGCATTGTTCGCACGGTACCTATGGGTTGGAGAGGAACAAGGGGCCCCGAGGGGAAGAGGGGAACCGAGGCCTTATCGGGGAGGGCAATTAATTGAGAAGAGAGGCAAAGGAGCCCTTCCAGGGTGGCCAAAGGGCAGCCCATCAGAACGGACTTCAGCTTCCATCAGTCCTAGCCAGCATCGTTAGTGGTGAGGAATTCTGGGAGTTGCAGTTTCAACAACATCTGGAAAGTCACACTTTGCCCACCCCGGTTTATTTATTGAGGATGATTTATGGATTGCCTTTAAACCATGTAGGGTTCATGTATAGCACTAAAAAGCACACTTAAAATAGTAATCAAGATAATATATGGGAGATGTAATTTTTTAAAAATTAAAAGCTTTCCCAACTTCTTTTCTGACTGCTTATAGAGCTGCTTCTGCCCACTTCCAGGAAACCACATACACCTAGGATCCAATAAACAACAAATTGGCCCAAACCAATTGATTCAAATTACAGGAAGGGAGATGCTGGCTAAACACTAGGAGAAAACAAATCCTGACCCAAACGAATGGATTCTCATTGACCCAAAACAATGGATTCAAAGGATATGAGAGGAGGTTCAGACTAAACATTAGGAAGAACTTCTTCTTCTTGGCAAGAGCTGCTCAGTCCTGGAATGGACTATTTTGGAAGAAGAATTCTGGAAGTTGAGTCATGGCAACTGGACTGCCTTTTCTTGTGAGATTGAAATGTTTTGCTACGCATCCTGAGACTGACGAAGCTGCTTGGATGAGTAGCAAAACATTTCAATCTCTCAAGAAAAATAAGTCCAGTTGCCATGACTCAACTTCCAGAGAGAACCTCGCCTGGATGACTGAGAATCTTCACAGACATTTTGGAAGAAGAAGGACTCTTTTTGCTGGGTGTTTTGAAACAGAGGTTGGTTCACCGTTTGACACGGGGATGTTTGAGGTAGTGGATTTCCTCTGGGGCAAGGTTGTTGGACTACGTGAGCCTCGGGTCCCTTTTGACTCTCATTCTATGATTCTGTGAAAGTGGAAGAACTACCCCAGTGCAGGGTCAAGCATCAACAAGGTTGGCTACAGGCCAGCCTTTGCCATTCTGGCTCCCATGATGTCACCATGAGCAGTTCCCCTTGAAAAGATGTGTTGGGTGTTTTGTTATCAGAAGCCTGAAAAGGAGGGTATGTTTTCAAAGGTTACATTTTAGGTTATGGCTCCCACAAATCCATGGGCCAAAGTGGCTGGAGGATGCTGTGAGCTGCATCCCATGAAACAAACAGGGGCGTGTTGTAACCATAAGCAAGTTTCTCAATACTGTAGGGCAGGGGTGTCCAAACTTTTTGCAAGGAGGGCCAGATTTGGTGAGGTGGAAATGTATGGGGGCCGACTATTCAGCCTGAAGGGGGGAGAAAGGGCATGGTCTGTGCGCATCTGCAACAGCCGCAAATGCTGTGGTTCCAAGGTGCCCAAGGGCCCAGCGGCTGTTGCACGGCATGGGAATCGACCCACGCACACCCAAGACACACCACTGCTTGCATATGCTACCCTCCCTCACAAGGAGGTGGGGAACAGAGTGCAGCAATGGAGCCAGGAGTGGGTAGGCGGGGGGGGTGGCTGAGGGGATGGACGGAGGAAGCGATGACAGACAAACCATAAAACTGCAAGCTGATGTCTGTAGCCAGCACAGGGAAGGGCCTGCTGGTGGGGATGAGTGACAGGCTGCGCTGGCAGGGACAAAAGGCTTAGGGCCACTCAAAATTTTAAATTGGGCCACATTTGGCCCCCGGGCCGAACTTTGGACATACCTGCTGTAGGGACTCTCTGAAGTGAGGTTGACCCTGGAGAATGGGTACCGTGTTTTGAGTGTAGCCTCTTCCTAGCAGGAGATCAGTGAAAGCAACGCTTGTTATTCACTCACATCTTCTCTAGGCAGAGCCACCGCACTACGTTGCTCCTGAAATTCTGGACGAGAACCTGAACCTCAAAGACTTGGGCACAGCCTTGCGGCAGGCGGACGTCTACTCTCTGGCGCTGGTGCTGTGGGAAATGTTCATGAGATGTTCTGCACTCTTCCCGGGTGAGCAAGCAAAGAAGAGGGAGCACTCCTATCAATCCAGTACTTCCACACATACACACATAATCCGCACGTACACCACCATCCCCGTCTGTGTTTTCCCTTGGCAAAAGTAGGGCTGGCCAATCATGATAACAGTACAGGCAGTTTTCAATTATGGGGGCTCAAGTTATGGGACTTGCTGCCAAGTTGGACTTAAGTCACAACCTTGACTTGGACTTGACTTGGGTTGTTTTTTCTCCCCAACGACTTGGACTTGACTTGGAACCCACCCCTCCTCTTTTTTCTTAGGGAAGAAGCTTGCTTTTGATAGGGACTCAGACTTGGGACTTGGGGCTTGGGGCTGAAGTCTTGGGGCTTAGGGCGAAAGGCACGGACTTGCAGGCATCCCTAGCAATTTTATTGCTTCTGCAGAGCTCATGCAGAGGAACAGATCCAGAAGACAACACAGAGAGGAAAGATTTTTTTTCCTCCGGCCCTGTTGCTTATATTAATTTTTTTTTTTAAGGTTGGGAGATCTAATCGCCTCGCCCCTGTGTCTTGAGCGGTTTAACTCGATTTTACTGATTTAAAGTCACAGATCAAAGGAACATGAAACAAAGGTTTCTAAATAGACTCCACATGAAAATGTTTCACGTTTACTTTCCTTTGTCATTAATACTTTCATTTTTATGGTGCAGCGTCTGGAACCCAGACGCAGATCTTGTGCAGTAACAAGTGTTGTCTAGCTGTTTCTCCCACCCACCAGTTCAATCACCACTGGAGGAACGCCAGAGAGGAGAGGGGTTTAAGATGCCTCCCATCCCTGATGTTGTCCTCGTTCCACTGGGCCGTTCAGCTGATTGGGTAGAGAATAGCTGAGGGCGGAGGGGAACAAGGCTCCAGAGAGACAGGGACCGCTGGCCCTCTGCTCCGCAGCTGTTTCCCAGGGTTAATTTATTTATTTATTTATTATTCACACTTCTATACCGCCCTATTCCCACCAAGGGGACTGAGAAACCTTGGCTCACGAGGGGATGAAACGAGAGAGGGCTACACCCATGGCACAGTGGTTAAATGCCTGTACTGCAGGTAAAACTGTGCTCACGACAACCTGGGGTTCAATCCCAGGTAGCCAGCTCAAGGTTCACTCAGTCTTCCATCCTTCTGAGGTCGGTAAAATGAGTACCCAGCTTGCTGGGGGGTGGGGGCAATGTGTAGCCTGCATACTGTAATTAAGAACTGTAAACCGCCCAGGGACGACTTGAAGTGGCATGGGGCGGTCTATAAGCAGAACACTTGGCTTTCTCTCCCTTACAATTTCAGACCCCCTGGCAACTGCACGAGCAGGAAAAGGAGCTCCCATCCCACTAATGGTCCTCTCTGCCCTGCTGCCCAGGGGTGAGCCAGAGATCGCAGTCTAAATGGTTGGGGGAGGGGGGAGAACAAGCAAGGCTGTCGAGGGGACAGACCCTGGCAGGAAGGGCTTGGGAACCAGATATAGGGTAGCAGTCCAGCACCTTCCTTTTTATGGAAACGAGGATAAATGTAACCCCTTCAGAAGTTTTCTCTTCAATAAGGGACCAATAGCAGGGATATGATCCCAACAAAATGCTAGGATCCCAACACATGCTGCATTTCTTTCTGCCTGTCTGGGAAGATTCTCAGTCATCCAGGTGAGTTCATCTGGAAGTTGAGTCATGGCAACTGGACTCCTTTTTCTCGAGAGATTGAAACATTTCGCTGCTCATCCAAACCGAAGCTGTTTGGATGAGCAGCGAAACGTTTCAGTCTTTCGAGAAAAAGGAGTCCAGTTGCCATGACTCAACTTCCAGATTCTTTCTGCATGATTCGTTAGTGGCGTTGAGCCTGCCTTTCTTTCGGTCAACCGAAGGGAGTGTGCTAGGTGCTCCTCCCCACATTTCACCCTCACAGCAACCCTGGGGGTGGGGGTGTCGATCAATTTAAGAGACTCTGAGTGCCTGAAAGTCACCCAATAAATTTCATGAGCCAGTTGGTGTTTGAAAGCAGGTCTTCTGAGTGATTGATTATCCAATGCTCGTCTAACCATTGCGCCACAGTGGCTCTTCTAAAGGAAAGTGTTGGACTGTTGTAGCTTATCTGCAGGATCAGGATTCCTACAAAGTTTATTCAAACCCACTTAAATATCTTTAGAAAATAAAGAAATACAGTGGACCCTCGTATAACAAACAGTTTGTATAACATAAAATCTGTACAGCATAAAAAAAATCCACAGATAGGGGAAATTTGCTTAACAGAATCGCCTATGGGGCGAATCCGTACAACATAAAAATGGGGTCGCTCCATTTTTAATACATTCCTATGGGAAATTTGTATAAAGGAAACTTTGCTTAACATAATTTTATTTGGAACGAATTAATTCCTTTATACAAGGTAGCACTGTATAATAAATAAATAACCACAGACCACCACCTATCCACGGGACTGTTGGTACATATCTGAATTATACCCTTTTGGTGACCTCTTTCCCTGCAAATACAGCTTTAGGGTTTTTTTTTCTTTTCAAATTTCCATGCTAGAAAATCTCACCCTTGCCTCACCCCTGCCCTTTATAAACAAATAAGCAAACAAACACTGCCTTCACACCCTTCACCCCTTCTTGACCTCTGTGCTTTACAAACAAATATGCACTTATTTGTTCCTTTTGCTAAAACTCTGTGGAAGAACAGGCAGATGACAATCACTAGGGTGGTCATACAAAGGTTGTGTTGAAAAGTTGATTAATACCTCATTGCCTTCCCTCTTTCACCCCAGCTGGCTGGCAGCAAAGGGTAGACAAGTTTTTTGCCCATCACTCATTTTTATTTTTCCTGCAGTGTGTAGCAGTTGAGGGATTCTGCAGCATGATTTAGTAGCCCATAAGGAAAAAAAAAAACTCTTTTATGATGGGTTGTCTGAGAAACATTTGCAATGTACATCACCACAAAAGGAGAGTAGGGCCCTTGTATCTGCAGGATCAGTATCTGTGGTTTCACTTAACCACAGTCTGAAAATATTAAACATAAAAATATGTCTGTGAAGATTCTCAGTCATCCAGGCGAGTTTATCTGGAAGTTGAGTCATGGCTACTGGACATCCTAAGATGGAGGACTCACACTAGCTGTATTCAGACTGACAAAGCTGCTTGGATGAGCAGCGAAACGTTTCTGTCTCTCAAGAAAAAGATGTCCAGTAGCCATGACTCAACTTCCAGATTAAAAATAAAAGAAAAAAATCCAGGAAAAAATAACTATTTTCACTTGTGTTACCAGAACAGGCCACTAAATTTTCATAAAACACATTGACCTGTAGAATGTATTTAATTTGTTTTAAGAGTTATAGCATGGTCAGTGGAAATATATGGAAAATGTTTTCTTCGTTTTTTTATCTATCTATCTATCTATCTATCTATCTATCTATCTATCAGAGATAATAAGGGGGGATTGGAAACAGATCCTAAGAAGATATTGGAGACCTTCTTAGGATTTTATAACAGACTGTATGCAAATAAAGGAATTAAGGAAGAAGAGGTTGATGAATTTTGTGAGGGATTGGAGCTCCCCAAAATAAGTGAAGAAAACAGAAGGGAACTAGATAAAGATATAACAGAGGAGGAAGTTAGGACAGCAATTGATTCTATGAATGTGCAATCAGCACCCGGACCGGATGGGTTTAATGCGGTGTATTACAAGCATTTTAAGGATATATTGGTGCCACATATGACTGTATTGTACCAAAGTATTTTGAATGGAGCTCCAACTCCACCTACCTGGTTGGAATCAATGTTGGTATTGATTCCCAAACCGGGAAAAGATCACACCCTGCCAGACTCCTATAGGCCAATATCTGTTACAAATATGGATTATAGAATATTTGCTAAAGTTATGGCAACCAGGTTAAAAAAATGTATTGCACAATTAGTGGGAGAAGATCAATATGGGTTTATGCCCCAGAAGTACTTGGTGGACGCAGTTAGGAAGGTAATGGGTATGGTATATTTAGCAAAAAATAAGGATCTGCCTCTTACTCTCCTGTCATTAGATATTTATAAAGCATTTGATTCGGTGGATTGGAATTATTTGAAATATATATTTAAAAAGTATAAATTTGGAGAAAAATTTCAAAATATAATTGAGGCAATATATACAGAGTCCAAAGCTATGATAGGAATTGGTGGGTCAGAAAGGGGGTGTGTCCAAGTGTTAAGTGGTACAAAGCAAGGTTGTCCACTTTCTCCCATGCTTTTTATTTTAGCATTAGAACCATTAGCAATTAAACTTAAAAAGAATAGTGAGATTAAAGGATTTGAAACATCAGGGAAAGGGAGAGAAGAAGGGGAGCTTCTTACAATGTATGCAGATGACATGATGGTGACAGTTAAGGACCTGGGGACTGCAATTGTGCCATTAAAAGAAACTTTGCAAGGATTTGAAAAAATATCAGGGTTAAAAGTTAATTTTTCTAAATCATCAATGATGTGCTTAAATGTGAAACCTAAAACTCAGTTAGAAGCCTCTAAATCATTGGGTATTCCTATAGCAAATAAGAAGGTAAAGTATTTAGGGGTAATGATAACTAAAAATGTGAAGAAAATATTTGAACATAATTATAAAAAAATTTGGAGTAGTATTCAATTAAAGCTGAGAACATGGGAGAAAAGGAAGGACTCAATTAGCACAAGAATTGCTTTAGTTAAAATGTTTTTGCTACCCAGATTAACTTACCTTTTTTATGTGTTGCCTTGGCACATACCAGAGCGGATTTTGAAGGGGTGGCAAAGGTCAATAGATAGATTTGTTTTTGCATCCAAGAAACCAAGGACAGCTGGTAGATATAGGTACCATAGGATTCAGGATGGAGGATGGGGGATTCCCAATTTGATTTTATATTATGAAGCTTATCAGCTGAGACATCTTATGATTTGGTTGGAGGGAGAACAGGGGGAAGATTTGGGATGTATAGAGCGGGAGAATTTGGAAGCAGTTGGAGGGAAAATAAGAATCTTCGAAAGGAGGATAAAGAAAAGAAAAGAAGAAAAATTATCAACATTTATGGGGCCTCTTTTGGTATGGGAGAAGTGGAAAAAAAAGCTTTTTCCTGACCTCTCTCCACTTACCAAACTATGGTATTATGATAAATTTGCCCCATTAAGGAAGCTCATCCCAAAAGAGGTAGGGGATAAATTGAAAGAGATTTCAATCCAGAATATGGATAAAATCTGGGAAACAGAAAAAATGATGGAACAGGAAAGTGGAATTTGGAATAAGATTAATTGGTTACAAAAAAAACAAATCTCCTCCTTGTTGAAGGAGAATGAAGTTAAAAATTGTGGTAAAAGAAATATTACCCCCTTTGAGGAATTAGTGAAAGGATACAGGATAGATAGGACCAAAATAGTTTCAAAATTGTATAAGATTTTATTAAATATGGGGAAATCACTAAAGGAAAGTTTAAAAGAATATTGGGAGCTAGATATCCAGGAACCAATCTTAGATGAAGATTGGGATAGAATTTTTCAACAACCGCCCTTTGTTACGACTTCTAGGATAATCCAGGAGCAGGGGTTGAAGCTGATACAAAAATGGTATTATACACCAGTAAGGTTGTATCATATTACAAAGTTAGGAAGTAAAAATTGCTGGAGGAAGTGTGGAGTAATGGGAACCTACAGTCATATGTGGTGGGATTGTCCTTTAGTTAATAATTTTTGGAGACAGATTGGAAGAGAAATATCAAAAATTGTTGGAAGGAAAGTGGAAATCTCTAAATTAATGGTTCTCATTAACCTGGGTAGCACAGAGTTAAAAACAAAAGAGGAATGTAAATGGGTAAACCTGATGGTAATTGCAGCTAGACAGGTTATAGCGAGTAATTGGAAAAATGCAGAAGAGCTAGGGGTGAATCAATGGAGGAAGAAATTAAATAATATTATAATTTTAGAATACCTAACTATGAAGATACGCAGAATGAAAGGGTTTAAGGTCAATGAGAAAGAAGAGGAATGGTTTGAGAAGTTATTGAATTATATGAGTATGTTTGACCAATTTGGGGTAATTAAAACGTTAAAAGCTAAGTAAACCTTGTGGATTGTCAATTGTTAATTTATATAGAGATGTACATATGGTTAAATTGTTAATTTGAATTTGTTTTATGATCAATGTATATCCAATGTATCAGATGCCTGGGGGTCACTGTTTTTGTCTGGGGTGTTGGTGAATTGTTTTATAATAAAATTATTAAAAACAAAATCTATCTATCTATCTATCTATCTATCTATCTATCTATCTATCTATCTATCTATCTATCTATCTATCTATCTATCTATCTATCTATCTATCTATCTATCTATCTATCTGCCCACCCACTTGCCCATCCGTCCATCCATCCATCCTCCCATCTATCTTGTGTTTACTATTATCCATGGTTTTCAGTATTCGCAGCAGTGGAGGGGGGGGGCTTTGAATCAATGCCCAAAAATATGGGGGTTCTACTGCATGCTGATTTCTCAGCAACAACAACAAAACTACCAATAAATAGCTCCAAAGAGAAGTAGAGCCAAAAACCTGTCTTACCTATTTGCAAATACAATAGGTCACTGTGTGCAAAGGAAGGCAGTTCTGCCATCTTCTCCTCAGCTCCACAGACAGAACTTCGAGCCCTCTGAGCTCCTTGCTCTCTGAAGAGGCTGGCCACAGAGTCTGGCGAAACTTAAGGAAGAATAACGTCCAGAACACGGCCAAACAGCCAGAAAAACTCACAACAGCTAGAAGAAACATACCTGAAAGATATAGAATGGATCTTCCTCTGGCCACGAGGTTCATTTTTGGAGTTAGTGCAAAAATAACCTGCAGAATTCCAGGGCGAGGGAGTTCCATGAACTCCTTTGTGGGTTATCCTAGGTCCTTGTACAATTCACCAACGGGGCCCATTGGTGTCATGGAATGGAATTGAATTTATTGTCATTGTATAAATACAACGAGATTAAAAGTGCCATCCAGTCAGTCATTCACACACCCCAGCATAAAAAGTCAAGACGTAAAATCTACCATTTAAAAACAAACCATCCATACACGCACTCCAACATTCACACGCCGAACATCACTTACACTCATTTAAAACTGACATAAAAACCAAACATACACACACAGCCCTACACTCTTTCACCTGACAACATTCATACCCAATCCATAAAAACTACAATTTAAAACAACAACAGCCATACACAACCCTCCATACAATATATATGTAACACATTCAACACTAAGTCAACTTAATTTTTAACAGAATTTAGCATGGTTACTGCTATTGGGTAAAAACTATTTCTGAATCTTTCTGTCCTTGTTCTAATAGATCTATACCTTCTGCCTGATGGTAATGGTACAAACAGAGAGTGTCCAGGATGAGAAATATCTCCTACAATATTTTGAGCTTTCTTAAGGCAGCGGGAGCTGTGTAATTCCTCCAATCTCAGTACTGCCACTTTTATGCTGGTGCCTAGCTCACTCACCTCTTGGGCTTCTTCTGCCCTGCAGCAGAGAGTGGCCTAGCTGTTTCTTGTATTTATATATTTAACACAATTTCAACTACTGGTGCTAATATGAGCCCCCCACCCACCCCACCCGCCCGGTTGTGCCAAACTGTGGCCTGGGTTGTGTCGTTGTTTGCTCCGGAGGGAAACAGTAGGGCGTGGTGATTGTGACTCGGGAATGCCCCCCCCCTTGTTGCAGAAGGTTGGGCACCCACCTGTAGGGTGCCCGCTGGAGCCCCCAGCTCTTTCCTGCCACCACCAGCTGCACAGGAGTGTTGTTGAGGTGGTTTGCAGAGCGTTCGCTGTGCCGCCCATCTATTCCAGCAGCAGCAGCAGCAGCAGCAGCAGCAGCAGCAGCAAGAACAACAACAACAACAACAACAACAACAACAACAACAACAACCAAAGAGCTGGAGACATCACTACCTCTGAGCAGTTTTGTGTCATAGTTCATTTCCATAGATCGCTGCCTGCTTCCTCAGACTTTGCGCCCTGAAAGCTAATTTGTTTTAGATTTGTTTTTTGGGTTTTTTAGTTTAGTTTTTTTTTTTTTTTGGCTTGGTTTCTGGTTTTGCTGAAGTGGTGGGTGGTGATGGTCTGGGTTCTGCTACCACCTGCTGGCAGTTCCGGGGCATGGTGGGGAAAAATGCATGTTTCTTGCTTACATACTCAGCCTGGCTAAAAAATATTATCTTGGTACCACTGCAATTCACATTAGTGTCCCCTCCCCATAGGGTGTTTCACACACCCACACCCACACCCACCCACCCACACCCACCCACACACACACACCTTTCTCCTCTAAGGCACTCCATTAGTGTCCCCTCTCCAGATGCTGTTTTCTACGCGTGCGCGCACACACACACACACACTTCTTTCTCCTCTAAAGGCACTCCTGACAAGAGGCTTCTCTATGCTCTCTGCCTTGAGACTTGCCATTTTTAACCGCCGTGTGTATGTGAGTCACTGCTTTGCCAAGTGAGAGTCGATGCTGGAGTCTCACACCTGGGTTCACATCTGGCACCCTTAAGCACCTGATGTGCCCACCCCCTCCACCCATCCAGTGCCCTGACACCTGTTCCAAGACCTGCTTCTTCTGGTGCTCTTGTAAGCAAGGGGGGCCAGTTTGGAACGGATGTTTAAACACCCCACAAAGACAACGACTAATGTTAACGCAAACAATATTAGGCTGACCGTGTGGGAACCTTTGCAGGCATTGCAACACGGAAATTAGGCATAACAGCTTTCAAGTGGAGGCTTCAAAATGGGAAACAGGCCCAGTGATACAGTAGTGCGGTGCACAGGCAGTGGGAATATTGGGCAAAAGGACACACATATGCACACCTTTTTAACCTCTTCCCTTTCTGCTTTTCCAGAGGACGGTACCCCTGAGTTCCAGCTGGCCTACGAAGCAGAACTGGGCCGCAGTCCTAGCCACAGTGAGCTGCGGAGGCTGGCTGTTGAGGAAAGGCAGAGGCCAGCTCTTCCTAGAGCTTGGAGAAGTTTTGGGCAGGTGAATCCCATGCTCACTTATCCGGACACTACTTCTGCTTTGAGAAATAGGTATCAAACTGTAATGCGAAGGATCTTTTGCCACCAAAAAGCTCATCATTCATTTGGCCTTAAATCCAACCAGCTAATCAACCAATCAGAGGTTTAGATAAAGCCTAGAGTCCAGGTATGTGTGTGTTGTGTCGTTATAGTTGTGACCGGCTCTTCGTGACCCCATGTCCATGGAGTTTTCTTGGCAGGAATACTGGAGTGGTTTGCCCGTTCCCCTACTCCTGGCACCTACAGCACCTGGTATTCCCTGGTGGTCGCCCACCCTAGTACTAACCAGAGCCGAACCTGCTTAGCTTCTGAAATCAGGCGAGATTGGATGTGCTTAGGGCATCTAGGCTGTGCTTAGAGCATCAGATCTCTATGCTTTCTGCAAGTAGACCCACTCTGTGTGGATTCGGGCAAGCCGCACAATTCCAGGAATCCCCCCTCCCCCGAAAAAAAGAGGGAATGGCAAACCACCTCTGAATATTCTCTACCTGGAAAATCCTATAAAAGGTTGCCATAAATTGGACTTCACTTTATTTTATCTTATTTTATTTTATTTTATTTTATTTGAATCTTAAATGAAGAGCAATGAAGAAGCACATATTTTTATAAGAAAGAACACATAATTTAAAAAAAACACAGTACAACATCACTACAGAAAAAGAAACTCAAGTATGAATAAATCTAGAGGCACACTGGACTACATTACACATTTATATATAAAACAACCCTTCTACATTAAAATAAAGCAGCCACACTAAAAATAGTTACAGGAGCTTATGCCTTCAAGCAGCAGAGCTCTGCGTGCAACTCTGGTTTATTTCTAAGAAGTGGAGAGACCTTTCACTCATGTGAACATAAATTCTAGTTTGACTCTCAGCTCCATTTAGATATTCTAATTCCAGCTGAAGACGCCTTTCTGTGGATTGTAAAAGAGAACTTTATTTTAAAAGTGGCATATTTTATAATTATCTTATATCATACAGGTGAATGGCAAAAATGCATCTACTAGGTGCAGCATGGAAAACCCATCACCTCTGACTCTTTCAGTCACCACTGGCTGCTATGCTCTCTCCACCCTACCAATCTTAGTGGGTTTCTGCTGCCACTCTCATTAATGAAATCAGTGTAGGCAATCTCTTTCGTGCCATCTTCAGCCCCCTTAGTATAGTGATCGAACAGATCAAATTACAAATTCATGATTTTTTTCTATCCATTCTTTCCTGCAGTGAGACCAGGACAGCGTACTCATACATACATACATACATACATACATACATACATACATACATACATACATACATACATACATACATACATACATACATACATACATACATACATACATACATACATACATACATACATACATACATACATACAGTACCTTTCTCCTCACAACAACATCATGAAGTGGGAAAGACCAGCAGAGAGTGCCTGACCCAACAATATTCATGGCTCATTTGAGATTTGGGTTCAAATCTCTGTAGTCCTAGTCTAAACCCTAACCACTAGACTATACTACCTGCAAGTCACCCCACCACCTGTGACTGGATGTGATATTTTCTCCAGGGTGGTGGTGGAAGTTTGCAGTGTGATTTTGCTTCTTGCAGGAAAGGTCTCAGGAGCCAACCATCACCTGAGTGGTTCTCAACCTGTGGGTCCCCAGATGTTCCTGGACTGCAACTCCTAGAAATCCTGGCCAGCTCAGCTAGTGATGAAGACTTCTGGGAGCTGCAGTCCAGGAACATCTGGGGACCCACAGGTTGAGAACCACTGATATAGACTATACCAGTGATGGTGAACCTATGGCACGGGTGCCGAAGGTGGCACTCGGAGTCCGTTCTGTGGGCACCCAACATCGCCCCTTCATAGCCACCTGTATACAGGTTAAATTACTGTATTGGCACTTTGCAAAAAAAATTAGTGGGCTTTGAATTGCAGGAGCTTTTCACACTTCCCAGTTAGCTTCTTCTGTTTTGTTCTGTCCCCCCCCCCCCAAAATGGGTCTTCAGAAAGAAACGACAAGCTCTGCCTGCAGGTTGACTGCTCAGCCACAAAATAACCCTTGACCCTTGTCCCTGCAAAATTATGGGATTTTAGGTTCTAGTGACTGACTATAGCATGCACTTTGGCCCAACCTTTGCTCAATCAGCTCCCCATTCTTGCCCATTCTGCAGCAGGCAAGAGGTGCCTACTCTTGCTTGGCCTGCCATTCCATGGGTGACCCCATTTCTGACACACCGGGAAGGGAGGGGCAGAGAGCCACCGTTCCCCATGGTGCTAGCCATGGAGATGGGGCCGAGAGCTGTGTATGCAGGACTCAGAGATGTAGCAGATGAGTTTACCCAAATACATGCTGGTGGAGAATCATTTAATTCTGTCAACTAGCCAAGGGGGGTGGTGTCCCACCTCCTGCGAGCATCCCGTTTTCTGCTCCCTACCACTGTCTCCCTTGTCTTGCTTTTGCTCTAGGTTGCTGATGGGGTGCAGGAGCTCCTAGAGGACTGTTGGGACCCTGAGCCGGAGGCTCGCCTGCAAGCGCAGTGTGTCCTGGAAAGGCTGCAGGCCCTCGGGGCTGAGAGCCTGGTGCAAGAAGACTGACGTGTCAGCCCCGCAATCCTGCGTTGCCATTTGCTTCCGTGGCCATCATGCCTTGCTGAGCAGAACCCAAGAGGAGCCCTAGAGCTGCTCCTCTCAGGGATCACCTTATCAGCGGGAGCCCTACCTGGACTTCTTCATAAAGGCACGGGGTGTGGTTTTGTTTGCACTGCTTTTTATAAATTCTGCCCACGTATGTGACACTGAATCACCTTGGAGTGCATGTGGCGAATGGGTTTCCGCCACGCACCTTGCCCTTGCCGTTTGAGTTCTCCACATCACTTCCTGCAAGATAGCTGGTGCCTGTACAAGGCAGGACTGCATGCCTTCTGTGGTTTGGACAGCAATCCCAAGCGCATGCTCCTCCGAGTACAATTGGTTGAACACAGTTGGGCATGCCAGGGAAGGGATATGGATCAAGTCACACTGCTTTGAAGCAGAAGTTTGTTCTGGGCACAGAATTCAACCCCTTAAAGAACCTCTGTTTTCTTTAAAAACAAATTCTGTTTCTATCTTGTATGCCTGTGATGGTAGGCTTGCAAGTAATGGATGTTGTGCGTAGTAAAGGGAATATTGGAACCTCCAGGCAAGTCTTTGGCATTTGAGAGGACAAACAAAAGTGGCATAAGAGATAGCAAGAATTAACAACAACAGCAGCAACAACAACAACAATAGAGGGGGAACAGACTGTACAGATGGGGTGAAGGGTATTCTTTGCTGCTCCTCTCCCGTTGTGTGTGTGGCTTGCTATCTGTATATGAGAGTGTGAGTAGAAGGATGGGTGATAATAGCAATCTGTCAGGTGGTGGTGATCTTAAACCCCACACACTTTATCTGTGTCTCCCTCCCTGCCCTACTCATCGCTGCCACTACTCTTGACTGACATGTCCCCTGACAAATGTTTGCTCCACTTTTGTCAAAAGGCATTTTCTGTGTGCAAAGAAGTATGGTCTCAGAGCTCCTCACTCCAAGAAGGGGCATTTATTATTAGTCAGGGTCCCTGTCCAGCAGGGGCAGGCAACCTCCCACAATCTGCAGATTATAAGGATCTCACCCCTCCCCCCCCGGCCCAATTTTATTCTTTGCAACTTTTTAAAAAATAAGCCAGGTTGCAGCATGTGAGGGATGGGGGCTAAATATGGCAGGGATGGCTTGTCTTTTATGAACGGCTGGTAGGCGCTGCCCATTTCTTCCTGCTTGCAGTGCCCGTGGACCTCCAGGTGCCTGAAGTGTTGACCAATCTCCGCTTCCAAACATGAGGGCTTTCTTCTATGGCACGTGCCCTCCTAAGAAACTCTAGAAAGAATGCAGGGTTTGTTTTAGGTTCCCCTCACTGGTTTGTTGAGAGAAAAACAAACCAGAGAAAAGGAAGGACAGTACTCACACTCGGACAGCAAGGTAAATGAGCCACAGAATGAAGACGAGCTGGCAGCTTGGGGTTGACAAGCGATGGGCCCCACCCTTTCGTCGCCTGAGTGCATCCCTTAAGTCAGTGTGGGATGATGTACAATCACTGTCTGCTCTTCTTGAGTGAGAGGGCAAGAAAGGGCCTTATATGAGCGGTGTGTTTTTCCCCTCAGCTGATGCCACAGTTCAGAACACCTCTGAAAAAAAAAAAAACAGTGCCACCTGGCTGGAAGTTTCTAGCTCATATATAACTCCAGCCAGCTAGCTGCCTCAGTTTCACTGTACCCAAAAATTCCCTTTTTTCTTGTTATTTCTGTTTTTTAAAACTGGACTTTCTCACAAACAGCGCATCACAACAGTGTGAGGTGGCTAGAAGAAAGTCAAACAGTATCTTAGGCTGCATTAACAGAAGCAGGGTCTCCATATCCTGTGAGGCACTAGTTCTCCTCAATTTGGCACTGGTTAAGCCTCATCTTGAGTACTGCGTCCAGTTCTGGACATTACACTTCGAGGATGCTGACAAACTGGAACAAGTTCAGAGGAAGGCCAGAAGGATGCAGGGCCGGCACGTCCATTAAGGCGAACTAGGCAGTTGCCTAGGGCGCCAAGATGGAGAGGGGGCACTGGCCAGCCTGCTGCCCCCCTGCCGCCCCTGGCCACCGCCGTCCGTCCCCCCGCCGACCGTCGCTGTCACCCGCCTGCCGCCGCCCGCCCCACCCCCCTGCCCCTCGCCTAGGGCACAAAAAAACCTAGCGCCGGCCCTGGAAGGATGAGCAGGAGGCCGGAAAGACAGAAAGAGCTGGCCATGAAAAAAGAAGACCATTTATGCTTATTTAAGACATTGAATATCTCACTCTGCCATTAAAGTTCTGGCTTGCATTAAATGGTTGCCATTTGCAACAGCAGTTGGAAATACTAGCAGGAAGAGAGAGAAGGAATACGCAAGGTAACAGATTGCAGGAAAGAGCATCTGAACTCTCAAATACTGGGGAGTTTGGCAGCTGAAGACTGGGGGGAAGCCACTCTTAAATGAATTTATGAATACTATGTCATCAAGGATGAATCAAAGGATGTGTACTGGGACCAACATTCAGATTTGGAATTCAATTTTAGAATTACAGCCCTTCAGACTGAAATTTTTTAATAAAAAAAAAAGAATTTCCAGGTATCCAGAACTCTTCTACGGTTGATATGAAAGCTATACAGTATAGCCATATTTTTTGCCTTAAAAAAACACAAACAGGAAAAGTGTTTTCATAATAGCAGGTGCAAGTCTGTTTTCCCCCTCTCCTTGGGGAACTGAGGAGAGAGGCAGGGGACAGCGCGAGCATGCAGACTGGGGTGAGGAGGTCCCACACCTATTAAGAGCTTGGAACATCCAGTGATGGTGTGCAGGCACAACAAAACCCATATGTGTGAATTCACAGATGCCCACTTGAAGAACCATAGTTACAGGTAGGTAACCTTACTATTTTTAGCTTGTAAATATGATCTTTTTAATGAGGTAAGCTGACTTGGGTCCTTTGTAAGGAGAAAGGTAGGATAAAATATTTTAAATAAATAAAAAAATAAATATCCAAAGAATAATAATATCTGTTTCTGCTATGGCAGAACACAAGCCCTTCCAATGACCCCCCCCCCCGTGTGCACACACAACAAAATCTAAGTTAATATATCCATATATCTATAACAAACTCTTGTTCCCCTGTCTGATACACACACACACCAAAAGGGGCCCAAGCACAATAATATACTTCTCTGTTGATTTATCATGCACTAATCTATGAATCTACTATTTCTAAATCTTATTCCTAACTCAAATTATCACACCTCATAAAGGAAATAGCCAGTATAACAGGAGCACTGGACTAGAAACAGGAGGAATGGGGTTCAAATCTCCATTCATACAAGAAGCACATTGAGATGACATGATTAGTCAGGCCAAACTCCTCGAGGTGGTTGGATAACTCCCAAGTTCCTTGAAGGGAAGGGAAGGGAATACCAGTCAGATAAAGGTCAGCTGTAAGTAGCTTCCAGCCCTCAGCAGAAAAGAGGAGGCAAACAGAGAGGACAGGGTTTGGCTGCTCAGCTGTATTCTTCTTTTTGACCTTCAGCTGTCAGGGTGAAGAGCATGCTTGCAATCTTATCAGGAGAGAAAGGGTGGTTTGTTTCTATACTGTGCACCAGGCTGCTGGGCTGGAAGCCAAGATCCGCTAGAAAATGCAGGGCCTCTGCCCTTGACATACAGACTCTGCTCACCATTCTGGAGCCAGGAACCTTATTTTGTAGCTGGGAGAGATCAACCAATCAGAAAACGAAACCCAAGGTCTTTCCACACAATTACACTATTATTATTATTATTATTATTATTATTATTATTATTATTATTATTATTA
>JAHTLZ010003468.1:14712204-14786999 GCA_023846285.1 Phrynocephalus versicolor | reverse complement strand
TATGTATGTATGTATGTATGTATGTATGTATGTATGTATGTATGTATAGCTTTTATGCCGCCCACTACCCAAAGGTAGTGGGAGGCTCACAATCAAACTAGACAATTTAAACATCAAAATTACAATAAAATTAGAACAATAAAACATGTACATGCAATAAATACAATACATTAAAAACAAAAAAATGCACCCCACAGCTAGAGAAAGGGGCCTACCAGGCGTCTGAACGGTCAAGTAGCCAAATGTCAAGAAGGAACAGGTCCCCGGTGTCTGCCAAATATCTTGTCAGAAGAATGGTTCTGGGGCCTTTCATGTTCAGTATTCCAGTGAAGGACTCTGTCAGGTCCCAAAATAACAAACACGCTCTTTGACAAATTGACCCACTGCCAAACCCACCCACACAGCAAATGCCAGCCTGTAGTGCTTGCAGGCAGGTGCCAGAGTGCCAGCCCCTCCTGTTCTCTCGTGGGCACCTGTCCTTGCCTCCCTTTCAACAGCCCCCTCTTCATCTCCTCCCTGCCTCACTATGCTTCATTCTGGGGCCCAGTGTTGCCCTGCTCCAGAGTATGAAGGGACACTGAAAGGGTCGCTCCTAAACCCAGGCACCAAGGGACAGGAGCAGCCCCTCAGCTGCCTGTTCACCACCAAGGAGGGCTGGCATAGCATGGGGCTCAAGTTGAGGGGTCCTTACCAAGAGCCTCCTCAAAGCCAGAGCCTACCCTGGAACCCAATAATACAAAAATATATTATGCACACAGAAAACGTGTTTGGAGCTTTTCAATGTTGCTACTGGTTTGGTCTTATTCCTGTCTCCAGGGCCAGATTATCCAATGGGTGGGCCCCTAGGGTTGGTGCAGAGTGCCTTCCAGTTGGGGCACCTCAGCAAAATAAAATAAAATAAAATAAAATAAAATAAAATAAAATAAAATAAAATAAATGCTGTAAATAAATAATGGATGGCCCATTATCTGACCTAGTCCCTGCAGGGCTCTTGGGCTTCAGCCAAGTCAGCCTTATGAACTGTACGGCGTTGCTAGTCTCCAGGATTATTCAATTACAGTAGGGCACCCGTATCCACTGATTCAGTTATCCACAGTTGGCAGAGGAAAAATAAATAAATCAGCAGCCAAAAAGCAAGCTACTGTTATAAAGAGCAGCTGTAAAGCAAGCTACATAAAACAGCAGCCATAACGCAAGCTACTGTCACAAACAGCAGCTTTAAAGCAAGCTACTGGTGCAAAACAGCAGCTGTAAATCAAGTTACTATCACAAAACGGCAGTTTTGGGGACATTTTGACGTTTTCTCTTATCCACGGTTTTCATCATCCACGGGAAGGCTTGAAACCAATCCCCAGCGGATACTGGGGTCCTACTGTATACTTGAATCACAAGGGAAAGCAACATTGGCTCCTCCAGATGTTGCTGGACTCCAACCTTCTTATGACTGGCTATGCTGAAAAGCCAAGAACACCTGGAAGGACAGACTTTGACCACCTCGGCTGGACGCCTTCTGCTCCCGTACAAATACCTTCTGCCTGTATTCATGTGATAGCGGCCTAATGCATATTCCATTGCTTTCACAACAGACATTTGTTGGAGCTCTGCTGTACTTAGTCTTCGGCATCCCCCCCCCATCACCACCCCAAATCCCATCTTTACCGGCAACCATGCCTTTGTTTTCCTCTGGGTTCATGTGATCCTGTATAACCTCTGCTAGTATATTCCGTAACCATGTGCATTTGTTCCTGCCAGCTCTTCCTATTTGTTATCCCTTTGTTTCACAATACAATTCAAGCTATTCAGCCTCAGGCAAAACAGCACATGATACTTGCTGGTGTTACCTGCTGTCAACTCGCTTCCAATTTATGGTGACCCTATGAATGTGCAGCACTCTCCAAAATGTCCTGACTTAAACAGCTCAGTGTAGATGAAGTCTATGGCTTCCTTTGGGAGTCAGTCGCTCTCGTATTTGTTGACTTTCAGCTTTCCCAGCCTGATTGTCTCTTCTGGAGAATCTGGCCCTCTCATGATGTGCCCAAAGTTGGACCGGCTCGGCTTCAACATTTTTGCCTCCAGAAATAGTTCAGCCTTGATTTGCACTGCAACCCACTTGTTTGTCTTTCACAAAGCTCTCCTCTAGCACCACATTTCTCATCAGCTTTCTTTAGTACAGGTTTCACAATCACACTCATGTACAGGAAACAGAAATATAACAGTGGATGATATTGATCTTGGTCTCCAATGCACACCCTCACACTTGATGATATTTCCCATTTGCGTCATTGCTTCCTTTCCTAGACCCAGTCTCCTGATTTCTTGCCTGCAGGCTCCGTTTGGATTGATGGTTGAACTAAGGTATGCAAAATCTTTCACTCCTCCAATTTCTTCCTTGTCAGCATTAAAGCTGTTCAGTTCTTCTGAAGCCATTTTTAGTCTCTTTATGGTTCAACTACAGTCCTGCTCTGGCACTTTCTTCCTTCACTTTCACTAAAATTTATTTCGAGTAACTTCTGATTTCTGCCAGGAGGAGGGCGTTGTCTGCCTATTTTGGATTACTGATGTTTTCCCCATCCATTTTCATTCCTCCAAAGAAATCTGGATTTCCGTATGATATGTTCTTTGCACAGACTGAACAGACACCCTCGTCCAACACCTTTGTTTCCAGGTAAACCATCCTGACTATCCATATTCTGTCTGAAGAGTAGCTTCTAGTCTGGTGTACAACTTACATATCAGAACAATCATGTGATGAGGCACACCAATTTCTGTCAGAATGTCCTCATGGTAGCTTCTTGTCCACAATACAGGTTATGCATCTCAACAATCAAGTGTTGACACACACTCATTTATTTCAGAAAACCCATTGTTTCTCATGATTCACACAGTCAAAGGTTTTGCTGTAGGCTATCAATCATAGACTGATCTTCTGAAATTCTTTGGTGTACTCCAAGAGCCAATGGATATTAGCAATATGATTTCAAGTGCTTCTCCCTCACTTCTCATTTGATAATGCACTCTTTGTCATTTCCATTTTTGGGAACTGGAATATATATGGAATGTCTACAAACTGCCTTTACAGAACTCCTGGCTTAGCTTTCATAGAATCATACACTCATAGAATAATTGCATTGCAAGGGGTAGATAAGGATCTAAATTGAAATTCCGGTCCCCTAGCCCAAATTTTCTAGCAACATTTGGTTCTACTTTGTTTCCTACTTTCTCATTCCAGTCACCTATGATTATCAGCATGTCTTGTTTCATCCTGTGATCAAACTCGTTTTGGATACTTGCATAAAAACTGTCAGCCTCTGTAGTAGAAATGCAGACCTGAATTATGGTTATGTTGATCGGTTTTCCACAGAGTCTGACTGTTATTATTTTGTCAGACTTTGCATTCTAGATCTCTAGATCCTAACTGCTTCAGTGTTAGAGCCACTCCATTTCTTCTGAAATTGTCTTTTCCAGAGCAGAACATTTTGAAGTGGTCTAGCTGAAAACATCTTGTTCCAGTGCACTTTAGTTCACTGACATCAATCCCTGCAATGTTTATGTTTCATTTCTTGCTTTACAGTTCTAAGTTTACCTTGATTCATACTTATCATGATTCATGTTCCCATTGTATGTCTTGTGCAGCACTGGACTTTCCTTTCACTTCCATGCATATCAACCACTAGACATCCCATCAGCTTTAATCTAGTTGCACCCTTAGCAGCAGAGCTATTTATATTTGTCCTTTGCTCTTCCTTCCTTCCTGGCTGACTACCTGAACTCTTACCTTCCAGCACTATATCTTGTTTCATTTTCGACTATCATAATAGGGTGTTCAAAGTAAGAAAAGTTCAGCAGGGGTCGGCCATTGCCACCTTCTGTGCTGTACTAACACAAGTTAGTACTGAGCTGTACTAACAAAAAGTATCACTGCCCTTGCCTCTTTGGCTATGCCTGATGCTCAGGAGCTGCCTTGAAGAGGGCAAATGCACCTATTCTGGTGTCTCAGCACTGACTATGACACCTTGAGTGGCCCTGCTAGGAATCCAGGTTATCTGGCCATTGCTCTCCGCATCACCGAGACACTTAAACCCCTTCACCACGTTAACGGGTGCATCCAAGATGGGGCATGTCATACTTTTTTGTAGCTTTAATGTGACCTTTTCATGTTCTAAGATGCCCTTCTAATTCCCTGATCTTAATTTGGATATGTCCTAAATGTTCTGGGCTGTATATTGCTCTGCATTATTGTAAGCCACCTTGGGTCCTTTTCCAAGGAGAAAGGTGGGGTAAAAATATTCAAATAAATAAAATAATTAAATAAATAAAAATACACCTGTTGAAAACACCACCTCAGCAGAACCCCACATTATCTCACAGGACAACCCCCGCCCCCGTCCTTCGCTGCAGTTTCAGCGTTTGCTCATGCTTTAAGACGGTGAGTAGAGAAATCCCCTAGTCCAGTAAAGCAAAGCAAAGTGTTCTGCTTATATACCGCCCCATGGCACTTCAAGTAGTCTCTGGGCGGTTTACAGTTTTGATTACAGTATAAAGAATACACATTGGCCCCCCTCCCCAGCAAGCTAAGGAAGGAGTTCCCCCCCACCCCGAGCAAGCATGACGTCTGGAAAACCTGCTGGGTTCCTTTAAAAGCGCCACTCCTCTCCAAGCCCGCCGCCGGGCTCTGCCCGAAAAAAAAAACAACATTGCTCGAGGGCGGATACCCATTGCTTGATTGGACGGTTTTCTTGGCCTATCGGAAGGCGGCGGTGCAGGTCGTGAGCCAATGGACGGAGGAGTTTGGATAGGGAGCCCGGTGGGAGCAGGGCTACCCGGAAGCGGCGGCCGCAGAATTCAACCGAGCCGAAGGGCGAGCGGAGAAGAGAGTGGTGGGAGGCGGAGGTGAGTGACTGCTGTTTGATAATTATGGGCTGGGCTCTTGCTGTTGAGGGAGCCTGGTTATTTGGGGCGCTAGACTTGTGGGGGACTCGTTTCCTGAATTCGGAGCAGGAATTCGGAGCCTTCTGTTGTCAGGAGGCTGCACAACTTGGGCTTCCTCCGGAGGCGATCCCTGTGTCGGCTCAGTCAGCGCTGCTTATACTCCCGAGTAGGAATTGTAAGAGAAAGTGGTGCTTCCGGGACCTTCTTGTCAGAGGCAGCCCTGCATCATAAAAAAATCAGAATTTAAAACGGTAACCGATTCTTCGACCGAGGATAACTCATGGTACTCCTGCTGTTGGTCGCAAGAATAACTAAAAGAATATTTAACCTTTTATGCACTGCTCCGGGTTGCCCAAGCACTTGCTCTATGCTTATTTTAATAAACCTTGTATTACCTCTGGTATGATGTCCATCGGGAGGACGTTGAGGCATATAAGTAATATCTAGTGGGAGCTCAGAGGGGAGTTTTAAGAAACACAGTAGTGCAACATAGTGCTTCCTGTGTGAAGAGAGACGGGGGATTTGGGAAGCATGGGTAAATTCAGGATTTATGCATAAACATGGGATCTTTTAGGCAAAATCTCCGAAGTTTCTTCAAAGAGTTTGATATGGACAGAGCATGCACAGTGGGGTGCTGACCAGTAGGATGTGTGTGGCAAAGGGGTGAGGGGAGAGTGGACTGGACTGGACTGTCTTGGAAAAATGCATGGTGGATTGGCAGGCTTTCACTCCAGAATGCAGTTTTTATATTAATTAATTGATTTAAAAATTATCTTGCACATCTAGTGGTTGGGCCACGACACTAGGTGGTTAACATGTCATAGCAACGTAAAAAAATTATTATAAAACAGCAACATTAATCTAATAAAATGCTATTCAAAAGATGCCAAATCTCTAACTATAAAATAACGAATATCAAAACAGGAAATTATATATATACACACAGACAGACAGACAGACAGACAGACAGACAGACAGACAGACAGACAGACACACACACACACTACACTTGATTTTAGCCAAAAGGCCGAGAAGCGATTATATATAAATTGCAGTATGATGGGGATCTCTCTTACATTCTCAGTTGCAAAGGCTGAGAAAACTATGTAGAACTTGCTCAGAAAACTTAGCTCTGTTAGACTGACAGGATAGTCATAGGTGAGGGAGATGGAGGAGTTATCCTGATGGAGCACTTATCATGGAATTCCTTACCAGTAGATATGTGCTAGACTCCCCACTCCTAATGTTTAAAAGACACATAAGAGAACTGTATACAACCTTTTCCCTATTTAGTAGCCTTCTCTGTACTAGATTTGATTTGATATACTGTTTAATGTGTTAATCTTGGGACTTCCTACTATGTAACTTTATATGGATTAACATACATGATTGCATTGAGTGATTTCATAAGAACACCAGTGTTTTCCATGGTAATTTCCACCCCTCATAATGGATTTTTCTTTTCTTTTTGCATGCCCTTTATAGCTCCACTGTTATCTTTTAATGTTCTAAGATGCCTCTTTTAATGCCCTGTTCTTAACTTGAATATGTCTTAAATGTTCCAGGCTGTGTATTGCCCTTAATTATTGTAAGCCACCTTGGGTCCTTTTCCAAAGAGAAAGGTGGGGTAAAGATATTCAGAATAAAAATAAATAAATAAATACCCTTGAAGACGGTTTGGAAGATGCAGAATGCAGAGGCCCGGCTAGTCTCGGGAGCATTGAGGTACGAACATGTCTCCTTGGTTGTGACCTGTTTACAGTGGCTGCCAGTAGTCCTCCAGACCAAATTCAAGGCATTAATGAGGACATGAAAAGCCATGAATGGTTTGGGACCTCCCTGTCCAAGCGACCAGGGATTCTGTCAAGTCTTTGGGCCCGAGTTTAAGTCTTTGGGCCTGAGGCCCCAAGCCTTGAGTCTGAGTTGTGAGTCATTTGTCCCACTCCCCTGAGGCTCAGGACTTGGACCCAAAGACTTGGATTGCGCATGTGCAGAGACAGTGGGCCTGGAAGGGAAGCTGGGCGGGCATGTGTAGACAGTCGGCCGACTTGCCTTCCTGGAGATGGCCCCTACCTCTCCTTCTGCGCATTCACTGGCCTGTCATCTGAGCAGAAGGTGCATGGGCAAGAGGCAGCAGCCAGCTCCTGGAAGGGAAAGCAGGTTTGCTGCTTCTAAGGATGATGGTGGTGGCCGATAGGGAGACCCCATCCCTAATAAGCATTTGAAATGCAGCTCAGAAAAATGCTTCTGAGTCACAAGTCAAGTCGGAGTCTTTAAATGAAGACCTGAGTCAAGTCTCAGGTGTGACTCTGGATGTGTTGAGTCATGGCAACTGGGCTTCTTTTAAAAGAAGTCCAACAGTTGCCATGACTCATCTTCCAGATAAACTCACTTAGGCGACTGAGAATCTTCACAGACATATCTCAGATGTGACATAAGTCGGTCTCGACAGCAAGGCATAAGTCCCCACCCTTGCAAGTGCCCTTTCCATAGAACTACCACCCGTCCCTCCCAATCCTGGATGTTGCTGTTGACCATCCTGAGGGAGGCATGGAAATCCTCAAACAGGAACAAAGATTTTCTTGGTGGTGGCTACCTCGTTATGGAATTCCTTACCCGTGGGGGTGCTTCAGGCTCCCACCCTCCTAATGTTTAGAAGACAGATTGAACTGTTGCTTTTTAGGCAGGCCTTTGAGAACCGTAGACAACCTTTTCCCTATTTAATGACCTTCCCCTTACTTGATTTGGTTTGATTTATTGTTTAATTATGTAACTTTCATATGAATTCTGGTAGTATTGCTGTTGCTGTTTTGGGCTTTTGCCTGTATTGTTGTTTAGATGGGTTGTAGGGATGGGTTCCGGTTTTGTTGTGGTTTTATTTTAGGTTTATTTTCTGTTGCAACTTGCAAGCAGCCCAGAGTAGTGGCTTGGCACTAGATGGGCAGGGTAGATTTTAACAGTCCGTCAGTTAGACAGAGAGGCGAACAGACCAGACATAATAACAAAGAAATAAAATTATCTTTAAATTCTTCAAAATTTTTTGTTGGCGTTGCTTCAATGGGTTAACAACACAATGGCACTACTGTACTCTAGAAAGGTAGGGATTACAGTTTAAGGAGGGAAACTGGACTTTCTGCCCTTTCAGAAAGGATGATAATCAACCTCTCTTGTAATCCAAAGCTGAACCTTCCAGATCTCCTGGCTAGTTCATACTTTTGGGCCTTTGGAGTATTTTGGACTTCAGTTCCCAAAAGCCTCCACCAACATGGCCAGTAAGCAGGGATTGTGGCAGCTGAAGTCCCTAAGACAGTGATGGTAAACCTTTTAGAGACCAAGTGCCCAAACTGTGATTCAAAACCCACTATCCCCCCCCCCGCAAAGTGCCAATACGGCAATTTAACCTGAAAACAGGTGGCTGTGAAGGGGCGATGTCGGGTGCCCACCGAAAGGGCTTCGAGTGCCATCTTTGGCACCTATGCCATAGGTTCACCAACACTGCCCTGAGATCTCAAGGATGGGATGTTTAGAACCAGGTTTCATCTATAGGTCTCTTTGTAGCTGCAGCTGAGCTCTGCTTCTTTGTGTGTTTTCTGAACATAGTTTGTAGCAGGGCACCTCCCTTCATTGTTACTTGCCTTGTTTACTTGGGCAAATAATACCTGCAAGGGGTTAGCTCTGACGGCATTAATAGTTTTTGCGAGGCCTGGATAAGCAGAAAGATTTCTTTGGCTTGAGATCTTCTGGGCTTACTTGAGGTGGCGTCCAGCAGGACATATTGCAGGCGAGGTGTGGGCCTTTCACATGTCGCTGGACTCCACTTTCCATTCGCAGTACAGGCCACTGTTATGAAAAGTTGGGATTGGGCAGTCCACAATCACCCGAAAGGCTGCACTTGACCACAGGGTTTTGCGTTGTTCCAGGCTTATCCCCACAGCAAGAAAGTAAAGGAATGAAAATGGGGGGAATGCTTTTGCCCAGAAGCTGCAGAACAAGGGAAAAGGTTGCGCCCTGAGTCCCTACTAGAAGTGGAAGTTAGGTGAGAACAGGTACGGAGGGTGAGGATTTTTAGACAGGGCCTTTTCTGTGAATGCTCTCAGGTGTGAAACGCTGTACCACTGGGAGCTCGGTTGGCCCAAGCTCTCCTTCTGCTGGCGGACTAGTTGTGTTTAAACCTGCTTAGATCCAGTGTGGCACCTTTTGTGACTTTCCCGCCCATAACAGAAACCTGCATTCTTGTAGTTCGACATCCAGTCTCACAACACAGATTTGTTTTTATGGAAACAGTGTTTTTTTAAGCATATATACTTGCTGGTTTAGGAGATAAAGATCCCTGTTTTTTTCCCTTTGAAATTGTAGTCTAATAGTGCATTTCTATGATGTACTGAAATGCTCATATTGTAATGCTCGTATTCCAGTCTGGAATAATCAGACAGTTTATAATGGAATGTAGTAATTTATAAAATTGTCTGTAAAACACTTGCTTCGGGATCACAGAGATTTAGAAAGGCAGACTGGAAAGTCGAGATAAAAGATGATGATGATGAAGAAGAAGAAGATGATGATGAAGATGATTAATATAATGGATCTGAAGATTCTCTCTGATTCTGATCTTTCTGTCTCTTTTGAGTAATACACTCCTGTGAAACCAGTTGATGTTCTAAAAAGACCTGTTTGTAAAGTTAAAAGCGCTGATAAACATCATTCCATCATTATTATATATACTTCAAAAGTTCGGGTGTTTGATACATAAACATCCAGGAACCCTGAGAATTAGAATGGAAAAGGGCATTTCAATTTTTTCCACTTGCCTTCCAATTTTTTCATATAGGTTTTCAAACATAACAGATAAAAGATTTTTAAAAAGACAAAAACTGTGTGGTCCTTTAAAGACTGAAAGTTATATTTTAATGTGAGATTTTGTGGATCAAATTCACTCTCTCAGACATGACAGATATTGTGTCCACATGGATATGAACCACAAAAACTGACATTAAAATATATCTTTTTCTTTAAGGTGCCATAAGATTTTTGTTTTTTTAATGTTTTATTTTTCTTTTGGTTTTGCATGATATGCTTCCACAGACTAATACGGATACCTGTTCTAAAGTTTTCAACCACGTATGTCTACATTTATAAGGAACAAAGCTTCAATTATTTTTAAATCAAATTGTAAAGAACCTTGGAATTCAATCTGCTGTGTTTGCATGCTATTCCTCTGACTAATGTCTTGACCTGAGTTCCTTGTGATTAAGGGCTGTAGTCAGTGAAACTGTTTCCCAAATGCAATTTGTTCTTCTTTAAGGTTCCAAAAAACTATTGGTTCTTTCTGTCTGGTGGGATTGTTGTCACACAATCTTCACAGCAGTTACCCCTGTGAAGCCAGATATCTGTATTGTGTACTTTGATCTTATGGCATATGTGGCTCCCCCCTCCCCGTCTACTGAACTGTTCCACTCAACCTTCCGGGCCAGAGTTGATTTATGCAGTATTGATGGCCTTCTCATTTTACAGGGTTGCTTCAACGGTATCTTTTTCCCATCAGGTGACAGACTGTTCTCTTCTCCTCAAGGACCATGTGGGATCCCCGTACAGGTAAAAACGAAGGAACAGATTGGATAGATTTCTATTTGATACCTCTTTCTTGAGAACGTAAAGGGAAAGGACACTGATAGTTATTGTGAGTTTTTCAGCCTGTTTGGCTGTGTTCTAAACTCACAACAGCTATCAGGTCCCGGCCGTGAAAGCCTTCGGGAAAGGACACTGTCTGTTTGTCTGATTGCATACGCTTGATGGTGTACATATAAAAACAATATAAATGTAAATAACACACCAACAACCACAGAGAGTGCAACGTATCATAGCAACAGTGGAAGGGCTAGAATTCAAGAGAGGCTGTGTTCAAAGGGAAGGAAAAGAACCAGGTGGTGGTCTACTAGGAGTTGATTCTAAAGAGATGGAGCCACCACTAAGAAGATCCTGCCTTTTGTTGAAGTTTTTCTGGCCACCTTCAGTGTGAGAAGGTCTTGTGGTGTGGGAAGATGACTTTGGAGAGAGACACCCCGACTAAAAACATGGTCCTGTGTGAAGGGCTTTAAAAGTAATCATGAAAATCCTAAACTTGACCAGGGACACAACCAGAAAGCCTAGCCGGGGCTGGGGAGATGTGGTCAAGCCTAGTCATACTTGTCACCAGCCTGGCACTCACATTCTGAACCCATTCTCTGATGGCCATTGGCCAGCCTCATGGGAAGCCCCAAGTATAGAGTGTTGCAGTAATCAGTTCTGGAGATCACTACAAAGGCAGTCACTGTTTTTGTCTGGGGTGTTGGTGAATTGTTTTATAATAAAATTATTTAAAAAAAATCACTACAAAGGCAGCACACATTGTTGCAGTGTCACCTTATGCGGGAAAAGAGAAGCAGAGTTGATCAGCATGTCCAAACTTCGGTCTTCCTGATGTTTTGGACCACAACTCCCAGAAATCCAAGCCTGTGTTTCCAATTGCAAAGGACTGTGGGAGTTGTGGTCCAGGACATCTGGAGGGCCGAAGTTTGGACATGCCTAGCTGGAAGCATTGGCTGCATTGAAGAAAAGGTTGAGTTGCTGAATTAGTCACATGTAGCAGGAGGTCACATAGGAAGGCAACACTAGTGCCATTGTGTTGATGTACCTCCAGCAACACAGTCCATGCTGATGGGAAATCTCCTGGAAGTAGCCTTTCAAGGAAATCCTGTCCAGAAACAAGCAGTGGCCATTAAGGTTGGTCACGGCAAGCTTTGGTCAGATTCTTTTCCTGCACCAGAATGGACTTGCTTCAAGTCATTTGCAAAAGAAGTGCTCGCGTCATCTCTCACTGCATAGAGATGCTGCCCTCTGTGACTCAGCAGAGCGCTATGTCATGGATGGCTCATTTTGAATGAGCTCCTTGCTACCAGTGATGTGCTTTTAAAAAATATCACTCTGCTTGTCCTCTCCGCACCAATGGTTACTTTTGCAATGGTTGCTCAGTGGGAATCTACTGCATTTCCTAAAGGTATCCACCGAGGGGCATACTAGTGCATGGCTGCCTCTCAGGGTAGTTTCTGCAACCCACAGGGAGAAGTGGGGATACTTCTGTTGTTGTTTGCTGCCTTGATGTGCTGAAGGTGGGGCTGCAGTGTGGCTAAATGAGGGAGGAGCAGTTTAGGATATGGTGGGCTGACCTCTGGCCCCCTCCAGTTCCCATAATCCCCAGCCAGTGGGGAGGAATGCTGGGATTTGCAGTCCAGGAACATGTGGGGCTCCAGTGAAGTTATGAAAGAACTATAGCTAGCAAGAGTTTCAGTAGCTCTTTTAGAGATTGCCTGCTAAGGGGTAGGAGGAGACAAGATGGCAGCAGCAGGGTTTGTTTTGCCTTATGGCTGATGGTTCTTTCCCCCCTTCCACCTTTTTTGTTTCATTTCCAGGCCAGCCAGGTGCCTACCCTGGTGCAGCCTATCCTCCCAATCCTTCTTACCCAGCCGGCGCCAACCCTGCGCACCCTCCCCCTATGAATCCTGCCTTCCCTCCAGGCCCTGTGCCTCCTTGTTCCTACCCTGCTCCCCCACCAGGGATGCCAGGGCAACCGGCCTACCCACCAGGCCATCCTGTTCAGCCCCCTTACCCTGGGCATCCACCTGGCTACCCTGTGCCCCCTGGTGGCCCTCATCCCCCTCCCCCTCCTGGCATGCCTGGAGGAATGGGAGTCAATCCTTTGCTGCCCGGGGGCGTTGCCATGGGGATGCACCCGATGGATAAGAAGGCAGCCAAGAAGATGAAGAAGAAGATGAAGAAGGCCCACAAGATGCACAAGCCCCACAAGCATCACGGGAAGGTTTGTGAGAGGAATGGGAAGAGAGGTTAGAAGGAAATAGAAGGATGGGGTGTGAGGGGGAAGATGAGCCAGGAATGGTGGACTCCATTCAGAGCAGTTGTTCGCCACCTGTGGGTCCCCAGATGTTCCTGGACTGCAATTCCCAGAAGCCTCCATCACTCACTGTGCTGAAAGGGGTTTCTGGGAGTTGCAGTCCAGGAACATCTGGGGACCCACAGGTTGAGAGCCACTGGTTTAGAGGGTGCCAGGAAGGTGGAGAAAACACAGCCTCTTTTGGACTGAAGGCTACACCGCCTCCCTGTTTTAGCTGGACAGCCCCAAAGTGCTTTGGATTGAGGCGTATACATACAGTAGGAATGGCCCAGGAATGGCCTTCTGGATGTTGGACTGCAACTCCCTTTAGATCCCTGTCAGCAGAGTTGGTGGTGAGTAATGCTGGACGTTGCAGTCCAGACACACCTGGTGTGTGTGTGTGGGGGATACTTTGTCCACCCTGAATAGTGTATAGGCACAGCTTCTGTGGAGAAAAGGGGCAGGGGGATCTGCTGTGCTCCTAATCTCTTTTGGGCTTCCCCCTATCACACCTAGGTGGTGAAGTCTGCAACAGGCATGTGACCCCTGGAGTCTTAAAGTCATCTCTTTCTGTTTTACACATTGGTGGCCACTGCCCTTCAGTGAGTTAAAGGTGGCCTTAGGGGAGCTTGCTTTCGCAGGCATAGTCCCCCTCCTCATACCCCCCAAGTGGGACTGAGGCCTTGAAAGTTCTGTTATTAGGCTTTTGTTTTCCACCACAAGTTCTCCATCCCGCCCTGCCCTTCCAAAATTGTATTTCTGCACTCAAAAGAAGCCCAGCTTTGCTTTTTTTTAAAAAAAAAGTAACAATCAGCTAGAATGGTGTTTTAAATATAAACATCAAGCTAGAAAAATATGTGACTGTCATGCGTTAATAAGTGCCAGATGCCAGCTTCTGTGCAGTCTCATGGAATACAGGCAGCGTCGTCGAAAGGTCCTTTGTTAAACTAGTCTGTGTCATTCTGGTGAGCTCATCAGGGCAGAAACTGGATTTTCAGGGCTGGGACACGTTACAAGCTCCTGATTCTCTTTAATGGGACCAGCCACTGTTGGCATGAGAAAGCGCTCTCATTGCTGCCTCGCCACCACCACCAAAAAAAAAAAAAATTCAGGCAGTTTTTATTTATTTAATTTTGTTCATTTAAAAAAATTTACTCCACTTTTCTCCTGAAAAAGGACTTGAGCTTGCTTACATTGTTGAAATGACAAAAGTGTTAAATACTGTATTTATTGTGTCGTATCCAGTGCTCAGACAAATTTGTCTTAAAGTCGCTGTAGTCCTGCAGGTGCATTTAAATAATTTGCTTTTGGCTTTCATGATATCCCCTTTTAATTTATTATATTATTGTTTTAACTTTATATTAGCAGTCTAGATCTGTTCACATGTCTCCCTTTTTCTTTAGTCAGTCTATGCTGAGAATACAACCCACTAGCTGACAAGCAATATACTAAATGTTTTTTTAAAAAAATCATCTGCTGCTTTCCATCCTTCTGAATTACAACGAGAAGATGATGAACGTGCTTGCTAAGTCAATGGATAGCTTACTGGGAGTTCTGTTCCCCACTGTGCCGCTTTAAAGGACTGGATGTGATGCACCATAGGGTCCCTTCCAGTTCTGCAATTTTTAAGATATAAGATTAAAAATTATCAAGCTATATTATTGGTGCTGCAGGGCTTTCTGTGGGGGCTGGAGCAGGTGAAAATAAGGACCTTTGACATGTATTGGCAAAGGAGAACCTTATGGACTGAAAGCCTGTTGCTCAGCATCGGAGTGGATTTGATTCGAACCGTGATTTAAATTTAAAACTTGGATGTTTTTTATAGTTTAAATGTTCAGCCAGTGAGAAACAGACCATAGAGAACAGAGAATTCTGCGTGTGTTTCAATCACTCAGAATTGAATCCCGCCCCTGCCATGAAGGCACAGTGGAAATTCAAACTAATCCCAAGCTCTAACTCTGCAGCCAGATATCTTAACCACTGAGCTATTCAGGTGGTGCTTCGTTTTCTGTTCAATATGGTGTTTTCTAATTATGTAATTCTATGAGCAGGTCACAATTTTTTTTGGGGGGGGGGATTACACAAATATTTATTTAAAGCACAACTTTGTGTATATCTCCTCACAAGTAACTGCCATTATGTTCAAATGGATGTATTCCCAGCTAAATATGTAGGGTATTGCTGTCTAAATGAAGTTCAGATTGTGCCCATGGCTAAGAAGGTAGCGGAAGCGGCACAGAGATGCCGGGCATTGCAATAAGCACATGAATGCCCTACCAGTACTGTGAGATTCATGTATAAAAGAAGGGAAACTGGGATTCAATACATGGTAGAATCTTCAGGGGAAATGTGGCAAAGAGCCCCACCCCCACCACAGTTCTTGTGCAACTCCCATGATCCCTAGTGCCAATGGTGAAGGGTACTAGGAGCTGTAGTCTGAAAACATCTGGAGAGCTGCTCTTGGCTTATTCTTCCTTCAGGACCTCAAGTGCTAGTCTTCACTAGACCCACTCAAAGAATGCCAGTCCTTGGGTTTCAGTGGGTCTGCTCTGGGCTAGTAGATGAATTTAACCTTTGCCTCAAATATCAGGAATGTGTTGTTTGAAGGCGAAAGTATTCTGTTCCTGTATAATATCCTGGGTTCATTTTCATCCATTTACCTGGGAGACCAATAATTTTAGAAGAGTGTACAATGTATGATATCTCTCTGGCTGACATTTTCTTGAGCTGAGCTCCAGGAGAGAGTGTATCCTAATTAGATTTCACTGAGGATGAGCCAAAATGGACGCCTAATACATTTTCCCGCTCTTTTTCCTGTTGACAGCATTCCTCCTCCTCTTCCAGCAGCAGTGACTCCGACTAAGGACGTCCTACCTCCCAGCTGCGTCCTCTTCTCACAAAGGATGATTTCTTGCAACACTCATCTGATTAAATGATCAATAGAATAAAAACAACAACAACAACACTTGCTAATTGCTTGTCCCACCTTGGAAAGACTGGCACCCCATCATGCTGACTTGATCCTGATGGCACCTGCTGCCTCCAACAACGCCTTACGAGAACTTTATTGCTGCAGATTAAGCTTAAAAAATAAGCGCAGGAAGGGGCTGTTTGGCCTAAAAGGGACAGTGCACGTGTGAACATAGGCAACAGTACAGCATTATTGAGCCTTCTGATGTTCAGAGGTCCAGTCAAATGATTTCTTTAAGATGAAGCCACGATTGCAAAGTGATGGATCCAAGTTTACCCCGAGAGCTTTTAAAAATTGCTCTCCCATCACCAAATTCACATGGCTGGTGATGTTAAAGCCAGGATCGCTTCCAGTGATTCATGTGTGTGTGTGTGGGGGGGGGTCAGTCTGCGTTGCCCGAGGAAATGGCACATAGGGGCATCTGCTCTATATTCCAGCTGCATGTGGAAAAAACTACTTGTTTGTTTAATGTAAGAATGATAGGCTTCTTAAAATGGCAGAATAAAATAGGCATGATCAGGGACATTTTTTTTTTGTATTTCTGTGTACACCATTCAATAAATAGGCTTGATCAGGGACAATCTAGGTATGTTTGTGTGCGGGATTCAATGGGTTTATTATGTAATCTGGGAACTGCATTAAAAAAAATAGAAGTCAAAAGTCTTCTTCAGAGAGACATTCTAGAAAGTTGAGTGTTTTGTTTTTTTCAAAATGAAAAACAACACAAGCAGGTCAGTAGCTGATGCTGTGTTTAAAAAAGGACACTGCTTTCATGAACACAGTTTTTGTTGGCTCAGAGTTTCTGTATGATCTCAGGTGCTTCAGAGTGTCCTAATGAAACTACGGCTGATTGGATTGCTTGTTGAATTAGGTGTCTGGTGCCAGAGGTTAAGGGCTCTGATTCCTCGCTCTAATTCCTGCAAGTAGAGCCAGCCTATGCGGCCTTAGGCAAGTTGCACAGTCCCAGGATGCCGTCAAAAGAAAGGAAGTGTTACTCACGTCTATGTACCTGGACAACCCTGAAAAGAGCTCCCATAAATCAGAATTAACCTGGTGGCATATGATTATTAATGAATTTACATGGCGTTTGTGAGAGATCACACACACACACACAAGTAGATTATGTATAATGCAGATTTTTATATATCAGTAGTTTGCTGTAAGTCATTGCATCTGGAAGAAGCATGTTTTTGCTTTGTTGGTTACATGTGCCTTGCGGAAAGCTGGCAACTTAAACAACATCCATATGTTTTTATAAACTAAAAACGGGGGGGGGGGAGGAGCTCAGCCTGCCAGTTTTAAAAATGTGGCTAGCAAGGGGTAGAGAAACCTTTGCCCTTCACAGATGTTTTGGCTTGCAGCTTTCATAATCCCATGCCACCAGCCGTGGCAGGTGGGGCTGATGGGAATTGTAGGCCAAAAGAGCTGGAGGGCCAAAAGTTCCTCAGCCTTGGGAAAGAGATGGTGTGCCCCACCACACTTTATCATGGGTTGAAGTCTGGGACATCCAGTTCTGATGTTCTTCCTGTGGAGAAGTAGCATTTGTTGACTCCTCAGCACACCTATGCCATTTTATACTGCTTTGCCTCTTCCAGCCTCTGACCACAGAATCAATGCATTCCATTCTGTATGTCCTGTGTATGTTTCTTGACTTTTTCTCTCAGTAAAGGATTTTGATTTTAATATTTATCTGGAGTTGGTGTACATTATTATTTGTGTAAATTCACCACCAAATCTTGAGAAAGGCAGCAGAGACTAAATGTACTCACGTTTGTGGGCACTGCAGTCATCTTGAGTTTGCAGCTATTAGGTTGTGGCTTCAATGGCTTACACAGATCCTCACTTGCTCATAGCTTTAAGTGCAGTTTGGTTGGTTTTGCCACTAGAATGGGCATCAACACCGTATCTAGCCGGGAATCTGTGTAAAGAGGCCACCATACAACAACCTGGCTTTGCAAAATCTAGCATATATACATTGAAATTGCACTTAAAATGAGGGGGGGAAAGCAAAGTGTGCTGCTTATAACCAACGCATGGTGCTTAAAGCACTCTCTGGGCAGTTTACAACTTAATTATACAGGTGACACATCCCCCACCCCAGTGCACTGGGTATTCATTTTACCATCCTCAGAAGGAGGAAAGGCTGTGTGAACCTCAAAAGGCGTAACACCTGGGATTGAACTGGGTTGTGAGCAAAGTTTTGGCTGCAGCACTGCAGTTTCACCACTTTACCATGAGGAACCCAAGGAAATTCAAATAAATAAAGGGTGGGAATAGGGTGAGGTGGGGGTGATGGTATGGTGTTGGTTTCTGCATTTCTTTTCCTTTAGGAAGAAAGGCATGACATATTTGGTCCTACTTGTCTGCTAGTTATTTATTTATTTGTTATTTATTTGTTTCATTTTTATACCGCCCATCTTCCAATATGGAACTCTGGGCGGTTTACAAGATTAAAAAAAACAGTACAAACAATACAACAAGATGGGTCGATGGGCGGTAGGCAACAAAACAAAACAAAACAAAACAAAAAAAGTTGAAAACAAAAAAGAAATACAGAAAACTCATTCCTTAGCCAACATAGTGGAGTGTGTGATGGGGAACTCGGATGTTTTTGGCAAACCAATCCTATTACCACAGCCAATCCTATTAATTACCACAGGTAATGAAGGGAGTTATAATGCAATAATGTCGGCAGGAGTGAAAGAGAGGACAGCTACACATCATGGTACCTGGACGAATGATTAAGAACTGTCTTAAATCAAGTGGCTTTCTCTAGTTTTAAAAACCTATGGCTTAGTATTTGCCCATCTCAAGAAGAGACTCCGCTGTCTTATCTATCAGCTTTGAAACAGATGTTAATTCATTCACTATCCAAAAATCACTACAATGTAGAGGTGGGTGATTTGGGGCCTTCCAGATATTGTTGGACTGTGGTGCTCTTTTTTCTTCTCCTTTGGCTGTGCTGACTAGGATGGACGGAGCTATCATCCTTATAGCATCTTTAGAGTCAAACCTTGCCTAGCCCTGCAGCAAAGGAAAGAGATCCGAGCAGAAAAGTGGACATCTTCACATCAGGTTCTGGACAACCACTTCGCACTGACACATTCAAATTCATAAAACACTTGTCTTGCTGCCTTTTCCTTGATGCCTAGGCCAACATTGTCTTTGAATCAATCCTCTCCTAGTAAGAGTTTTCATTCTGGAAGATTGGTTGTATCATCAATTTGCTTCCTAAGACATATGAAACTCGATAGGAGACGGTGGGTGTTTATTTAGTGGGAGAATATGAAGGGGGTACCTGAACAACCAAATTGATTTGGAAAACGTATTCAGTTAATATGAATGATAAAGAGGGAAATCTCAGGGCAACGTGGAATCGCCACTAGAAAATGTCTCCATAGGTTGGGTCAGATTCCCTTGTGGCATTTTATATATTCAGCAAGCAGTTCACAAGTTCCTATGGGGGAGGAAGACTTGAGATAGGTGTAGGTAGCCTTGGCTTGAAGTTTTGTTGTTTCTCCCAGTGATGGAAGGTTAGACTTTACTCCTCTTCCTTCCCCTATCTGCTGCAGGATGTCCAAATAAAATTGGTTCCTCCTGTGACCAGAGAGTTTACTGAGGGGTGAGGGAAACAAGGATTTGTGGACACCAAGTATATCTTTGAAGCTTCCCTGGCTTCAAAGCTTCCTGCCCAAATTCAGTCACCACCGTTGAGAATTGTGTCAGTGTGTTAAAGGTGTGAACCATCCCAAGTTCTGACGTGGTATGAGCCACTGTTGCTGCTCACCAGTTGTGACCAGGAGGGATTACTTGCTGGGGCTGTTCATAGTGGCCATGTTTGTTCCCTACTTTAGCCTCTCAACTTAGTCAGGAGTCCGTAGCTCTTCAAATGTCGTCTTCAAACTACGATTCCCATTAGCTTTAGTCAGTGAAGCTAGTGGTGATGGACTGTAGCAGTTGTAGTCAACAGCGCAGTGGAGTCAAAGAACACCCATCCCATCTTTGCTCTGAAATCATGAAATTAATACAAGCAAACAAGCAGGTGTCATTTAAGACATGACCCACATTTAGGCATAGCTTTCCATTGGTGCTTATGAGAAGTGGTTTCTTTAAAATGGAATTCGATCACTCCTTAGCATTCTGTGGATGGGGGAAGGCAAGAGAAAATAAAAAGAGAGATTGTATTTTTTAAAAATGCCTAGACCCTACACCAGTGATAGCGAACCTTTTAGAGACTGAGTGCCCAAACTGTGATTCAAAACCCACTGATTTTTCACAAAGTGCCAATACAACAATTTAACCTGAATACAGGTGGCTGTGAAGGGGCAATGTTGGCTGTTGTTAAGTGTGATACTGTACTGTGTCCTATTGGGGGTTTGACACCTGTGCTACATTGGTTCCCAATGCAGGCAGAAAAAGCAGGTTTGTTGAATCCTTAGTGGGCCCACCTTATGAGATTGGTGAGCTGCATTTGGTTTGAGGAGACACAATTTGTACAGATTTCCTCCAGAAGCGATGCATCCAAAGCCAGATCTGTGAGGGAAAAAGTGGTGGTGTCTTCCAAAGATGGAGGAGTGGCAGTCAAAGACAAAAGCCACGATAGCTCTGCAGAAAAAAAATTGGGCTACATATTGAGGCATAATTGGGACTACAGTAATACCTGGGTTTACGAGTGCCCCGGTCTACGAGCATTTTGTATGACAAGCAAAACTTTTGGAACATTTTTCTTCCGGTTAATGAGCTCATCTTGCAAAATGAGCACAGGAGCACTGAGCGGTGGTGAGGAGTTGGGGCCGCTACGGAGGCCTCCAGCCCTCACTACAGCACCGGCAGCGGCCCCAAAACGAATAAGATAAGTTTCCATTATTTCATACAGGATTATTTCTTTATTTACGAATACAGTAGGACCCCCATATCCGCTGGGGATTGGTTCCAAGCCTTCCCGTGGATAATGAAAACCGTGGATAAGAGAGAACACCAAAATGTCCCCAAAACTGCTGTTTTGTGATAGTAACTTGCTTTACAGCTGCTGTTTTGCAACAGTAGCTTGCTTTACAGCTGCTGTTTGTGACGGTAGCTTGCTTTACAGCTGCTGATTTATGACAGCAGTTTGCTTTAGAGCTGCTCTTTGTGACAGTAGCTTGCTTTGTGGCTGCTGAATTGTTTATTTTTTCCTCTGCCAACCATGGATAACTGAATCAGTGGATACGGGGGTCCTACTGTATTTTGCTTTGCGAGCAGATTTCCAGAACAAATTATGCGTATAAACTAAGCTACTGCTGTACATAATTACAATTTAAAAATATTACTTTGTATAAAAAATGTTTTTGAGCACACACAAAATACGCAGGCTTTCGGGAATATTTTCCCTTTATCAGGTGAAATGTTGAAAGAAAATGTAACACTTTAAAGTTCGATGGGCCATTTGGCTACTTTGAGCAGAGGGAGGTGGCAATAACAAATCATGCTTCCCGGGTTGCTGCTCCTCTGAGGTGGAATTTATTTCCCCCAACAGTGCTATTCAGAGAGATGGCAAAAAATGAACTGCGGCCTAAGTCTTCTGACATTCAGCTCAAGGGATGTTTTCAGTTAATCTGTCTTTTAGCTACCTTTGACTCCTTTGTATTGTGTAACCTCTCAGGTCATATTTCTCTGGAGTGTTAATTTAAAATTAAATAAATATGTGCAAATGTAGTTAAGAAGGGCTTGTTTATTCAAGGCCATATTATTCATAAGGCTGAGTAGGCTGAAGCCTAGGGGCCCCACAGGGACTAGGAGCCCATCATTGTATTTTATTTATTTATTTATTTGGCCGAGGCACCCTAGGCCCGGATTCCAATGCTTAAAGCCACTTTGAACAATTATACCCCCAAAATCGCCTTTCTGAAGAGTCCTCCTGGTGTAATACAAATACAGTGGTGCCCCGACTTAAGAACAGCTCAGTTTAAGAGCAATTCGACTTAAGAGCGGAAAAGTTTCGGCGTTTTAACTGCCACCTTACAAATTTTAGATATGGTCTGCTCGACTTACAAATATTTTTTTTTCATTTTTTTCAATTTTTTAAACTTATTTTTTCAATTTTTTTAGATAGGTACCCCGACTTAAGAGTAGTTCGACTTAAGAGCATGCATTTGGAATGGATTAAATTCGTAAGTTGAGGTACCACTGTATATTAAAATGTGTGATTAGAGTTCTTAGGAGACCCTCAAAATGGATATATAGGGCCATGTACTATGATCAGGCTGTCAGCTGTTGTGGGGTGAAAGACTGAAGTGCTGGAGGACCTAGAAATAAAGTACAGTCGTACCTTGTATAAAGGAATTAATTCGTTCCACATGAAATTCTGTTAAGCAAATTTTCCTTTGTACAAATTTTACATAGGAATGCATTTAAATCCCTAATCACAATTGTTTTTCTGTTGTACGGATTTGCCCCATAGGCGATTCTGTTAAGCTATTTCCCCCTATGTCCAGAAAGTTTTTCCTTTAAGTGGATTTTCTGTTAAACAAACCACTTGTTATATGAGGGTCCACTGTATCTGAAAGCCTAGGGTCTGGGCCGTGGGTTAATGCAGCCCTGTGTTTACCAATGAATATTGAAATTGCTATGGCATCTGCCTCTTAGCAATTGAAACAAGGTACAGTATATGGGAAAAGCAGAGTCTATACTTGTTTCCTTTAATAGCTGAATGTTCCTGTGAGAATAAATTTACAAGCTCAAACATCATTGACGCAGCAACAACTGTGTGAGAGAGAGAGCTAACACCTATTAAAATAAGGATAGCAGTTCACACCCATCTTTCCCTGATCTCAATGTTATGCCATTTCCTCACATATTTATTTATTTATTGGATTTCTATACTGCGCTGTCTGGCAGCATGGCCACTCTGGGCGGTTTACAAAATACATCATAAAAAAAAGAACAATATACAATGTAAAGCATTGTAAGAAAAATTATAAGAAAAAAGAATACACATTACTAAATCTACATTAAAATAGTAAAAACCAAAGATTGGCAGATGACATATTAATTAAAGACCTGGTAATGAAAATAATAATTAATGATAATGGAAAGCAGATCTATAAAGCCATGTCTTCAGATGTTTTTTATTGTGGGAGCCAGTCGAATCTCAGGTGGGAGTTGGTTGCACAACCGAGGCCCTGCTACTGAAAAGGCCTGGGTCCTTGTTGGCAATTTACAGCCTCAAGTTACCAGCATGAGACAAATCGGTGATGCAGGTGGAATTCTGTGGAAGGAGCTGGTCTGACAGATAAGCTCCCAAACCATTTAGGGTAGTGATGGCGAACCTATGGCACGGGTGCCAAAGGTGGCACTGGGAGCCCTTTCCGTGGGCACCCGACATCACCCCTTTATAGCCACCTGTATACAGGTTAAATTACTGTATTGGCATTTTGCAAAAAAAAATTACTGGGTTTTGAATTGCAGTTTGGGCACTCGGTCTCTAAAAGGTTCGCCATCATTGATTTAGGGCTTTGCATGTCAAGGTCAGTACCTTGAAGTCAATGTGGTGATTAATTGGCAGACAGTGCAGTGTGGCCAGTGTAGGGGAAATGTGTTGGTGTCTTCTCAACCCCATTATTAATCTGGCTGTTGAGTCCTGTAAGAGCTGGAGTCACTGCATTAACCTCCAAGGCAGCCTCAGGTAGAGTGGATTACAGTAGGCTAATATTGAGACAACAAGTGCGTGGACCAATGTGGTGAGGGCCCCAGGGTCTAGGAAGGCACGCAGCTGAGCGATCCACTGAAGGTGGTAATGGGCAGAGCAGACCACAGGTGTCACCTGGGCTTCCAAGGTGAGCGCCTGGTCGAATATTACGCCCAGGCTGTGAACCCCATCATGTGTGGTGAGAGTCACCCCCCCCAAAGAAGAGAGGGAGTTTCCCAAGCCCCCAACAGCTGATGTCCCCATCCGGAGGACTTCCGTCTTGTCCAGGTTCATCCTCAGTCTGTTTGCCCTCATCCATCCCAGCATGGCATCCAGGCAGCACTTCAGAGACAAAATGGCATCCACTGCAGATCGAAAAGAGATATAGAGCTGGGTGCTATCAACATACTGATGACACAAAACCCCATACCTCCTAACGACCTCCCCCAGTGGTCTCATATAGATATTGAAAAGCATGGGGGAGATGACCAACTCCTGTGGCACCCCACAATTGAGGGACCAAGGGGTAGAGGTCATTTCCTTCAGCGGTACTCTCTGGGGCAGGTCCTCCAAGATGGAGCAGAACCACTGCAAAGCAGTGCCTCCAGTCCCCAACTCAGAGAGCCTCCCCAGGAGGATACCATGGTCGACCATATCAAAGGCCGCTGAAAGGTCGAGGAGGACTAACAAGGACAATTTGCCCCTATCAGTCTCCCTCAAAAGGTTGTCTTGCAGGGCGATCAATGCTGATTCTGTACCATGGTTTGGCCTGAACCCCGACTGGAATGGATCGAGAGCATTAGTTTCATTCAGGAGCCCCTGGAGCTGGCCGTGATGGATCGAAAGAGATCAAGGGTCCTGCCCACTTCAGACTACGTTACAGGTGGAAAAGTAGATAGATTTCTACATATTCATTCCACATTTAGCATAATAAACACCCTAAGCAAGGCCAGCTTTATACAGGACTTCCCCTAGTTCTGGATATAATTTCCTCATAAGGAACTAAATAAGTGTGCAAAAATCATGTACATGTGTCTGTTTCTCTGTAGTTGCCCCTTTGGGGTGGTTTTGGGAGGGGGCAACAGTCCTTGTCTGCAAATTCAAAACTCATTTGAAGACTAATAAATGGTGGCACAAAGATTTGGAGATCACAGATTACTGCAATGAAAGCTATTTTAAAAATAGGTTACTGAAGTTCTTAAGTCTGAAGCAAGTGGACCTTTGTGTTGTTGATTCAAAAGTGCCTTTTTCAAAGGGGTGTCTCAAAAATTCCATCCTACTATGCCTTCTTAAAATTAATGGTTTCAGTTGGTTCTGGCTTTCATGCACCCAGGACTGGGTGGCAACAAAGCTTATTTATTCATATGATTTCTGCATTTGGGTTTGTCTCTTATATGTCGAAGGCAATGTGTAGATTAAATGAAACTGTAATTAAAATTAATATATTATTTTAAATTTTAAAAAAATTGCTTTGTTTTACAATGCATGCTTTTAAAATAGCCAAAAAAGTGCTGCATAGTAGGGAAGACACAGTAGTTCAGAATTCTGAAAAGATTCATCAAATTTCAGTACTGCTCTAAAAGTTTGTAACTTGGCTGGATTTCCTAGGGAAAGGATTGCACAGCTGTGGTACAGGCACTGAAAGAAAAACACCTTATATGAGCCAACCTTCCAAGGCAGCTCTTCTAATCTTAATTACTAGTCAAGAGACTGATGTTTGGAAGGCTTGAGTCTGATTTTTTTTCATTTTTAATATTTTTAATGTACAGTTGAGAAAGTTATCCTTTATATATTGAGCCAGCAGAGTACCAGAGTGAGGTTGTCAAGGTTCACAGCACTGGCCTAGATTCTGTATTTAATGTCAATATACAGCCTGAAATCACTTGCAGAATCTTTTCCTCTTGTCACCCAGCAACCGCAGGCTAAGTGTGCCTGAAGAATATGGGACACATTCCAAAGTCTGAATGTGGCCTCTTGGCAGGCCTGATGCTTGGCAAAACATTTCCTAAAAATTAACTACTGGTAGCAAACTCCTCTTTTGCTTCCCAGTGTGGCGCTTCCCGTGCTGAAAAGCTTTCAGATGCACTGGGGGCAGATATTTGGATAACAGCTTTTGAACGATGGCATGGTGTTAACACTTCTCCAGCGTTGGCTTTTACTGCATTTTAACTGCCCGTTTTCATTTGGTATTTTTAATCACACTACCCTTTCCAGCCTTTTTGGTTAGGGGAATGCTATATTCACATGAAATAAAATGCCTCTGATTTGTGATAGCTAAGGAGAAATACGGGTGCCTTTCTCTCCAAACTCCTGTCCCTTTCCTTTAAAGCGTCCCACCGCCATGGGTGTTGAATTAAATAGGCCTCCTGTGATTTCTAGGGCTTAATCTTTGGCTGGATCACAACAGCAACAGACTGGTGGGAAGCTGATCATTATGGGTTGGATGGACCAAGAAGATGAGTCTGGAGACTCGGGTTTTGCTTCACTCTCAACAATGCTCCTAAAGCACAGTGAGTCACTTCTGCTAGAAGCGGATGAGGCTTAGGGTGAGCGTGTTAAGGGGCGCACTTGGGATCACTTTAGGGAGCGCCCACAACTGTCTCGAGGACTCTTATTATTTGATTAGGGAGCAAATCTCAATATCTCTAATATTTGCCCCCTCAACTCTGCCCCCCCCCCAACCGCTGCTGCTTGTATACTTCGTCCCACACAAGTTGAGCGGGGCGGTTGGGAACTTTAATGTGGCTTCTCGTTCATTCTGGAATGTTTTTCTTCGTCCTGTTGAAGTGAGACGAGGGCCTTTAGAACATGATTTTTTTTTAAAAAGACAGATATACAAAGATACATGGCTGCCTCGTTTATTCTTCCCTCCGCCCCTCCCGCTTCCCTTCTCCGCGCTCCCTCAGCGAGAGCCACGCTGGTTTTGGAAAACCAGGCGGCACGTGGTCTGAAGAGGAAACCTTGCCGCTCCTCCACGGGAGACGCTCTAGCCAGCGTCCCAGGCTCGCTTCCCCTCGCCTCCACTCTATGGTTTGCTTCCGAAGAGCGCTGGACCCAGCCGCGCTAGCTCCGTTTTTCTCTCTCTTGTTCTAGCGCGCAAAAGGTCTGCACGGGGGGAGGAGACGGGAGGGATATGATCATTTCCGGGTCAAGGCGGGGTTGAAATCGCCCCGCTCTGCTGCTCCCCCTCCCAGACCCGCCGAGGCCGCCGCCGCGAGAGCAGCTGCTGCAGCCCCTTCCCGCTGCCCTTGCCCTCCTCCCGCCGCCGCCATCCCGCCCGCCCGCCCCGGCTCTCTCCTCCTCCCCTCCCCCCGTCCCGCTCCCTCCGCCCGCCCCGGAGACCCGCGCACCGCCCGCCCTCCCTCCTCCCGCTCCCCCAGTCCCGTCCCCTCCCCCCCCCGCCAGCCCGAGTGGGTGAACGAAGGCGCGCGCGGCCGGGCCCAGCTACCCCCGTCAGGTAAGGCCTCCTCCTACACCCCATCCCACCCCGCGTCGCCACCCTACCCCCCCCCACCACCACGCCACATGAATTACATCATCGCTCCCTCCTCCGAATCCCCGACCTCGAGTGATTGCCTCCTTCCCTCGACCTCGACCCGCCAGCCCGGCCGGGTCCCTAAGAGAGCCCGAGGATGCGCTCGCGGCCTACTGCGGCCTAGTCCCGCCCCGAGTGCGTGTGGTGTGAGGCGCCGGAGCCGAAGGAGGGAGGCAGGGAGGCGCGGGCGGGGTGGGGGTGGGGGGCGGTTGGCCCTTTTTCGGCCACTGGCGCGTCAGGCACGAGGGGGCCCCGCGCGGGACCGTTGTTGGGGAGGTGGGGGGGAGGAGGAGGCGGTGGGGGGGGAAGGCTTGGAGAGGCCGCAGGGGGTTGGAAGGGGGGGGAGAGAGAGGAGGCGCTGTTGCTGCGTCACATTGGGCGGGATCTAGGCCCGGGCCCCGAGCGCGCGCGAGAGAGAGAGAGGAGGAGGAGGAGGGGGGGAGGAAAGAAAGGGCGGGGATTCCTGCTCTGGGAAAGGGAGATTGACGCGAGCGCGGCCGGCTGCGAGGAGGAGAATGGAGGAGGAGGAGGAGGCCCCGCTCGCAGGCACCAGCGAAGGCGGGAGGGAGGGAAGGAGGGAAGGCAAGCGGGCGCGCCGAGCAGAGGCGGAGGCGAAGAGGGAGAATGGCATGGCCGCGCCGTGTTGTTTCCAAACACGTCCCGCCCGCGACGCAGCGCCCTCTTCATTTCCAAACCTCCCCCTCCCTCCCTCCCAAGTTAGGCCATCTTCTGCCGAGGAGGAGGAGGAGGAGGGAGCGTTATCAAGAACTTTGGAAACCCGCTTTCTGTTAAGCTCTACTCATAAACTCCAGGTCCTGTTTTCGCCAAAGGCTCTTGTAGGGAAATATAAATAAATAGATAGATAAATAGATATTTCAAATTTATGTAGTTAAGAGAGAAAAGTGTAGGGACGTTTTCACGTATAGGCTTAGAAAGGAGGGCCAAACCAAGGTTGGAAATAACATGGTGAAATACGATTCAGGGGCTGAAGCTAATAAATAGGTCATAACTAGAATAGGCTCGATGAATTAGTGGCGCTTACATAGGTATTGACTGAACAGATCCCCTCTGATTCAGTGGACTTACTCTAGTTGAAGCTGAACGGGATTTCAGACAGTGTTTAAGCACTGGGGTACAGTTTTATTATTTTGTTTATTCTTTAGTCGTGGGAAGTAGCAGGAGATCTTTAGGGAAAATGTGCTCAGACTAAAAACCTCATTGTTTTTTTTGCAGTTTGAAGCAAAACAGGGACTTAGGATAATTGACAAATTGGCCTGTTTGGGGAAAAATTGTAGATGTTCATAGTCCCTTCCAAGTGTCTGATTATGAAATTGGTGGTATGGTCAGGTAGAAATTCCAGTCAGTGCAGTTTTAAAGCAGGAAGGTAAATAATGAGACAACTGAAGAAGGGTTTTGTCAAGTGTTGAATGTGCTCTAATATATGAAAAAAATATAAAAGTAATTGGCAAAATTACGCATATTTTGAAATATATGGTATTTTGGCCTTGTGCGCTTAGGCCTTTCTGTTCTACCAAGTGTTAATTTTCTTTACATGCTAGATAGCTCTGAAAGTAAAATAGCTTCTGTTGAAAGTATTTTGATATGTTTTACTCCATGTCTTTGGTACTAATTATTTTAAAAAGCAACAGACTCCCCCAAAGTTCATTTTTAGAAAAAACAAATTGCCACGTTCATCTATTTTAGCTGAAGCAAAAGCAGCACAACACCTTTAAGGCAAACGTGTTTTCGGTGTTACATGGATTAGAATCTACTTCCTCAGACAGTTCTCTTTAACCTCTCATTTCTTAAGCCTATTTATGCAGCTGCTTCATGTTGCTGATCAGTAACGTGGAAAAGAACAGTGTGAATGCATGAGTTTTAGTCTCTCACATATAGTCTCAAGGTTTAAGTTTCCAGTGTTAACAATGAGTTGGGTGCCAAATCACTTCATGGATTTCAGCAGTACAAGTAGTCCCTCAGATATTAAATGAGTGTTATAAAATCCTTCTCTAGGGGGAGTTATGAAAGTAACTGGGGACCATCTTTGCTGAAGCTGTAGCTGGCTAAGCAGTGAAGCTGAAGCATGAAAGTGACAATTGATCTGCCCTAGCCAAGAGAGATGTCACATTATTCGAGGGAGATGTTTCAGGGATCAACTTGAACTAGGAGTCTCCAACAAGCATTAACACATTTGCTTATGAAGTACCACTTGCCCAGTTTATGAATAAACACATAGCCGTAAACCTCAGGGCATCCACTGATTAGCAACAGGCACTTGTAAATCTTGGTTTTGATTGCTTGCCAGTGATAGACAGCTTTAAGTGTTCCTCCTGCCCGCCCCTATAACTTAGCCTATGGTGGATATTCATAGCTGTGGCATCTGTATCTACCAATAATCTTAGACCAGAATGTTATAAAGATGACTGTAAGTAAACAGTAATAATGAGCTTATTTTTCTGTCAAAAACAGTAAAATATGGCATTTTTGTTTTGCAGTTTGATTTTCTCCCAGCGACCAAAGATTTGACCACTGACTAAGCCTGACTTAACCGAACATAGCTCAAGATGGACACCGGTGTTATCGAAGGAGGTTTAAATGTCACACTTACTATCCGCCTACTTATGCATGGGAAGGTACTTGTTTTTCTTTTATCATGTTTGCTTTAGACTGAAACTAGGTCACAGTAAATGTCTTGGAAAACCCAGTTGTCTGATCAAATTAAAGCATCACTTTGCTCTTGGCAAGCCATGTTCTTTGCTGCAGAGTGCTTTGTTAGCCCCAGTGGAGAGTGTCTTTAGCTTAACAGAGATATGTCTTGTAAAAATTTCAGTTTTCTTTGTAATAGGTTTAATTGGTTTCTTTTTAAAATAAAAAATGGTAAAACATGATTTTGAGTCTCAGAGTTCCTTCTAAGGCGTGGAGGTGCGCATCCTTCTGGCCCCCTCTGCCTAGTGATTTTCCTCACCCATGCACCCAAAGCAACTGTTTTCATTTTGGTTGCAATAGAATTGGGGGGGGGGGGAGTTGCACATGCTCAGCAGAAAAGAGCCCCACACGGCAGGGACCAAAATTAGAGGGTATATTTGTCTCAGTGCTGTTTGTGGGCATAGTTGAACAGGCTATTCAAGGTCAAAATTTTCTCCAATCAGTTGCTGATTTCTATTATTTTGAAGAGCTAGAATCTTAATCCATTAGAAGAATAACTACAGTGAAGGTTGTGGTTGCATGGATCAGTCAGAATAATGGTGAACTACACTTTTTTCTTATATTTGTTATTGCAGGAGGTTGGAAGCATCATTGGGAAGGTAGGTTATCTAAATTAATTGTTACTCTTTTATTTCAATTTATATTGCAAACATAAGTAACCAGTTGATTTTCTGTTCCTTTGTGTGTTTCTGTGTGTAGAAAGGAGAATCTGTAAAGAAGATGCGTGAAGAGGTAGGTCTTGGGGGCTGGAGCAGAAGAACAAATTGTGGGCATTAAATTGGGCAGTAAGGGATTCTGTGGGTTAAAGGAGAATTCAGGTACTCACGGTTTTTATAGGCATGAAGTTTTTCTTGCCCAGATTTGGTTGCAACAATATATGGCCTTCCCAAAGGCTCAGCTGTGGGAGAGGGAAGCCTTCATGAGAAGAAGTGGCAAACAGTCATTATTCAACTTTTAAAAGCCATGATTATGGATTTGACTAAAATGGCAAAACCTAGCAGCTTTATCACTTGTTCATTTATTAAGGAGTACATTTCACTAAATTTAGCAGGCCTTATTTAACCACAAAGTCTAAGGGAATGCAGGGAGAGAATCATGAAGAGTAATTCCATTTGATTACTGTAATTATTTTTATCTTTTTAGAGTGGTGCTCGCATTAATATCTCAGAAGGGAACTGCCCAGAACGGATTATCACTCTTGCTGGACCCACTAATGCCATCTTCAAAGCATTTGCTATGATCATTGACAAACTGGAAGAGGTGTGTGCTTTGATTAGATAAACCTTGTGGGTTCAGGATTTGAATATAAGAAACTCGAGTGTACTCCACTTGTATCATTTTTGGAATAATGTATGTTTTAATCTATGCTATCAATATTGTTAAGTATATGTGATATCCTAGGTTAGACACAAAAATTGTAAACTTAAATGAGCTTTGTTTACCATTATAGATGTGTGTGTATTTAGCAACATTAAGCTTGAATTTTTTCAATAATGTAAATCATTGGGCCTCATTTTGGAGCAAGAGGATAACTTTTTCTGAGCATGAGAATGGGCCTTTTGACATAGCTAAAAACAGTTACCTAAGTTATATGCTGTTTGGTTAGTGCTGGTTTTGATCATTATCGAAGAATATGAAATGAGATTCTGAATTTGCTCCATTATGAAAGCATTTCTAAAACCCAAGTTTTGTTCGGTGAGTTCTCTGACCAGAGTAAAGGGACGAGGTGGCTTTCACTGTTTATTCCTTAATCTTGGCAAAAAAGTTACCCAAGGGATTTGAAGTCATTCTGGAACAAAATGAGATGGGGTGTGGGAGAAAATGCCCCCTTTTGATTAGTGGAATTCTCCACTGGTTATCCATTGTGTCTTATCAGAAAGACAAGTTATGTTTATGGACACTTAGGATTCAAGCTGTTGAGAATGCTAGCGGCCAGCAAAAAAAAAAAAGTTCATGTTTTATAGTATGAATTGAAGAGAAATTCCAGCTGCTTTTAAAATTCTAATCAGAAAAAATGAATGTGATAAAATAGTTTCAAGTTGACATGAAGCTAAAAGTTGGAGTTAATTGGACCTTCCGCATAGTTACTCTAGATATTCTGCGCGAAGCTTCTTGCCTTGTGAAGATAGTTGTTGTTCTCTAGCCGGGGTTTTTTTGAAGCATGAGTCAGAGCTCCCAGCAGCAGTAAGAGTAGGTGCTTCTGAAGTCTTGTTTTCAGTTGATGGCTCATCCTGCTGTCCCCAGCACAGCATATTCGGTTGTTCTGCCACTCATCCATCAGAATAAGTTCTTAAGGTGGAACAGTAATCACATTCTGTGTGTCTCCACTGATATCAGACCCAGTGAAGCAATTTGCGCTATTCTCCATAGACGTGTGCTTACTTCCCATGGCCAGGATTTAACATACACTGTTCTTCCTCTGTAGCTGTTGTACGCTTTCCGGTTAAACTGTCAGGAATTGGAAGAAATTCCGTCCTTGGTTATTTATTCCTCTTTGCCTTAATTTCAAGTTCACAGGGAAATTTGATGAATAATATATTCTAGTGTATAAGAGGCTTTCAGTTTAAGGATAAATATTCAGATGTTGGAGTTTGGAGGAGCCAGCTATGAAATGTGTCCGGTATCAGAAACTTGGATGAAATTATGAACTTGGTTAAAATATGCACCCTTTGCCAGGGTAGTTGTCCCTATTTCTGTAGACCACAGCTGTTTTGTTCTTTAATTTTTTTTTAATTTTGATAAAGTGTGTGAGGTGCTTGCGAGTTTTTAGGAAAGTGGAGGCTGCTTCTCAAGTGAAACCTGAATGTCTTGATCACATGAACCACTGCAGTTTGCTGGTATGCTTAGTTGTGCCTCGTAGCTTTTGAAATGGACTGCCTAAGCGTTGGCAGAATGTCAGTAACCTGAGAGGGCTTTTTCTGCTGGCTCTACTTCTTGAAAAGCTCGACTCCCTGTCCTTGACTAGGGCAAGATGGTGTCTCATTATTAGTCCTGGTACGGAAATTTGCAGTGTTTTCAACATAGTAACTTCTTCAGTAGTGGGAAGTTTACATTCTAACTATGGTGTTATTGACACTGAGATGGGCAGATATTTTTTAGAGGCCTGGGGTATAAGAGCTGGCATAAGTAGACAGTTTCTTGGTTGCCAGGCCCTGTTAGAAAGATGTAAAGTGGCTTGGTTTTATTGGGCCAAATCAGAGTTAGCACATCAGTCCAGCACCTCTCTACTTCTGGTTTTATAGTGCAGGGTAGTGATTACTACTTATTAGCCTCAGAATGACAGTCACTTTGCTCTGGTCTTATGGTGATTTTGTGCAGAATTTGTTAGCAGAGTAGCTGTGTTCTTGTTTTATGCTGCAGGACAAATACCAAGAAAGTTGGGGGGGGGAGGAATTCCCAGGAGTGTCATAGAAAGGCTGTCTCCTTATTAGGAATCAAGCTACGAGTAACAAGTTGGGAGAAGTGGACATGCGCTAGGTTCTGCTTGCTGCAGTGATTTATTGATGGCAGATTAATATCTATGCAGGCAGGGAGGATTTTATAGTATAGGAGAATGACTTGTCAGACAGGATAATGGGGGAAGGGATGAAGTTATTTAAACAACTTGGCTAGTTTTAAAAGTGTTCTTGTTGCTTCAGCACAACAATTGGCCGTGTCTTTCTGCCAAGCAGATTCAGTAATAGTTTTCTGAGGAGAGGATTGTGTGAATATTGGTAGAGGTTGAGGTTGTGGTTTATAGTAATGGAGTGAATATTTTAGTTTCAATAGTTCATGCATTGCCACAATTTCGCCCTTTCTGCTTCCTGTGCTTGGATATTGTCAGCATTCGTATAGATGGTGAACTGAAAATAAAGTACCGTAGTAATCTGGGTCTTCAATACATCTTTATTAGCATGAGATTTCTTAATGTCTGTTTGCAGGATATTAGCAGCTCAATGACCAACAGCACAGCTTCTAGCAGACCCCCTGTTACTCTGAGACTTGTGGTGCCGGCCAGCCAGTGTGGCTCTCTCATTGGGAAAGGAGGCTGCAAGATCAAGGAGATAAGAGAGGTGTGTGCCGAACTCTGTAAGGTTTGTGAGGCCTATTGATTTGGTTTTCTCTGTTGTCAAATGCTTTACTCCCCCTCCATCTAGATATTTTCCAGTGCCAAATGTATTGAGGCTGAATACCACACATAGACTCAGCGTCATCTTACTTAATATAGCCACTTATATTTAGTACTCCTGAAACTGAGACCGAGGGCAAACCGAGCTCTTTTTGTGTGTGTATAACTTTGCCCTCTGTGCTCTGTCACTCATCCTCTGTCTCCAGGATCAATTTTATTGTGAGCTTAGTGGTAGGCAGAATTTTGTCAGAGTGGTCAGAAGCTTGAACCGAGTTAGCTTATGTTTTTATGTTATTTAGTCCAACACTTGGGTTATTTTTTTTTCTTACATGCATGCTTCCTGCTTCTTTGAGATTCATCTAAACTTAGAATAAAGACTGGCTACATGCTTTTAATTTGAATTTGAGTGTTGGTGACCTGAATTATCATATGCTGTAAACTAGAACACAGTGGCAGACAATCATACTGCATTTTATGTCTAAGTCTGCTGTTACTGATTTTTCAGTTCACTTTAATTATTGAGGAACAATAGTAAACAGTGGCTAACTTTGTCATCTTATATTTGCTAGGCAAATTATGAGCAAAATAAATGGCTTATGTGATTTTTTTTTTTTGCATTATACTTTAATAAAGTGAAGAATGTAATCTCCAAAATAGCAGAGTAAGGCCTGTTTTTGGCTGAGTTTTCTTCCACTTCCAGAAAGTCATGGCCATAATAATTGAGAGTAAGGAGTAATATACAGTGGTACTTCTACTTCTGAGTTTAATCCGTTCTGAATGCACACTGATAAGTTGAACAACTCGTAAGTAGAGCAGACCGCATCTAAAATTTGTAAGGCGGCAGTTAAAACGCCAACAATTTCCCACTCTTAAGTCGAATTGCTTGTAAGTAGAGCTGCTCACAGTTAGAGGTGCCACTGTAGTTTGTATGGTTCAGGGAGGAAAACGTGTGCCTGGTAACTGCCTGCTAGGATGCTCTGTTTTGGGATTTGACTTTCATTTCCAGAGACTTTCACCGAACTTGCAGGGCTAGCAACTTTTCCTGTTGGGAGCAACAGGAATTTCCAAGAAATGTGGGGTCTCATGCTAGAGCAGCATGATGGGTGCAGTGTAGTGGTAGTATATGAATTGCTGTTACTGTCTGCCACAAAGTCAGTTCTGACCTCTGGTGACCCTTTTCAGGGTTTTTCCAGGCAGCGAATATGCTCAGAAGTGGCTGGCCCTATTCCTGGCCTCGGTGAGCCCCCTGGGATTGCACAGTTTGTCCAAAGGCCACAGAGTCTGGCTTTTCTGGGATGCATAGAGAATTGAGTTCTCAACCTCTTGGCTCCACAACCAACTAATAACCTCCCTTACAGAGTGTCCAGTAATAAATGGCAGTGTAGTAAGGTTGTGCTCCTTATGTGACGAGCAGTAGTTTGTTTTGGACAAGAAAGGAAGTTGTACTGCTCTTGTGTATTTAAAAAAAAAACAGTGTAGTGCTGGAAGCCCTGTAAATCATGACCTGACTTTCATATTTTTAATCTTAAGAGCACAGGGGCACAGGTCCAGGTGGCAGGAGACATGTTGCCCAACTCGACCGAAAGGGCAATCACCATTGCTGGGATTCCACAGTCCATCATTGAGTGCGTTAAACAGATCTGTGTGGTCATGCTGGAGGTGAGTACTGAGAAAGGGGGTGGCCTGTTTTCTTAAGGAATCAGTATCTCGGAGAGAGGGATAGCTTCTGAAATGTTTGCAGAAGGGGCATTGTCACTAGGTGGTGGCCTATTGCTTTCTAGATAAAGACCAGCAGATACAGAATTTCAGTGATTCCAGCAGCTTCTGTGTGTTTTTGCTTCGTGAGGCATCAGCTGGAAGCTCCCTATTGGTTCTGCAGATTGGTTGAAGTGATGTTTGGAAAGGTCCCTGGGGACTTGATGCTAGAGAAGCCAAGGGGTATAGATCTGTCCCTGCCATTCATCTGGCCATAGGAGTCAAGTTAATGTAAGGGAAGCTTGAGTTTCCAAGGGGTGTTGTTACACTACATCTGAAAGGAGCTCTTGTTTTGAAATCAGAAGCTTACAAAAATGTCAGCGATTAAAATAGGAGCTTGAGGCAAAGTTTGAATAAGGGGACAAATTAAAGACAAACAACATTTGCTGCTCAACACAATGTGCAAGCAAGATTATCTGTAGCACAGTTTTATTGTGTTGTGGTGGCTGAGTGAAGGTGGCTTGGCATTTGCCCTTCCTGACGTTACTTGCCCTAAGGGTAGCCTGCCCTGCGTGTCTGCTTGGCTCCAGATGGACTAGCTAAGGACATTCTTTAAAGCATGAGACGTTTTCACTTGAAGTCTCTTATACTATAGACAAGTGAGGCCTGCTGGAGAAAACAGATATGGCCCCAGCTAAGAGACTGATCAGATGAGAAGTGTATGAATCAAGAAATAAGCTGTTTAGCTTAAATATTTGTTAGACTAGAGTTGACTGTCTTTTGACAGATACTGATTCAATTTGTAGTGTGGCACACAGAATCTTTAGTAATTTATCATGATTTTCCTTTGACTCTCCCATAATCTAGTCTCCCCCAAAGGGTGTCACCATCCCCTACCGACCCAAGCCATCCAGTTCTCCTGTCATCTTTGCAGGCGGTCAGGTAAGGCCATTCCTCTTGTTGGATGTGGGCAGGGGTGAGAAAGTAGTAGCCTTACTGAGCTTCAACACTGCCAGCACACATCAAACCACTCTGCATGCTTTTATCACCTGTGCTGCCCACCTGGCCAGCACAGTGCTACCTCTGCTGCTTTGGTTTTGTTCTTTGGAGGCTGCTCTCGAATGGTCAACAGGCTCTTAAAGTCCTTGGTGTTGTCAGCGCTTGTGGGTTGGAGGGGATTAGTCAAAATTTGAGAAATCTGCTGCAGATTAGCAAATCCAAATTCGCCTTCAGTTTTGTTAAATTTAGAGGTTGCGGTAGGCTTTGAATCACGAAAGAGCAGTATTTCTGAAGCAGCAGGGGCTGAATAATTGAGAGGAACAGATGAATGGGACAGCTGGAACCCAGAAGACTGGGGAAATGAGGAGGAGATCCTGTTTGATGCCATAATGCTTTGCGACCAAAATATAGAACATACCAGATAGCATTCCTTTAGTAAAGCAATAATGTCTTGGGACATAGTTTCATGGCCACCTTCCTTTTAACCATGTCTTGAGGAATACACTAGCTTAATATCATGCTAAATGTTACTGAATCTGACTGGCTTCCAAATACAAGTCTGTCAACTGCTTCAAGCACGTGGAAAGGTGGGCCACAGGTGTTTTATGCTTGGGGTAAAGCAGGGCACTGTTGTGGCTGTTGTAGGATGGGACTTCAGTCTTCCAGCTGGCTGGAATCCTGGCAACCATTGTCACGTATTGTTCTTCCAATGAATTCTGTTTGCTAGAGTGGGCTGCATGAGCTCAAGTAGATTCTGCAAGGCATTTTAAAGGGATAACTAACCTTGCAGATACCTGGGGCCATTGAGGGAGACAGATTTTTGTGTGAGGTATACAGACCTGAGAAGCAGAAAGTCTCAGAACTACATGTCCAAGGAGGACTCTTGCATGAGTTTGTGGCGTGGAGTTGGAACACTGAGGACATGGTAACTCGACTGCTTTTGAGCACAGCGCCTCAATGACCACCTGTAAGTGTTTATTGAAGAGAGCTGCATTTACAGTGCAGATGCCTCAAAAGCAAATATGACAGTGGGGGAAGAAACTCAGCAGATGGGAGGCTGTGATGGCAAGGGATGGTGATGTAGTAATGGATAATTTTCAGTCAGCAACAGAAATGTAGGGGCAGCAGCTGGATAGGTCTGGTTCTAGCGCACTCAGTGCTTATGCATTCAACGGCCACTTCTATTGAGATTTCTGGCTTATAACCTCTCGCTGGGGGAAAGGTGCTGTCATGGTCTGGTTCTTGCCTCAATCTCTTCCCTTTTCTTCCTCGTCCCATTCATACTACCTGCCTGCCCTCCAGAGGCTCTTGACAGCTTGTTAAGCAGTTAATTGGAAGTGACAAGGCATGTGGGCTGAAGATACCTGCAGGAGTTCATTTGCATCTTAGAGGCTGGTCTTGGTGGCAGGGTATCCCTGTTACGGTGCTAGGGAACAAGGCAGACTGCGTCCATCCCCCTGAAGGTGCAAATGGGTGTGGGCTTGCCCTCAGGGAAATCTCACACTGTCGTCTGTGCCACTGATGCGACGGGAGTCAGAGTAAGTCAGCATCTGTCTAGTGCAGGTTAGCCCTTGATTAGAGTAAGTGTTGTATTTCTTTGGTGTTAGTGAAAGGTTTCGGATTGACAGCCCTGGAGACTGAAGTCCTCTATTTATCCACAGGACAGGTACAGCAGCGGCAGTGCAAGCTACCCCCACACCGCCCCATCAATGTGCCTCAACTCTGACCTGGAGGGACCACCTCAAGAGGTGAGAGGGGAGTTCAGTCTCCATGGCCCATTCAATCCTTGGCCTCTTTGAGACTGCCAACAAGGGTGGCAAGACTGGTGGCGGCGGCTTGTGCTGTGAACTCCTGTTCACTGGGAACTGGATTCAGGCCACCAAACAGTACCTGGCAGGCTAGTAGACAGCCTTGCAGGTGGTCACTGCTTGGTCCATTCCAACCCCGGGCTGCTGCATTTCTTTCTGTGCCCTGGAAGTGAGAGACTTGTGCTCCCGCAGTTCCCCTTAGTGTTAAGGAGGTTCCCTACACAGTGACTCCCTTGCTGGGTGGCTTCAGTAGGGGAAAATCCCAGGACCCTCCTCCTGTTTGGCTGCTGCTGTTCTCCCTATTCTTGCAGATGCATTTCTGCCCACCCAGCACCTGGCTGTAGTTTTTTTCCATGACAGGCTCTTGAGCAGTAGGGAGGAGTGTTGGGTCAAAGTAGTGAGTGGAGCGGAGCACCCGGCTGGTTCCTCTTAGCTGTAAAAGCAGTTGGAGGCATAGGAGGTGGATGAAGTGTCCCTTTTGAGTGGGGGTGGGTGGGTTTTCTGGTGTGGAGCATATGTAGGGCAGGAGGGCTTGTAGCACTGTCCACTACACAACAAACCTTCACCTACAACCAATCCTTTTTGTGGTGGGGACTAGCTTCCCTTCTCACGCTGTTCACACCTAGCTACTTCAAGCAGCCCCCTTAAGAGACCTGCTTTCAGGCTCCCTGCCAACAATTCTCCCCCTCAGCTCTCTGGCTTCCTGGCTAGTTGAAATCTATCTGTCACTGGGTGGCTGTCCAATGGTTTTTAATAGGACTGTTTTCCTCCTTTTTATAGGCCTATACCATTCAAGGACAGTATGCCATTCCACAGCCAGATGTAAGTTTTGTTTACACTTCTTGTCTTGAAATCACCCCACTTCTCCCTTCAAATTTTCTTCATGCTTTCTCAACAAACAGCTTTAGAAGTCTGTTTTAATTTGATACCACAATCTGACCCAAAACGATCCTCCAATTTGTTCAGCACTTCCTTGCGTAGCCAATCTTAATCTGTCCTCCTTTTTCTGCCAGCCTGTGACACACATTTGCACAGCAAAGCTTGGTATACTTTTCCAAGTTTCAGTTCCCCTCCCCTTCACCTTCTCTCAATATGATGCAAAATCCCTCCAAACAAGCAAAACAAAACTCCATGGTATACTGTCATTGTGGTTCATGGTAAACGGTGCATAGGGCCATTGATGTAGTGCATTTGGTGGTGGTGGTGGTGGTGGAGGAGGAGGAGGAGGAGAGGCTGGCTTCACACATTCTGCTTTCATTTCCAAACATGATGCCCAGCACATCATGTAGTAACTATGCCGTTGTGAATAGAAAGTAGTGGTGGCTTTAGCTTGGAATGCCTTTCTTTCCTTGGCACACTTCTTGCTATTAATAAAGCCATTAGCAACCTCCATTTGACGCAGAAGGATGTTTTTCTTCTCTGTCCTTCTGTACTAATAATTCCTGGTGTTTGAGCTAGATGACACGCTTCTCCTGAACAGAGAGGGTGGATAGGAGTTCTGTCTCAGCTCATTGTACAAGTAGAGTAAGAAAGAGTGGGGCTGGGGCGCATAGGTCTAGTTGGGGAATAGCTAGCAGCGTGTGCAGTTAAGTACTAGGGAGAGCATCTGACTCCATCCTAGTCACTCATGATACACCTCTCCCCTCCAAATGCTTGACAGAGTCCTGCATGGTGTGGCCCCAAGCACCACTGCAAACCAGTCTCTGCGTTCCTTTGCCTGTTCGTGCTTTGTCTCCCGAGTGTTTGTCACAACTCACTGCAGATTGCCTTCTGTTGAGCCCAGGGTACTTGGAGATGGGTGTTGGTCTTTACGCCCCATGGCGCTGTTACAAAGTGCTTTCTTTTCTGCCTGCACCCATCTCTGCTCAGGGAAGCGCTTGCTCCTTAATCCAGTCTCCCTCTCCCTGAACTCCTGCCCCAAGAGGGGCAGCACTTCATGCTCAGCTGGCAGTGTTTGTTTTCCTTTGACGAGTGTGCTGACCAAGTAAGCCCGCAAAAGTGCTAACATCAATTTTTCTCTCTCCCTTTCTAGCTGACCAAGCTGCACCAGTTGGCAATGCAACAGTCACACTTTCCAATGTCTCATGGCAACACTGGATTCAGTGGTATGAAATTTCCTTCTTTCTTGTCTTAGCCGTCTGCAAATCGGTTCTTAAACCTTGACAGCGCAGGCCTTCAGCTCCACTGTCTCACTATATATATATATATAGTATAAGTAAAAATCCATATTTTGGGGGATGATCTTCACCATCCTTGAGGGAAACAAGACACCATACTGCTCTTAAAACAGAATCTCCAGTCTGTCTTCCCCGTTCCTCTTTTCAGCGACTTTGCTAGTTACTTCATGGCTTTCAGTGCAGCAATCCTGACAGTTATATCAAATAGCTAAAAGCTTGTCTTATGGTTGAAAGTCCAATAGGGCTTCAGCTAGGACCACCACACTTATTGTCCCTTGTATCTTGACAGGCGTTGAATCCAGCTCTCCAGATGAGAAAGGCTATTGGGGTAATGACTGAAAAAAAACATGTAGTTATTCTGTTGTGTGTTTATGTTGGTGGGAGATTCTTTCCCAGTCAGCAGATTCTGTTAACCGAACAGCAGTGCTACGTACAGCAGCATCCAGAAGGCAGTTTGGGTGTGAAGGTTTACTTGACTAGGTTTGATTGAATTTCTATTCATTTGTGAAACAAATTTCACTTGGGCTTGTGTTAAAGAGCAGATTAATGGAAGCAACCTAATCTCAATTAGTGGCAACCTTCTTTGCTGGGAAAGGTAATAGGTCAAGTACAGATGGTTATGTAATAGGTAGCTTGGATCAAAAAAGACATATTTTTCATGGTAATGTCCCATCATTTGGTCACTGTTGCGCAGATATTCAATGCTTGTGAAGAACAACGTTGGCTTACAACAAATGCTTGAGAGCAGGCCTGCCCAACAGGTAGACCGCGGGCTACTGGTAGCCTGTGAAAGGTTCAAAAATAGCCCACCGGCCATCAATTTAAAAAAAGTGAGGTGACAAGTTCTCCATCCCTACCTCCTCCATCCCAAGGACCACCACTGCCCCAGCCCACTGTCTCAGCCAAGCGGGGCAGTTCAAGGGCCATGGTGCATTGAAATCTATTCCCTCAAGAACAGATTAATTGGTTTTCAATGCATTCCTATGGGAAACTGCTGTTCTACTTACAAAAGTTTTTAGTATGTGTTCAGAACGGATAAAATTTGTAAGTAGAGGTTTTAGTGTAGTAGCCCTCAGGCACTTTGGGCTAGAAAAAGTAGACCTTGGCCTGTTCAAAGATGAATAGCCCTGCTTGAGAGGAAAGATGAAAATGCATGCTTTTTGATGGAGAGGTATCCATTTTTCCACAATTTTGGCAAGAAAGTTATATAGAAGCTGGGGATTGGAAATGTATTCTCTGAACATTGATCAGAGTTTCTACTCTTTTCCATTCTGACCCACTAAAAGCTATTCTGTTGGTGTCTGCTGCATACCTAGAAATTTTAACTGGTGGTTAGGAAGAAGGAGGGATTTGGATTTAACACTTACTGGTATGTCTTGCCTGTTAGTTTGAACCTCTTCAGGATAGCAGTTTTTCCAGCAGCAAATGCTAACCTCACGTATTTGGCCTCTGTTCTGTGCTTGCCTTCTCTGCATCATATTAACCTTGCTTTGTTTTTTTTCCTTTGTCTCAGCAGGTTTGGATGCATCAGCTCAAACTACTTCACATGAACTCACCATTCCAAATGATGTAAGTATTTTGCATAGATGCAGAATTCCGGGTGCCCTTGGAGACAGTACGGTTTCCACATGCTCCTGAGTTTCTCCCCAAGATATCCATCAGAGGAAATTGTTGCCGTGGGAAGATGATATGAGCTGTGGAGAGAGACAAGTATTCCCCTCAGCTGTTCAAGCTATCTGGTGCCCTTTGGGTATTGTAAACTATAGTGTCCATGAGTCCCTGTCAGCATGGCTAATTGTCAGGCTATGGAAACTGAAATCTGAAACCTCTAATGGGCACCAGGTTGCTAACCCTGTTCTAAATGTTTCTTTTTTATCTCTCAGAATTTAAAGCGTAGGTGGTGGCTTGTGGCATGAAGAATCTGTGTCCAGTATGCAACATGGTTTTTGTTTTGTGGTGAAGTGTTGATCCTGCAAATAATTCAAAGCTCATGTGGCTGAGACCAGTGCATGGGCCTCTTTATGGGTGCTGAGACAGTTGCATACAAGAGAACAGTCACCTCACTGTTAGAGCTGTGCAGCCAACCTTCTGGGATGACCTTATCCTGCCATAGTGAAGTCAGCCACAGATGCTAGCGCTGAACAAGCTGTTTGGGGACCTAAGCTTTAGATGAATTGATATAGCAAGGCTTATTTGAGCCCTAGTGCATTTATATTTTGTTTGTGCAATGTATTTATTTATTTATACATGTATATACTGCCCATCTTCCAAACGGAACTCTGGGCGGTCTACAGCAATACAATAAAAAGAACCAAAGATACAACAATATATAAAGAATAACATTAAATGACACAAAAAATAAAACCACATAAAGTTAGGTTTTTAAAAATGCACACAGCTGCAAATGTGACTGTTACACTGAAACTTCCGTCATTGGGAAGGGACATCATACATAGAGTCGTTGCTGTTGCACTTCACTGTTTCACTGCATATTCTGCCCTTGCTCAGAGGAGTGTATGAGAGCAATTAAGGAGAGCACTGCCATTGCCCCTCTTTTTGTTTACATTGCCGTTTTTAACTTGCTGTGAACCGCCCAAGGTTCCGTTTGGAAGATGGGCGGTATACAAATGAAACAAATAAATAATAAATAAATAAATAACCTGGGTGGAACAAGAGGGTGGTGGTGGTGGTGGTGGGAGGCCCAAGAAAAGCAAATTCATGGCTGCTCCTGTGCACGTGACACCCAGCGTGGTAAAGCGGATAGGATAACTAATAGAGTTGCAAGAGTGAAAATATTAAGAAGCTTTCTTTACAAATAAAATTCAGTGTCCCGGTCTTCCGGTGAGTTACATTTAAAAAAGAGGTCCAGTAGAGCAGAAGGTACTCTGGGTAGTGGCTGCTAGGATGCTTGCAAAGAATGCTGGACTAGATAGATGCCAGGTTAATTAACTCTTACTTACATATGAACAGAACATGGCCCTGCTTATGCCAGGTAAGATTGTGGTATTGATAGGTCGAGATTCTAATAAACATCAGATAGATGCACCATGTAAGAGTGAAGAAAAACGGTTGATTTTCACGAAGGAGGCTCCCAGTCATTTTTTTTGTGTCACGGTTTCCCACCCTTTTTTGAATTATCACATTTTAGCCAAACAACCTGTGACTCCCCTAGACATTTTAATAGGAGAGCACATTAAAATACCATTTTTCTGAATATAAATCTCAGCCAATATATTAATGTAATAAAACATGATTGGGGGGAGGCTGTAAATCTGCCTCTGTCAGATAAAAATTGAGAAAAAAGAGAATGTCTTTACTCTTTTATGCTTAATTTACTTTTTAAGGTCTGTGTAGAAATGGCCCTCCATTCATTTTTATTTCCTCCACCCCACCCCACCCTGACTCAGCGAAGAGCCCTTTCTTCTTCAAGCCCAAATAAATACTCTCTTCCCCTACCAGCCCATGGTTTTCCTCTCTTGTATTTTGGCCATTCTTTCCTCTGTTCTGTTTTCCCCCTCTTGCTTCGTGATTTGGGAAGGGGGGGTATTTCCTGCCCAGCTCCCCTCTCCCTTCACTCCATTGCCATCCCTGCACTCGGAAGAGTAGGAGACTCTGGTGGAAGGAAAGGTGTCACTGCCATGGCGGCAGCAGCAATAACTTTCCAGTCCTGCTGCCACCATTTTGCACCTCTGCATTCCCAACATGCACTGTGTGTGCTTACCTCATTTGTGGCGTCTTTGAGCTGTTCTAATGCTCAGATCTGAACGTTGGACACCAGTCCTCAAAAATGGACGCAGAAGAGCAGGGAGGGGTGAGCGAGAGGAGTACGAGTGATTGCATATGCATACAAGAAGTATATGCTCAAAGGGACACAGAAATAATTAAGAGCTGTAGCTTGCCTGCAATTCTAATTGAGATTAAAATTATCTGTGGGCCAAGAGAGTTAAAACAGCATTGTTCATGTAAATAACTGGCACCCCACCCCACCCTGAAAACACTTTGTAACTCTGTTAGAGTCATGACACTTGATTTGAGAGCCCGTGTCCTAAGTGGAACCAAAATTTGGGAGGTCCAAGATGGGCTGGTAGATTATAAGAGGTTTAAGCAGTTTTCCCCTTCCCTCTCCAATTATAGTGTGTCTTAAACGTTCCCTAAGTGTGCAGAAAACACAACTGAACTTGGTCTTTATGGGCTTTGCAGTCATGATTTCATGTTCCTAAGCTCCCCCCAAAAAGGCTACAGATGCACTTGTTAAGCAAATCAATGCCTGCAGGTTTAAATTGGCCCCAGATAATAATCAGAAAGTGTCCAGATGGTATGAAGTAGTACATGCCTTGCAGTGATTCCAGCTTGCCTCATACATTCAGCTGTGTCAAAACAAAAGATAGAAATCATGTGGCTGCTGATGCAGGAATTATAATGTTGAGGAAGCTCATGATCAACAAATCAGCTTTCTGTCTGCAGAGAAAGTATAAAACCAGGAGGACTTGGAATTCAATTCCCATAGTTCATAACTACTTACTATTTGTCTGGTGCTTATAGAAATTCTACAGAATTTATATATAGATTTTTCATAGAGTTTTTCTACAGCAACTTTGAATAGTGAAGCATTCACCAGATGTCTTACACATGGTTCAGTTCTTGTTCCGGAGGGAAAATGACAATACAAATTCATCAGTTATCTTGGAATGTTAAACTACATCCTCATAACTTTCTTTTGCTTCTCAGCTGATTGGCTGTATCATTGGGCGTCAAGGCGCCAAGATCAATGAGATTCGCCAGATGTCCGGGGCGCAGATCAAAATTGCCAATCCAGTGGAAGGATCTACTGACAGGCAGGTTACCATAACTGGATCTGCAGCCAGCATTAGCCTGGCTCAGTATCTAATTAATGTCAGGTAAGTCTCTTCAAAAGTCATGCTGTTTTTCAGCCAGGGCAGTAATCTGAAAGGCTGCTTCTCTTGTGTTGATGTAGAGCTGTCCAGGACACCCAATTTCCCCCTGCCCCTTATCAGCCAGTGCAGCAGTAGGAGATGAAAGCTGCTTTTTTTTTTTTTCAAACGACCGCCCCCCCCCTCCTTTGCCGGCATAGGAGTCAGTTGGAAGAGGGAACAAAATAAATGCAATGCACAATATGGACTCCTTTAGCTGGAACCTCATGGGCTGTCTTCTGTTAGGCTGTTCTTGGCTGGCGACAGCACTTTGTGAAATTCCTGTGTCTAAATGGAGGTGGATTAAATATGGAGCATTTTAACTGGGCTTAGTCTATGTAAAAATAAGATCCTTATTTTCAAAAAGACAGCTGATGCCTTCCTGGAGCCCTTAAAGCCCTGCAGTTTTTCATTAGTGCAAGAGAGGAAAGCAGAGAGCTAGCACTGCCCCGGGGGATGTGGCTTTTCTGCACTGCAAAAGCTCCTGCATCTCCCTTTCTCCCTCCCCTGTGCTTACTTAGCAGCACAGCTTCCATTAGGAGCTTACGGGCTGCAGCAGCAGTGCTGTGCAGCAAACAGTGGCTGCTCCTCAGGCCTTGTCCTGAAAAAGCCTACTTGGCAAGTGGCCCTCTGCAGCTTTGGAGCAGATCAGATGATCTCATAAGGCAAAAAAAAAAAAAAAAGTAAAAGCATCAGCTTAATGAGGAGTGTTGGCTTCAATAATTAAAAACCCAGGCCTGAGCAGCTGGCATGGTGTGTCCTAGATTTCCGCCTGCCATCTCTGCTCCATCTTATGGCTTCATTGCAAAATGGCAAGCCGAGTATATACCTTTTGCAGGCTTGCCTTCTGAATAGGCAGTGGGAACGTTTTGGCTGCCGTTAACCCAGATATATAAAAGCTTAAAAGAAGGGCCCACACTTCCCATTGAAGAGTTGATGGTTCATAGCATTGCATGAGGCATGTCTGTGTGCATATATAGGTGTGGGCTAGGTTCAACGATGCTGAAACAGTGAGATTACTGCACTGTCCCCGATTCCTTCCTCAGAGGAACCAAGTGTGTCTCTAATTCTTTGTGCAGAGCTGCATCTATTAAATGGGTGTCCAGAAACTGTTGCTTCTGTTTATTTCAGCAGCACAGCTGTCTGGCTTAGTGAGCCAAAACTTTGGTATAGAAAACTGGTGGAGGTAGATACTAGCCTATCAAAACAGACGCTGCACAGCCTGTATTAAGTGCCTCATACTTAGACAGTGTTGGGTTTGGGTATTCCATTGTGGAGGCTCATGCGACAGTTCCCGCTGTGCATATGGCAGTCACTACCAAGTTACACTGTACCTGCCCTGGTACACGGGTTGGCAGGGCTTCCAGAAAGGAGGTTGCTTTGTCAGTAGCTTGACAGCACTTGGAAATGGCTGTTGTTAGAAGAAAGATAAGCTACTGATGATTTAACTACATTCTGAATCCTTCAGCTAATCGAAATATTATTCACACAGTGCCAGAAACCTCCTCCTATGTGTAAAAGAGCTGAAAACAGCTTCTGTCTATAGGATTTCAGTAGAAAACATGGAGAGAAAGAGAAAGTGTTGAATATAAATAATCAATGTTTCATGGTGTCATTGTTATATTTGCCCCTTAAATTATAATTGCTTGATGCTCACTGTTGAGCGTATTTGTGGGACTTCCAATGAGTCAGGGTTGGCCTGGCTTTTAGTAGCACGGTCAGATGTCCTGAGCAAATTTGGGAGGAAGTACAGTCCTCCTCAACTCTGTTCCCAAAAGGCCTTAGAATAAAGGAGTCTGGAATTGGGACCAGAAGCTTTTATTTGATTTCCACAGATGGTGCCTTTTTCTTACAAGTTTGCTCACATGAGACTAACGATGAATGTGGTAACATGGGGGAAATTAAGTGGTGAAAAATCTAATAGAACAGTAGTCATAATTACTGGTTTTCGGGACTTCCTGAAATACGTAAACAATTAGTGCAATTCCTCAAGTACTTAATTGTAAACAGATTCCATAGTCAGAGGTAGTGAGAAGCAATGCTTTCTGCTGCTTGATCTGTGTTTGAATTGGAAAGGTGACCTTTCTGCAGAAGCAAGCCACATCTCTGATGCCTCTTGGAAAATTTAGAGAGTCTTGCTCAAGGCCTCCTCCGCTAGATAGAGCAAAAGATGCACAATATAGTCCAGTAAATGCTTCCTGTTTGTAACATAATTTAAGCCTTCCCTGAGCTGTGCAGCTTCTGTTAAGGATTTCCTTCTTGTCAGCTGGTTCAGCTCAGGGGAAGGCGGGGCTCCTCTTGAACGGTGGTCGTGAAAACTAGTTCATGTTAAAATCCAGGGAGCTGTGCATAGTGAAGGCTCCATCAGGACTTCCCAGGTGGAGCAGAGCCCTCTTGGCTACCTCAAGGCATGTTTTGAAAGCTGGAAGGAAGACGTGATGGTGGGCTTTAAGCATAAAGGAACTGCTGCTTAGGCAAGGCGGTGGTGGTAGTGGTGGGCAGGGAGGGGTCCCTTGTTCATACATGGGTGCACTGTTTCTCTGTTAAGTATTTCACTGTCACATCAGTGAATGTAATGTGCCCGGGAGTGATGCAACCAAGTAGTTGCTTCTGAAATCAAGTGCCTGCAAAAGCTGGCGCTCGTGTTCACAAAAGGGATCGGGGCTGGGAATTTGGGGGTTGGGGGGTTGGGACTGGACTTGTGAAGGGTGTCAGTGGACCTTGGTGCACCTAGAGAATGTTGAGGTTCCCTGGCAGCCAGCATTCTCTCCCCACCCACTGCCCCCTTTCTCCTGGCTGTGCTGTTTCTAAACTTGCCCAGACTAAGGTCATGCTTTTTAGAGATGTTTTGTGTCTTGTGCTTTTTTTCTGTGTGGTGTTCCCACCCACCCACCCGTATTTTTGTTCCTTTTCTCCCTCTGTTACAGTTTAGAAAGCGCTAAACCCTCCTCCCAGGCAGCCTCCGTCACGATCCCCGACCACCTCAGCATCAACCTCTCTCAACCCTCCACCCCTTCTTCTTCTTCCTCCTCCACCACCACCCCCTCGCTTGCGACAGCAGGGGTCTCCGACGCACCCTCCAGCCTCCCCAACCCTCTTCCGACCGCCCCCTGTGTCTCCAGTCTGCTTGGCATGAAACCCGTCCCTCTCCTGGCTCTAAATGTTGTGTCTGCTGCTAAGGGTGCCTCCACCACCTCAGCTGTGCCATGTGTTACTAACAAACTGAAAACGGAAAAACAGAGATTCTCTCCCTACTGAACTTCTGCTTGTGGCCTTAGAGGAACAGCAGATTGTTTTTCAGCCATGGGAAGTCCTGTAGAGGAGACTTGGAAGAGAATTTTTTTTAAAAAAACAAAAACAAAACAAAACTTCAAAACCAATGTGAGCTTGTGATTTCCTTTAGAATGGAGTTTTCTTTTTTGCTGGCAACCTCCACTAGGTGAAAGACAATTGAGCAAGTGTATTAATACGTTTTGAAGTCCAGTAGTGATCTTTCTTGATGTAGCTTGTAGTTGTTGCTTTCGTAGCTTTGTTTGCATTGTTACATGGAATGAGGTGGGTGGGGAGGGTGTGGGTGGGCAGGGAATGCTAGGGTCTGTTAAACACAAGAACTCATTTGCAACTCCTGGGTTTTCACCTGTGCAAAGAGGCTACTTTGGCTAAACCTGTCTCAATGTCTGTCTCTGTAAATAAAGCTATCCGCAGCGAGAGTGCACAGATGTGCCTGAATTTGGACTGAACTATGTGATCCTAATAAGCTGATGGAATATTCAAATGCATCCCCCAGGCTAAAGTGTTCTGATCTAGACTGGCCATTGTTCTGTCACAGCCTTTCTTGACCTGAGTCCCTCTGGATGTTTGACTCAACTACTCCCCTGGGCAATGGCTGGTGGGCCCTGAGGAGTCTTAAAAACCATCCACGTGACACCAGATTAGGAAAGAAAGCCCTAAACCCCCTGAGTCCACATAGAAACACACCTCTTTGAGAAACATCCTACCTTTACCTCTGGACTCATCCTTCCCTTTGTACAGACTGTGGCAGGCCTTTCAAAGGATGATTTTTGCCAGATGGAGTTGCTGACAGCAATATATGCTTCTGACAAGTGGCCATCTCATCATAACAGCTAGTTCTCGGGCATGTAACTGGTGTGTAGGAAGGGTGGGTAGGTGGGTTGGAGATGTAGAGGCCGGCAAACTGACTTGATTGATCGCAGTCTTTTTGCTTGTCTTTTTCCTCCATTGAGGGTTCCTTGATAGCGAAATGAGGGGGGACACTTGGCAAGAAAGAGTGACATGCTGGTGTGTTTAGCATGATGGCTGTTTGTTCATTCTTTTGCCATCTGCACTCATGTGCTGTACACACCTGATGTTTAGCCTGGGGTTGCTACGCTCATTGAACGTGCTTCCTTTTTTGAGCAGTGCCTGGTGCTTATAACCCTTCAGAAACGGAGGCGGCATTGGGTATGAAGGGTGACAGAATTGCTAACAATCTTATGTTTATCCTTTGTATTAAAAAAAAAGCTATTGAAACAACTTTATAATACTGGATGGCTGAATGCTAGCATCTGGGATAGTTTCACACTTTGCATTCAGGGAGAGGGATAGTCCTGATTCGGTCTTCGGGTGGGGTGGCCATCAACTAGCTGATTATGCAGTTTTGTCAAGCCCTTTTTCCTTGATAGCAGGAATCTTTTTAAGTGCTTGTTTCTGCAGTTTGACTTTCACAAATGTAACTTTTTTTAAAAAAAATATTGTTCTGCTCTGTAGTTGTAAACACATTAAGTAAAAATTGTCCACTCTTAACCAAGTTTTTGGGTTGGCCGTTTGTTTCCTAGAGTCATGCGCAGGTTGACTTTGTGAGAGGTGTTTTGTTCTTGACTAGTGTGTGTGTTGTATGTTGTCCAAAAGTTTTTTTGTTCAAGCAGCGCTAAAACTAAGCAATAGTAGGAACCGTATGGTGTTAATAATAGAGGGGAGGCAAAGGATTCTGCTTCCTTCCACTCCCATTTTTCTCTCCACGTCTTGGTCTGTTTTAATTACAGTGGCAGACTTTACTACCATTAGACCTAAGTTAAAAGTAGACGAGAGAGATTATTCCATCAATGAATATTTGTAAGCAGGTACACTGAGTAGGTATTATTAATAAACAACCTGTCCAAGAATCCTTCTCTTTGAACCTCTTGCCCTTACCCTCCATCATTTTCCATCACATTTTGTTTAAATTAGAGCTTTTACGGTGATGGCTTAAGTGGTAGCTGGGGGGGGGGCAGGAGTGACCAGATGTGAGTTTTAGACTTCAGGTTCAGCTTATGCAGACAGCCCTTTCAGAAACATGCAAATAGTGTGAGCTCCGCCAAGATTTCTTCACAGAGTAGCGCTCACATTCTCAGTTTCTACTCGGGCAGTGTCTTTTGCTCCATTAATACAGTGGAATTCCTCTAGGTGAACTTGATTTGGTAACATTTTGCTTGAAATTGCCAAGTAACCTAGCTGAATGTTTTCCTGAGAGCTGTAGAGGTCACTTTTTTTTTTTACCCTTTGTTAGCAGCATTCCGACTTGCTTTAGGACAAGCTTGCCTCCAGTTTTCCCTGTACCATTTTCTGCAAATGTTTGAGTAAAGATTTGGCACCCTGTCTTTTTGAGATGTGTTTAGCTGACATACATCCACTGTAGAACACACACAGCGTTACGTGCGCTGACAGGCAGTACTGCCACTATGAGCTTTTGTGTTCTTCATGTTGAGGGTGGAAGCTGATTCTCCTAATATCGATTGGCAGAATCCTCCTTTTTCATCTCAGAGAAATATCAAGAACAAAACAGTCTTCATTGTGCTGCTAAAAACAAGACAGCACTAAAAGGCATATGCACTTTCACATGGAATGGAGTGCCCTATCGGAGAGACTCAGTCCTTGGTTATGGATATCGAACTGTGATTTGCTACATGGCCGGATCAGTGCGTGGGGCCAGGAGACTCCCTGCCCACCTCCCTGTTCAGTCTCTGGAATCACTGCAAAATGAAACGTTGCACAGACTTGTCCATCTGCTCATTTTGCACAAGTGATTCCCATTGCACACTTTACATGTAAACAACGGGGTTTTGCCTGCCACTTGTCACTGGCAACCCTCGTAATTTCCATAAGACTGGGAGGGCGTTTGGGTCAAATGTCCATGGAGGTGGGTCATTCCTATCCATTATGGCATGATTGACTGAGAAGAATCTCTGTGGTTGGGTCATCTAAATGTAAATCACAGCAGAGCGGGAGCTGTTTGTATATCTACAGCACTCGTGCAGTTAGGAAAGGTCTCCAATAAGGTAAGTTTCTTTTAATAGCTTGGCTTTCGCTTTTAAATTCTGGATGATGTAAAACAGCCCAGTTACATGTGTCTCTTCAGCCTTTTGGGAGGGGACCAGCTTTTTCAACTCTTGCATGAGGGTCTTACCAATACTGTACATACCTAGCCAGGATCATGTTGAGGAAGTCCGTCAAATCAGGAGCCAGCAGGGTTACTGTCCTTGTTTTGTTGGGTCCATATCCAAGCATTTGGTCTCCCTGGACAGTGCTAGACAGAGCTGATGGGATTTGGAGACCAAAGGACTGCAGGGCCACATGTTTTCTATCTTTGTTATAAAGCTATCATTTTTCGCTCCACTTCAAAAATTTGGAAACGTGTGTGTGTGTGCCTTGCATATATATACTGGGAGAGTCAGTGGCACCGAGATGGTGAAAGAAAATTCTAGAGGGGTGTCAAAAGGACAAGAAGTTGTTCTGGTCCCTGTGACTGATCCCACTTTAAAAATGAGATCAGGCTAGGAAGGCAAGATAACAGTAGTTTGGCTTTTAGGTTTTAAGCAGCAGACAAGCAGCAGCCTTTATCATAAACATATCCCACAGTTCTCCTTCATCCTAGAGGTGTGCCTGGCAGGTTAGAATGAAGAGAATGTTTCTATCGTAGAATATCTCTCAAAACCGCCTTTGGCTTATCTTTTAAGGGTCTTTTTGCCTTGGCTGCTAACTGTCATGCAGTTTCCAAATGACCAGGAGCAGCTTTCTGGGGGGAACTGTCTACTTGGGTCACTGCAGCCACGGGTGATGGAGGGAGAATCTCTCATTCAGATAGTGGGAGCTATTGTTACTGCCTATTGCAGCCTCCATTCTGGACATCCAAGTGATAACAGGCTATTAAGGATCACTGCTGGTATAAAGATTATGGCTGCTTTCTCTTCCTTTGAATGGGTGGGGCTGGGCTGGGCCCGAGCGTTAATCTGTGGACACATAGCAGTCCTTTGCCTGCCAAAGCGAACTAAAGAACGGTGCAAGTCACTTTGCTACAGATTCAACAATAAGACTTTTTGGCTCTGATGTGCTTGTATTGCAGGAAAAGGAAGGAATTGGTTTTGCGTCAGCAATGTGGCTTTCAACCAATCTAAATGTGTTAAAAGGCCTTTAACTTCTGTTCTCCTTGTAGGCTTTCTTCGGAGACTGGTGGAATGGGAAGCAGCTAGGACAATGCAACCGCCTCACTCATTACCTGTTTCTGCCGTTCATCCCCATGATCCATCTGTGTAGTTTCTGAGCAGTCAGCAATTCCAGGTTTTAACTAGTTTGTAAATTTTCAGTTCTACATGCTTTACCCATCCACTCATGATTTTTTTTAATTGCAGCATTTTAATTCCTTTTCTCTGTTCAGCTGTTAAAATGCTGATTCATATTTTAGTTTATAAGCTTCTCCCCCTTCTTGGCTCATGAAGTTTTTCTGTTATGTCATGAAATGTAAGAGTGGAATTAATACATTTCAGTTTAGTTCTGTAATGTCAGAAATTTTTCAAAAAAATAAAAAGATGGACTGGAGCTTTTTCCTTGTGAATAGAAATGTGTGGTATTCATTGATTACCTATCTGTCATATCCTGACCAAGCCAAAAAAAAAAAAACCTTGTTTAGGAATGCTTAGACATGGGTTCTGCTACAGGAGGGGGGAATTGCATGGGTTACTCCTAACCAAAAAATGTCCCTCTCTGGGAGATGGAAAAGAAAGATCCAGTTGCATTCATATTATGTCCACAGCTCCGCGACCTGTGGGTTGCAAGATGGTTCTGAACCCCAGCTGAAGTGAGTCAGAAACACCCTTCTGCTCCTTAGAAAGTTAGTCGAGGAAGAAGGAATGAGTTATGTTTTGACCTTAGATCTCCTCCTAAAATATGGATAAAAGAAGCTTCTATCAAAGTGTTTATCACAGCTATCGCTTGGTGGCTTCACACTACATTTGGTGGCAGGAGGGAAGAGGCAATGCTTACCATATCAGTATTCCTAAACGCAACTTGATTTTTTTTTTGTTTTGTTTGAAAAGCTTGCAAATAAAGCATACAAGTTGTGAAGGCCAAATTTCAGTTGTGTTGAAATAAACCAAGCTAATTCCATAGGAATCTACAGTGCACTGCTTTTTTTTACCCGACTCAGGTGTTCCACAATTTTACAATGAAAATAGTATACAGTGGGTGGATGGGGCACTGTATCCCACAAGGTATTTCAGACAACAACTCCTATGCTCCCCTATGCTACGCTACATTGGTTGAGGGATCTGGTCTTCCAAAATAGCTGAAGGGACAAAGGTTCCTTTGTTGTGCTGAAGAAGGTATGCAAGGTGTCCCATCTGGTGCTTGTTTGGCATACTGGGCACATAAAAATGCAGTAGGTAAAATGCCTCTCGTCTTTGCTGCTCTAGACTTCTCTCTCTTGGGGTCTCCGAGGAGATTTTTTGGCTGAACAAATTATCGCTTGGGTTGACTTGTGTTGCTAGCTTCCTTTTAGGATAGGCACCTATTTCAGAGGAGATGGGCAAACATGTGGCCTATCAAGAGGAGTGCTAGGTTTCACTGAGTGTTCAGCATAATGCTGCTTCCCCCCCCCCCCCAACAAGCTTAACAGGCAGATTCACACCTGAGAGTTGGCACCTTAATATTTCTGCAGTAGAATATCCAAAGTACAGTATCTGGCATCTTGTACGTGATGCACACTTGAATGATTAATCTTAGGGACATCTTGTAGGGGTCAAGGGGCCCTGTAGGGCACTGCACTCCCGAAAACCACAAATCTCATTTGACAGGTATTCATAGCATTGATGCATGATCTGCCTGTTAAAGTTGGTTTTCAGTTCGGGAAGGCTGAGATCCTCTTGAGCCCGACACAGTTCTCATGATTTCCATGGAATCCTTGCTGCAGATGCCTGGGTGTCACAGGTAACTTAAGTGGAGCCTAGCTGCAGCTGCATAATTTCCAAGAACTTGTTTTTTTTTGCTCCAGAATGTGTGTTGGTATGGAAAACCTGCCCACTTCCCTCTTTTGAAGAGGGATCAATTCCTGTGCCTTTTTCAGTGGGAAGCATAGGAGTTTTTGACCTCAGCCCCTAGACATCTCTAGGAATTTCCCCATCCTGACCTCTGTGAGTTGTTGAAAAGAAATTTAAGTACTCACAGCTGTTCATAATCAGACAGAGGAGCTAAATGGAGGCTCTGTCTGGGCCATGCTGCTGAATATGAAGACAAAATAGCTGGCAGGAACTAGGCTCTGTGGAAGCTGCAAGGTATTATGGGCTGGTAGTCTTTCTGTTTTCTCTATGTAAGGTGCCTCTCAAAGAATTACCGTGCCCACAACACAATATCTCCAGAGGAGAGGGGAGGGAGGGAGAAGGCACTTGAAGTCTGCATCTGTTCTACTGAAACACTTGGGAGATTTCTCTCTCTCCCTCAGGTTGTACTGCTAAAGTTTTGGCAGAATGTGTCATGGTGCGATTAGTGTCAGGTGCAGTTGTGTCAGAGTGGAGAAGCAGAAAATAGCATAGGTTTACACCACTTTGCACTAGCAGAGATGAACTCCTTGGTAAATTCCTGGTCTTCAACAATGGTGCTGATAATGTAGGGAGCATTTTGTATTGGGGCTGCAGAAACATCTGCTTCAGCAACAGGTTAAGAATATTTTGCACACATCATTGGTGGGATCTGAAAACATTCATTTCAAAAGCTTCCAATGTCACTGTTGGATAGATCCAAAATTCATTATGTGGACTTCAATGCTGGGACTTTTCAAGTACCAAACTGCTTTAGGAGTTGGCTGGAGGCTGCACTCATCCCTGTCAATTTAATCAGCGCTCTGACTACCAAGATTTTAGCTGGCCTCACCTTGCTTCAGGCATATCTTTATAGCCATGAAAATTCCTTCTAGAGGAACCTTGGCTTAGTAAACAAAAATTCGAGGAGGAACAGTTTTCCTTTATTGACAATTGTATTCCTCTATAGTATTTACCACTCATGGCTCCCAGTGTGTGTGCATTTAGGTTTTTGGGCACATGGCAAAGCTACATAAAGAGGACGCCAACGCTGAATACAAAATGATCTTTAATTGAAATCTGCAGTGCCATTAACTCACCTAGCAATGTTATTACCGTACAGATATGACCTATCTTACAAGGGTGGATGTTATCACAAGTGTTGAGGACACAGATCCGCAGTGGTAGGACGTATGGCTTCACCTAAGGGATTGAGAATTTGCCTTCCACAGGAAGAATGACAAACTGGGCTGGGAGTCGTCAGAGATGGGGTGGGCGCTGTGCACTAGGCTTGCTGATCAACCTTCCCAAGGTCAGCTTCTGTGGTAGTTGGACTGTGAGGGCTAGGGTGTGGGTGTAGCCATGGCAAGTCTTAAGGAGATTGGATGGGATGAAGTTCAAGCTCAATATTGCTAGAGGGGCTTAGCCATCTGGAACTAATCCAGAAGAACAGCTACCATCTACGACGGTGATAGTGAACCTTTTAGAGACTGAGTGCCCAAACCACGATTCAGAACCCACTAATTTTTCGCAAAGTGCCAGTACAGCAATTCATCCTGAATACAGGTGGCTGTGAAGAAGCGATGTTGGGTACTCACAGAAAGGGCTCCGAGGGCCACCTTTGGCAGCCGTGCCATAGGTTCGCCAACACTGATCTAGGAGGAGGTGGGCTTCTCAGTAAGGGGCACTTTCTTCATTTCCTGTTGTCATCGAGCAAGCACAGTCTGGGCCAATGATCCTTGAAACCAAGTGACCTTTATCCATAGTCAGTGCAAAACTTCTGCTGTCATTAACCCAACTGTTCCAGTGTCGGCTCTTGGGATGAATGGCAGCTCTCCCCAAACCTCAAGCACCAGTCCTTTCTAGCTGTGTTACCTGGGAGTTCTTGAACAGAAAGTGCCTATGCTTGAACATGGGATTGTATGAACAGGAAGTTTGCTCTAACTAACCCCAACTCTGCTCCATGTTTCTTGGCTACGGGGTTTCGTTGTTGCACCCTCGTCACCCAATGCCTAGGCCACTGCTTGCTAATGTCTATGTAGGAGCCTTGCTTTATGGGTTTAAGCACTGAACACACACAGAAAGGGCGGCACCTTCCTGGCAATCAAGTGGTCACAGTAAACCAACATTGAGCCCAGCAAAGCTGATTCACACAGCAAGATATCTGTGTAAAACCCTGCTTTAAAACTCAATGTCTTCTTTGAGTTTTGTGTATCAAAAGTAGGATGGTCTCCCTGCTGTTGGAATGTACGAACGTCCTTGATTAAAGTAGACAAATTGTCTCGTGTTGGACGCTTTTGTCTTGAGTATGTGCCAGCTAAATGTCCCTGACATATGTGTCCCAACTAACGTAATACAGTACTCTGTTGCTATGGGATGCTGGAAGTTGAGAACAGCAGGGAGGGGTCACCTTATTATGACATGCTTATTCCTCAGAACCCTTTCTGGTGAGTGCGAGTGCGAATGAATGTATGAGTGTGAGTGTGAGTGCAAGAGAGAGAGAGTGGGGGGAGGTCTCAACTGCTTTTTGATTCACAAATTCTTCAAGCCTTCTGCTTCAGGGAAAGCACCTAACATGAAAACTTTGGGGTGTTCCCCCCCTATATTTTTGCAATCTAATCTGAAGTATATTCAGAAATGTGGCCCTGAAAAGGAGCGTGAGCATGATGAGAACTTTGCTTCCAGGTCTACCTGGGAGACCCGCCAAGAAGACATCACATGGGGTCAATCAATTGACCGTGTCAGTGAAGAGGCAGGAAAACATGCCTTTTCCCTTTTTCCATTGGAAACCTGCAGAAAACGGCTGTTTTGTGGGCTGGTTTTGGAAAAGAGAAACCAGTACTAAGTTGTGCTGGATTGTATGCTTTAAAAATGTCAAGCCCATTTAAACATGTACCTTGAGGAAATTGGAGCAGAGAGCCTAATTATCTCAACTGCGTGTGCCTGTGTGTATTTTCTGTGGTGGACAATTTATCCTGTTTGGACTAGCGGAGAGGGAGCAGTGACGAATTGTTTAAAAAGCGTCGAGTGGTTTCTTAAACATATGTTCATTTTTCATTGAGTTTTAATGGAAGGTTTTACACCAGTGATTCCTGCCCCGCAGCGACATGCCTTCAGGAAAAGGCAGGCCTTGCATTTATAAACAACAGCCACCACGGCTCTGAGCCACAGTGTGATCAGAGTTGGTTCTGAATGTCCTGGTGCTCCACTGGCAAATGCAACTGCATATCCTGGCCACCATCTCTCTCTCTCTCCCCGCATTGCCTTTCCTCCAGCTTTAGTGGAACCTCTTTCCACGCTCAATAAATGGGCAGACTTCTCTTGAGTGGGGGCTGCTGGCCATCTCTCTGCTGACTAGGGCATGACAAACATGAGGACGGAAGCATCCCACCCGGGAGACTTCTCTGGATCTGTGGATGGACCGGCTCTGCAGTACTGAAGGCTAACCCTACGGATAAGGAGAGCAACCCCTGACGGCGTTGCTACATATAAGCTTCTCTCCTGCAGAACTGGCAGAGTTGTTGCTCTTCCTCTGTTGGGAATTTAATGGACTTTTTGGTAGGCTCCCTCGGCCCTCGCCCCGCACCCATCTGTTGAAATGGCCTGTAACAGCCCAGACCTGAAAGGCTGAACCGTTTTCCCTGGGCTCCCTAGTTGGCTTGTCTCAGTGGTGGTGGTGGAGTGGTCTCTAAAGACTCAAGGGATCACAGCAAGGCCCATCCTACTGGCTAAGCCCTGTTATATATTTTCATCCCCTGCTTAGGCCACATGACAGGCAGATGCTCCTTGGCCTACTGGGCAGGAACTTGGCTTCTCCCCATCATCACTCTGCTGGCAGGTTTAGCAGAGACTACACTGAACGTGGTGATACGTGACTGGTTCCCTCCCTGCCAGGTTAGTTTTGCCTCTTCTAAATTTTGGAACCATTTGGGATCAGAAGTACACATGAGAGGCCCTGATCTCTCTCCCTTTATTGCCAAGCACAAGTTGCTAAGAGCGATATTTGCGCATTTGTTTTGACCCTCGTTAGAACTACCAATCCACCCAGCTCTTGCTCCTCTCCAGCCTTTCGTCTTTTCTCCAGAACTCATTTAAAGCATCCTCTCTCCCTTCCCAGCAACAAAAGCTGGGATGTTGGAAGAGCTTGCATAATGTCCACTCTATGCATGGCAAAGCCATGTTGTAGAGGCATGCATGGAGGCTTGCTGAGAGTAAAAATGGACCACGCAGCTTATCCTTGAATTTTGCAGGCCTAGAGAGGAGGAGGAGGCCTGGCTGACTGCCCCTATTAGCTTAACTCTAAAGTTGGGCAGTGTAATTAAATGGGAGTTTACTGCAGCTGCCCCAAGCCAAAGGAGTGCGTAATTTCAGCAACAGCACCCAAACTAGGCAGAAGACTTCTCTGCCCTAAAACGCAGCCTGGCCAGAAGCATAGCACATCAGAAGTCTGTCTGATCTGGAACCATCAGTCATAATTGGTGGCATATTTCACATCCGCTAGGAGGAAAAGGCAGCTCACCCACCTACCTCCTAACCATCTTACCTGAGCTTTGGTGGACTGAATATGTCTCAAAGAATACCTCCTAAAAATAGGGTGTAGCACCACACAAAGGCTGACTGATGGTTCTCTCCCACAACTGCTACATTTTCCCTTCCACTGACAAGGGGGTGCCTGCGGTTATAGATGAGAATGCAGACTGCTGCCTATGGGTCAGCACCTCTAAGGCAACCCTGCCTCCACCCCCACCCCCACCCCCACCCCTGTTGTGGCCTGAAAAGAATTAGCACCAAGGCGTCCCTCCCACAGATCCGTGAAGGTCTTAATGTAAGAGCCAGAGGGAACACAACTGCCCCCCCGTCCCCCGCCAGTACTTGTGCTGACTACTGGACAATGTGAATCAATAGTTGTGGGGTATGGACCGTGGCAGATGTAAACGAACAAGATGCTGTGCCGATCTGAAGCCGGTCCACTGAGTGGATTAAAGCCCTAGCTTGGCAGGCCTGATACATGAGCCATCGATTGAGCAAGGCGAAGTTTAGGCACCCTGAACAGGGGTGAGAAGCTGGAGTCTACCTCCCACCTATACTTACTGATCTCTTTGGGTTGCTTCCCAGTCTTGCCAGGGAAGCACGAGTGGCCCATAACTGGACAGGAAGGGGTTTGGAAGACGGTAGCCTTGGATGTCGGTCACCCCTGCTCTCCCCCGGAGTGCTGCAAACATTGATACTTTTAACTCCACCCAACTGGAATGAAGTCCAGGGAAAGCCATGACTTCTATCACCAAGTGGAAAAGAGCATGGACCACTGATCCTGAGGCTGCCCATCCCACTTCATTTGGGGTAATTTAATCGTTCTGGGTGGAAGGGGGTACCCCTAGTGATCCCAGAATTCATAGCGGGGGATCCTTCTCCCACCCTCGCCCAGCTCAGCCCACTGGATTTCCTTTCTGCCTGGAGGCAAAAGGATGGTTCGGAGTTTTCCCTGTCCATCCGTTCATGAACCTGCACTGAACCTGACCAAAACCCTGGCATCCAACACAAATAAGCAACAAATAGCTTTTTAAATGGGTGAATAAGGTGGGAAATGTTTTCTTCAAACCAAGACTTTCACCTGAGAAACCAAGAAGAAGGGGGACTCATTCTTCCTCCCAAGAGTATAAAACTCCACCCCTCCCCTTTCTCCTTTTCAGCATGGTTACCCATGATGTTCCACCAGCACCCAGGTTGGCAGCACCAATTTCCCCCCCCCCCACTGCCCATCTTGCTTCCTGCCCCACTCCTCCCTTCTGCCCCCTTGCTCTTCCACCCTGTCCCGCTCCTCCTCCAACGACACAAACCCACCTGACATCAACACACATTTAAGTGCAAATGTAAACATTCCTCGTTATAAAATAATAAATAACAAAAAAAATTAAATGAAACAAAAGTGCAGTGCATGTTGGTGCCAGCAGGCAGCAGAAAGGAGCTGCTTCCCCCATCCCTAAAGAAGGGATGAGCCACATTGTGTGAATGTGCGTATATGTGTGTGTGTGTGTTGGGGACACATACAGGTGAGTGGGGGCTGGAGGGGACCAGATGTTGGAATTATTGGGTTCTGGATGTACTTCCCCAAAACAGGAACACATGCCTGTCTGTGCACTGAGGATGGCAGGGTTTTTGTTTTTTTCCGTTTGCGCACTTAAGCTTTGGTTGTTAACCTCTAACCACCTTTGGGGCTTGGAAACAACTGATTTTCAAGCTTTGGTTGCAGGAGGGGGGAGTTTCCGTGCTGACTGTGGCCCAAACATGCAATGAGTCCATCTCAAGAGACAGTCTGGCTGGTGACTGAGACGGGTATCCTCCAGCCCAGGTGTTGAGAAGGGTCAACAGGTGCATCTTTCTGCTTCCTTTGGTAGACAAAAGCACGGCTTCCCAACAGACATGTCCTTTCTGTATCTCTGCCCCTCAGGACCACTGATGGTGCTCATTGGGCTTGGCTGGAGCTGGTTGGTCCTTGGCTGGAGCGGGTTGGTCCTTGGCTGGATCCTGCAATGTCCAGGAGGAGAGAGGAAACAGAACAGGAGGGATCCATTCCTGCCCACGGGTGGAGGGCATGCCTTCTGGCTGAGTTGCAGCGCCAACTACCCAAGTTTGTGGCTCACACGGGTTTGCCTCTAGCGGTCCAAAGGGAGAACTGCGAGGCCTGATGGGCGGGAGGGACCCTCAGCAAGCCCTGCCCCCATGCACACCCAGCCGGTCCAAGAGAACACAGGAACAAAAAGTGAGGGTGGTGGTGGCGGTGGTGGTGGTGGCAGCGGTGGTGGCGGAAACGACGAGGCGTGCTGGCTCTCCTTCCAGAGATTATGAGATAATATAGATTTATATAGAGCTTTATAGATTATTTATATAAATATCTGGGGAGAGGGGAGGAGGTGGCGGTGCAAGGAGGCAGAGGAAGGGCAGGTCATCTGTACAACCCAGGAAAAGGGAGGAAAGCCGAGCCGGGCGTGATCACAAGTTGGGCATATCGGGAAGTCTCTGCCCCTCCCCGCTGCCCGAGTGGTCCAGCTCAGCACTGTCGCAGTCCGAATCCTCATAGACAGCAGGGTCCTGTCAAGGGAGTTGGAGAGAGAGAAAGGGTATTTGTACATGACCCCTAAACTCCACCGCAAATGGCTGCCAGCTCCGGAGCTTACAATTGTTTCCCCACCAGCTCCGGAGTTTGCAGGAAATTAAGTGCGACCACGCCCACCTAAGTGTGTCCCAGCGCACTTTTCATGTACCTGCTCTTGGAGGGTGAAAATCCCCAGATCCAAATGTAATCTGGTGAGTGCCGGGTTTTCCTCGCTTCTGTTTTTTTTTTTTTTTTTGGCCTCCCGCCCCTTTAAGAGCTACTTAAGAGAATGGAATGCTGCCGCGGCAAGAGCAAGATGGCCTAAGGGAGGTGAGCCACGTTCCTTTCTTCCTTTTTTCCTCCCTCCCCTCACGCAGACAGGAGCAAGGAAGTGCGGAGGGGTGGGGACGCAGGAAGAGCAACGAACCCCCAAGATCTCTGGTCCGAATTTAAGTGGCCAGCGGATCTTAGGGGTCGTGTGAAAAGGCCCAAAGAGAGAGAGAAAGAGGGATTGAAAGGACCTGTTCCTGGGGACAAAGACCTGGGGAGGGGAGGGCTGTACAAGGGCTAGAAGTCAATGGGGGGGCAGGGGGAAGGTGTGCCATGGAAATTTACTACCACTGCAGTTGTGGCCACCAACAAACACCCCAACAGCTTTGAAAAGGGCCTTGAGCGCAACACGACCGTCTGTCACTACCTGTCCTAATGGCTGCCTCCAATAAGGAAAGCAGAAGAGCTCTCTCTCCGCCAGCTGTGGAGAGAGATGAGGAGAGCACGGCCAGGGCCACCGGTTACATCCTGTTTCTCACCCTGCTGGACAATGGAAGGGGTTGCCACGGGAACAGAAGCCGGGCCTGTGGTCTCATGCGGCCAGGCTCTTGAGTTCAAACCGGAAGTCACATTTTGCTTTTTGGTTGTAAGGTAGAGAGGACTCCTTGTCGTGTGCTGTCAAGTTGGGACTGGATTATAGCGACCCTAACAGGGGTTTCAAGGTAAGGGAGGGGCTTAAGGGTTGGGTTTTGCCAGTCCCACTCCCCCAGTGAGCTTCCACGGCCCAGCAAGGATTCAAACCCAGGCCTTGTGAGTCCCTCATTCCACCCACTACACCACACTAGGTATTCTGAGATTTAAAAACCAGCATTTGGTCTGTGAAAAACTGAAAGCAGGCTCTTATATATTATGCAGAGAAAGCACTTTTGCCTCTCTGCTGTTTTCCATGGCATAATTTGTTTTGCGGCTGGAAGTGATGTTGCATAAATGTTATGCCTCTAGGTCACCAGAAACTCAACTTTCTTCCCTCTTTGATTTGGGAAATTTCCACCAGAAACGGCCCCTGCATTTTGAAAATCTTCCTGTGCAGCTCCACAACCCTGAGGAATGTCACATTAAAATGAAACTCGTTCTCTTTCAAGAGCCGAATCCTTCTCCTCCGTTGGCTTACAATGTGCGGCTCTCTCAATGTTGCGGGACCGCCTCTCCCAACATTCCTCATTACAGGTTACACTGGTCAGGATGGATGGGAATGGCAGCCTGAGAACATCCGCAGGCTGCAACTTGCCGACCCCCAATGGGATGTCCATGTGAACAATAAACTGGAAGCAATGCATAACAACAGAGGCAGCAGGCCTATTGGAATGTAGGGCAGGCCACCTCAAAGTCATTTGAATGCTCCACAGCTATCATTCCAGAACTTGATAAAGTTCCTTGCCCCTCTCCCCTCCCCAGAATCCCCCACTAGCCATGTTGGTGAGGGAACTGAAGTCCAGCTGCCCCCCGCCCCCCAGCCCCCACCCCGCCAGCCTCAGGCTGCATCTCCTTCGTCTCTTGCACCCACCTCTGCCGCATTCTGCTCTGTGCTGAGCTGGCGTTTGACGAGCTGAATGGCTGCCTCCTTTTCAGACAGCCCGTCGGAATGGCCCAGGATGTCATCGTCCGAGCGTTCAGCGTCCAGGCGTTCGTCTGTGTTGGTGCTGGCCACGTCAGGCGTGCCTCCACTGTGGGAAGCGGTGGTGCCCTCGCTGGCCGTGCCCTCCTCACCATCTCCATCGGAGAAGTTCTCGGAGCTGAAGGTGGAAAGCGATTGCCGTTTGCTCATGGCCTGGGGCCACCTGGAGAAAAAGGGGGGGGAGCGGGAAGGATTTAGGCCACAAGAGAGGAGTCGGGGAGACCCTTGGCCCATCATAGGGCAGAGGCACAGTTGGGGAGGGATCCGTAGTTATCCAGAGAGCTTGTAGTAGGGCCGAGGGTTGGGCCCCTCCCTTCCAGAGATACAACAAGGCATTCCACCCAAGGCATGCATGCTACCCTGTCATCATTTGTGCCCCTCGAGTCTTCTGCTGCTCCACAGCCTAATGCAGTGGCTTCCAACAAGGGGTCCCTAGACATTCTTGGACTGCAGGCAGAAGTTGGATCAGCAGCTGATCTCAGCTCTGGCTGGGCTTTACCTCGTTGATCTTGACCTGGGTCACATGATGAGCTTGGGCTACCTTTCCCTAGTGATGGGGATCCCATCTTGTTACACTGGGGTGGGGTGGGGTGGGGTGGGCTAGAAAAACAATAGGGTTCTGGGGGAGAGTCAGGCAGCTGCTTCATATGGTGAAGGTAATGGACCGGTGGTAAGCCTATGGCGGCTCTTCCTCTGGACCTTCCTGGCTGTTCTCCTGCGTGGCACGACTGTCCCAGTGACCCCCTTCAGCTAGCCTACTGCCCTCTGTGGTCAGGGAGAACACTCTCCCATGCCCAGTGTTAAAACTTGCTTCAGCTACCAGGCCGTCCAGCTTTTCTATATGAAATGGGGGAAGGAGGACTCTCTTAGCCATTGCTTCAGGCAGTGGAGTGTCTCAGCCAACCCCCCAACCCTGGAAGTAGGCATAACCGCGATGGTGGCAGCTAGACAGAGAAGGGCTGGCTGTGAAGCCTGCTCATGAGGAACCCGGGAGGGGCCCGAATGAAGGACGGAAGCCTTTGGGGCGGGTTCCAGACGGAGCGGGCTTGGAGATGGGAAAGAGCCCCATTAACTGGAGGCAGCCAGATGTGGGAAAGGATGCACATCTGGAGAAAACCCTGCCTGTTCATAGCCTCCCATTCCACACCACCTTCTACTCCTTCCAACAATGTCCCCTTGGCCCCACAGAGACTGCGATGGGAACCTCAGTGAACCGTCCTCTGGTTATTGATCCATGCCATTATAGTTTTTTTTTTTAAAATCAGATTAACAGAACGGTGTGAAAGTTATACCCCTATACTTGAGTATCTTAAGTACGATGGGGAAATCAACCTTTTGTGATGCACTGGCAGATGAAATAATTGGTGGACAATTTTTTTTTCTTTTGCAGCTCAAACCAACAAACTGTAAATGGCTTCGAGAAGTCTATGGGTTCCTTTGATCTCTCTAAACCCCACAATTCTTCCATGACACAGCAGCTCAAAGCAGTGTGTGTCAGATTCCCCAGCACTTGCTCCTGTGTTCATGAATGCCCCTAAGTGGAAAAATACAGACAAAAATCCCTCGGTTGCCTCAATGTATTATTGAGTACTTTCCCCCCTACAGGCAGCCAGTGCTTAAAAGGTTTTTGTTAGCTACTTCGTGCAGCATTCTGAAAATCTGGTGACCTGGATTATGATGAATACTGCCTCTCTCAAACTCTGGATACATTCACAGCATCAGAAAAGCTACCGCAGCTGCTCAAAATTATTGCACCAAAATAGATTTGAGGAAGAGGCTTTCAAAAAGACCTGACCCTAAATGTTGTGTTGTGTCGTTACAGTTGTGACCAACTCTTTGTGACCCCATGTCCACGGAGTTTTCTTGGCAGGAATACTGGAGTGGTTTGCCAGTTCTACTCCAGGCGCCTACGGCACCTGGTATTCCCTGGTGGTCTCCCTGGGCCATCCAGTCAATTTGGACTTAAAGTGACACTTTTCAGGGTTTTCCAAGTAGAAAACACTCCAAAGTAGCTTCTTACCCGCAAATTCTGGAGACCTCCTGGGATTGTGCAGCTTGCCCAAGGCCACCCAGGCTGGTTCTCCTGGGTTGCACAGCAGGGGATTGAATTCCTAACCTTCTGGCTCCCCAGGGAGACACCTAAACCATTGAGCTATCTTGAAACTGTTTATAAAAACATAAGGCACACATCCACGGAAGCACTCACCTTTGCCTGAGGGGAAGCTCTACCTCACTGTCGACCTCACCTTCCTCCTCCTCTGAGGAGACCCCACGCTTCTAAGTCAAGAAAGAAAGAAAAGAAGGAGGAGGAGAAGAAGCAGAAGCAGGCATGTCATCATTGCTAGATCTGAATGTGCCAACGGTGGGGAAAACAAGCTGAGCGGACGTTTTGGTGAAAGTTTGGTGAGCTAGGATTCTTTGTTAGCCTGTTTAATGCTGCGGGATTGAGAGGCCCAGATCTGAACCTGCATGCACACTGATATGGGGTAGACAACTCTGTTAAGAGGACACAAATAGCACCAAATGAGTCGCACCTGGCATGCCGTTCTGAACAGCTGTTTGGCAGAATCCTCTAATCTCTAATTGGGCAAACATATGCACACGGGCTCACCAATGCATGTTGTGTGCATAGGCAGTCTTGCCCACCCAAATCATTTTATTAGTTACAACAGTTTCAAATTGTACTGTGACGTGATTTAATGTATACTGATTTATTTAGTTATTTCATTTGTAACTCTTACTGTTGATTTTCATTTGTTGTAAACTGCCTGCGGTGACCTTGCCATCAAATTGGTGGTCTAGAAATCTAACAAACAAACTAACTAACTAACTAACTAACTAACTAACTAACTAACTAACTAACTAACTATGTGGGGAACATAAGGTACAGAAGATCCCCAGCGCTGTTTCATCCTCAAGCATTCCATTTTTTTGAAGAAAGACCCCTTGGACTTAAAGTCCTTTACAAAGGAGAAAGGTGGGGTAAAAATACTCACAACTAACTAACTAATTAACTAACTAACTAAAGTTATGGTGCCAAAAATACCTTGAAAAGTTTCTTTTGGCTGTAGCACTTTGGCCTGCCTTACATGATTTGGCTGCAGTTCTGTACTCCCTGGGCGATTATGTCCGGAGCAGCACAGGGCTGAATCCGCTGTTGTACCCAACTCAAACATGGAATGCATGCAATGGGTTGGGAATTAGCAACTGGATTTAGGCCAGTCCTCCCCCCCCCCCAAGAAGATCTCCAAGTGGATTTCCTTCTCATGATCCAGAGGCTACAGAAAGACGTGTGTGGTCAGTTCCCTCCAATTCCTGGAGCACCAGCTGAAAAGGCAGCATACTGGGGATGCATGGGGAGATCCTGTGAGTCCACTGCATCCAATGTCCTTCCGTTATTACCACATGACCATGGGGTGGAGGGGAGATTATTCCACCACTGTTGGCCCCTCCCCAACTTCAAAGCAATAAGAGGGAACTGAGCTTTTTACACCTCTTGGGGGAAAGGAAACCCACATTCTTCAAAAATGTAAAAAAGGGTAGTTTCATCTCAGGATTCCAGCAGATCCCTGGTTCTGAGCGCAGATAGCAAAACTAGAGGCATAAGTAAGGGCTGAACTTTCGAGTTTGGCACATTCTTTTCTGTGCAGTAGAAAAGCCACATGTAGTGGGTCTAGATCTATCAGAGGGCATTCTTTATATTGGGACCTGATTCAGGCGTGTGTTTGCCCTGTATAAGAGGAGGGAACATTCTGTAAGGAGAGACATCAGATTTTGCTGTCAGAAATGTTGGACTCGGACAATAATACCATCCCTTACTTCTAGGGCTGCTAGAACATAAAATATTTTTTCTGCATAGGCTTGAACCCTTTTAATAAAATCCACAGGGCATGAGGGCAGTCAGGGTTTTTTTCCTGACAGAGGGTGTCCTTTGTGTGCTTGAATTTGTACCTGATTTTATAAGCAGCACTTGGTGGAACCTATAGAAGAGAACATGCCGAAGGGCGTGTGTGAATATACCTATGCCATTGCCCTTCTGTGATCACATAAAGCAACAAGATTGGGGAATCCAATTTACAAAGCACAAAAATAAAGAAGTTAAGCAGGAGTCAGCCAGGAAAGAAATGAGGAAAAAGACTGAAGGAGAAAACAAAGCAAGTAACCTACTTGGAATAAGTGGTGAATGCTGAAACACGAAATGCAACTGGGAGGGTTAGATAATTAAACAGGATCTGCACTGAAGGCTCCCAAAATAAGGAGGAGCCAAATTAAAATGACAAAAGCCCTATGCAGTTGCCCAGTTTGCATGTGATGGCTCCCAATGAATAAACAGAGCATATTAGCTACGCCCCCTCTCTGCTGTGGCTTTCATCATGGAAACTAAAGAGGGTGAACAGCGGGAGGCTGCTTTGTCTGTGTAAACTCTCCATATGATCCCAAACCCTCTCAAAAGGAGGTTCACAAACAAAGGATACCTAGGTACACAGACTCCTCCTCCTCTTCTGAAGGTGCTGTAGCTGTGATTAAAAATTGATAATGGAGGAGACAGCTCTGGTGAGTTCTCCTAGCTGTGAGTGAGAGCTCCACACACAAACTGAACTGAACAGAGCTGATACACCTCTCTCTTCAAGGCCCCTGAGTTTAGGGGTTCCAGACCCTCGGGTAGTTCAAAATTTGTGTATACTGCTTATAACCCCCAAAATGTAACTACAAACCATAAACAGCTAAATACATACATACACACAGAGAGTGTGTATGAGAGAGAGCAGTTCTCTCTATTGGGGGATCTCTTCCATACAGTATCATGTGTAATGTGTGTAATGTGCCTCCAAGGTCCATATGACACCCTGATCTAGATGTTGAATTAGACAAGTGCTTGGGGGCAAGCAGATCACTTTAGCACCTTCAGTGTTGAACTTGTCGGGTTCTGTGTGACCAGGGGCACAGTATGTATGTATGTATGTATGTATGTATGTATGTATGTATGTATGTATGTATGTATGTATGTATGTATGTATGTATGTATGTATGTATGTATGTATGTATGTATGTATGTATGTATGCATGTATGTATGTATAATCAAAACTGTGCTATTCAACCCCATGCAATTCAAGGGAAAGTTGTACTATGGGGCAGAAATAAAACCAACAGGTTTTACAAGCAACAACAACAAACCCTGAGGAAACACAAGAAATGGGACAATATATAGAATAGAATCAAAAGATATCCGTATGTTTTCAATCTAACTTGATTAATACAGCTGAAACCAGTGTAGGGCCAAATCTTCTTTCAAGTGAGTTTCTTGAAGATTTGAGATTAGCTAGAATGGCCTTAGCTTTGCTAGAAGCATCAGCTCATGCGGATGGCAGATTAGCTTCCACAAATACCAGAGGCTTCAGAATGCTGGCGTGTCCTCACTGGGATGTTGATTTCTCTGGTTCCCTGTTCTTTCTTCCAAGATGGGAGAAGGCATACCTTTATTACTATACTGTATTTTCAGGATCTAATCATTTTTCAAAAGACAGATGCTGCCTCTTAAAGTGCTTGGAAATAATGCATGAGGTTTCATGTTCCTATAGTTCATTTTGCATAAAATGGTAGAAGGCACCTAAGCACTAAGGGAGCGTTTGAAAGCACTAGCAAAGTGCTACAAATGTCACATCCCAAATTTTGGTGGCCGCCTTCTCTTGTTAATTTAAAACCAAATACAGTATTTTAAACGTAAGAATTATCATAAGATCGTAGAGCTGCAATGCTGGAAGGGACCCCCAAGAATCACTGAGTCTAACCCCTTGGCAAAGCAGGAATCCATAGCAAAAAACATCAGTGACAAATGGCCATCTATTTTAAAACCTCCAACGAAGGACAGCCCTTCCTATCAAGTTCTTCCTAAAGTCCAGGTGAAACCTCCTTTCTTGTGCCTTTAATCCACCCCCTCAGGTCCTGTGCTCTGGAGCAACAGAAAACAAGCCTGCTCCACTTTTCACGTGAGAGCCCTTCAAATATTTGAGGTATTGCCTCACAGTCCTCTCCTCTCCTCTCTGGGTTAAGGCATTCTCAACTCCCTCACCTGCTTCTCGCAGGGGTTGCTTTCCACACTTCCTTGCATCTTATCGGGCTTTTGGCTGCAAAATAAAAATGATTGATTGACTTCCTTGCATCTTGTCTCACTCTCCTCTGGGCAAATTCCAGCTTGCTGTTGTCCTTCTTAAGCTGTGGTAACCCGGAACTGGACCCAGTATTCCAGATAAGGTCTGAGCAAAGCAGAACAGAGGGGAACTATTTACTTCTCTTGATATGGGTGTGACTTCTTCTGTTGATGCAAATGAGTATTGCATTTCCTTTTCATACCAGCTGCCATCTGACGTCTTCCATCGAAATGTAGTACTTTTCTTTCCTTTTTCCCACTATCAAATTAAATTTTCTTAGTTTCGGCCTAATCCTCCAACCTCTTTTCGAATTCTGCATTTGTCTTCTGGTGTATTGGCTAGGCTTCTCCAGTTTAGTGTTGCTTACAAATTTTGATGACCATCCCTTCCATTCCCTCCTCCAAATCATTTATAAATATGTTGCCAACCTGTGCAGCCATCTGTCACTGTTCTCCAGGGAGCCTTTCCTATCTGAGTATTTCTGACCACAGGGTAGGACCTAGTAGTTCCTTAAACTTATTCAAATCAACTGTCCTAAAATACAAAACACCCATTATGCTTAAAATACAAAGAACCCTAAAATACAAAGCACCCATCTGCATTTCTTCTTGTCAATATAACACATTAGAAGAGTTTTGTGTGTGTGTGTGTGTTGTGTTATTATAGTCATGACCAACCCTTCGTGACTCCACGCCCATGGAGTTTTCTTGGCAGGAATACTGGAGTGAGTATACAAAGTGGCGTACACCATTTAAAGACAATGCTTAAAGCTATAAATTATCAAAAAAACCTATTATATTTACAGCAATATTAAAAACAGTAAGTATACGAGTTCTAAAAAGAATCCAACAAATGCCACTCTAAGAAATGGTAAACAAAAGCCATACCAAAAACACATCCAAAGCAGTATGGCATAGTTATCCATTTTGTTGGGAAAAAAGCCCACTTAGGCATCCTAGTCACTGTGGGAAAGCCTGCCTGAAGAAAAGGATGGGCCAGAGGAATGTGATGGTGGGGCACGATTCTCCCCGTAGTGTTGTCTTCTCTGCTCTCTGCTGTTCAGCAACTCTGAACCACCTTCCATGAAGAAGGTCTGGGACTGCTGTCCTTACGTCCAGGGTCTCTCAATTGTCATCAGCGGAGAGAGGTCGGAACTTCTGCTCTGTCTTGCAGCAGCCGAGAGTGACTGCCCGTGGAGAGGGCCTGCAAATGAATCTGCAGCTCTAGAGACATGACGAGCTTTCTGACAGTCCTTGGTTCTCCGAGTCACCTTCACACTCCACCTCCTGGCTTCGCCTTCTTTCATCTTCTTCCTTCCTGCCTGTGTCATTCTTCTTCCTCCCCAGAGGCAGGGGTATGGCCAGTGGCCCCTGAAGGAGAGCACTTTTAGCTCCATCCAGACAAGGCTTCATTCTGCTGCCTGAGTGGGAAGGTGAGAGTTGAGTGACTGTATCTTTCCTTCCCCTCGGGCGACCAGCTTGCATTTTGTGTGAGTGCAGCCTCCGACAGCATCAGGCAGGAAGGCAAACACACCATGGGTGCTTCCGGTCAGTACAACTACTTCTTCAACATCCGTTATTTCTTGTCCAATGGGAACCATGCCACAGCGCTCTTGGCCGACCCCTCAGGCTCCCCCAACAAATGTCCACCACATACAATGCTCTGCTCACTCTCCCTGAAAGTGAGCTCCTGGCGGTGAGCTCATTGCAGGACACAGAGTAGATCTATAGACTGATCGCTGTTGGTTCATCCCTCAACCAAGGCGGTTACTTCACATCCTACCTTCTTCCACGATTACGTTTGTACCGTGACAGCGTTGTTTGCGGTCATGTGGTTTTGTCCCTGTTCAGTCCCTGTTTCCGTTTACTCACGGTTGTGATAACTTGTCTCGTGACAAGTGTTACTTCACGGCCTTGTTTCATGACAAGATCTGCTTTTTTGAAAAAAACAAACATAAAAATAAAGGGCGCACCACAACCCCCGTGCTTCATCTATTTGAATTGTCGATCCACAGCACTCAAATGTACAAGAGAAATGAATGGACGCAAGTTCACGAGCGGAAGATTGCCTTCATTGCATGACAGTTGTTACCTCACAGGACCTTGTCCCAGAACAGGAAGAGAGACAAAAGAATTCCCCAGCCCAGGGGCAGGTACGGCTTGTCACGCTCTGTTCCCATTTCCGGTGTTGTGGTCGAGACAACCGGTCCCAAGTGGGACAGCAAGGAGGGACGAACAGGACGTGAAGTAACCGCCCAAGACAATGACTCATCTCCCCCGAGATGTAGGTCCTTTCTCAAGACCACTGCCTTGGAGTAGGGCACAGAGCTACAGTCACACAAAGAGTACAAACACAGAGAGGGCTCTTTAGGCTGCATGGATAGAAGTGTACTCTCCAAATCCCATGAGGCACTAATTCTCCTCTTTTTGGCACTGATTAGGCCTCATTTTGAGTGGTGTGTCCAGTTCTTCAAGGAGGATGCTGACAAAGTGGCACAAGTTAAGAGGAGGGAGACAAGGATGATCAGGGGGCTGGAAACCAACCCCTATGAGGAAAGAAGGAAATAACTGGGCTTGATATCCTTGTGAAAAGATGACTGAGGGGAGATAGGAAAGACCTGAAAGGCTGTCATACAGAGGAGGGGCACAATCTGTTCTCGATCCACCCAGAGAGCGCAGGACATACAATAATGGGTTCAAGTTACAGGAAGCCAGATTTCAACTGAGCATCAGGAAAAACTTCCCAATGGTTAGAGCAGTGTGGCAATGGAACCAATGACCTCTCAAGCTGATGAGTGCTCCAATGATGGAGCCATTCAGGAGAAATTTAAAGAACTGCTTGGCAAATATCCTTTGATGTGCAATCTTGCATGGAGCAGGGGGTTAGACTCAATGGCTTTATAGCCCCTTCCAACTTCATGATTCTATGATTCTATGATAAACCTCCAAACAGTTCAAATAAAAAAACCAGTCTGAAGACACGTTTCACTCTCTCTTGTGGCTTACACCAATCCCATGCAAAGCATCCTGTTTAGTCTCTGTGTCCATGACACATCAAAGTTTTGGCTTATATGTTTCAGTTCTACTTTTTCATTTTTCTTTTACTGGGTTGCTTTTATGAAGTGATGTTTGGTTTTATATCATTTTGGAAACATACCACTGAATGCTTAACTATAGCAAACTAAGAAACAGAAGTCTGCTGCACATCCTCAGGTGGATGTGGCAGGGATAAGGGTGACCTGTGACAACTGGAGTGTTGTATTAACACCCATAGTGATTGCCCATCCTCTATCATTTGTAACTGCTTGTCATAGCCATACGGAGCAAGGAAGAGAGAAGTGGCCCAGCCAGCAATTTTATACAGTTCCCTCAAGAACTTGGCAAAGTTATTTTCCTGAAAGGTACAGTACCTTTTGTAAGTACATTTTCCAACTCATGCTTCTAAGACAGTAGTTCCCAACCTGGGGGGTTGGGACCCCTTGGGGGGGTGTCAAAGGGCCATTTCACAGGGGTGGCCATGAGCCAGTGAAGAAAAAGGCACAAACGGCTTGGGTCTGGAGGAGGGGGGGAGGAAGTGGGGGAAGAGTGAGTTACAGCTTGATAGGTTGGAGGGGATGTCAGTCAATGCCACCAGAGGCTGTGATTGGCTGAGGGTGCCTGTAGAGCAGGCATGACCAAACTTCGGCCCTCCAGATGTTTTGGACCACAACTCCCACAGTCCTTTGCCATTGGGAATACAGACTTGGAATTCTGGGAGCTGTGGTCCAAAACATCAGGAGGGCCAAAGTTTGGTAATGCCTGCTGTAGAGGGAAGTCCTCTATGGCACCTGCGGCAGTGGCCTGCCAAAAGGGGCTTGTGGCCTCTTCCAAGCAGGGCAAGGGGGTTACCACAAATGGCATTAGGAAGGTTGGGAACCACTGTTCTAAGATGCTACTAGGTATTACCCAGTCATGCTCAACCCTATTATAAGGAGGGAGGGAGGGAAAGCCTTTCTCCCCATTCTTTGGCTTACTTGGCTCCGGGTGACAGCTGCGCGATACAGCAGTGCCGCTGGCGTGAGGTGCTGGGACTGTGGCGTGACTCCCCCTGCCCGACTGCCCCGGCCTTGTTCCCGCTCGGCCTCCTCTCCCGGCTGCAGCCTTGCCTTCCCTGATGGCCCGACAGCGCCCTGGCGAGACGAGGGTGACTCGGGGCTGCTAGAACAGGGCACGGAGGCTGTGTCTTCGCTTGGCGTCTCGCTGCGGGGCTGCTCCGCTGGCGGGGATTCGGGCCCGGCTGCTCCCTTGCGGCCCTCGGCTCCCAGGGTGGTGGAGATGAGGTCTGGGCTGGAAGAGGACATCTTGCGCAGCAGGAGGTCGTGCTGAAGGCCCCGGAGGGCGGCACAGGGCTCCAGACGCTTGGCTCCCCCGGGGTCCGCCAGCTCCCCACAACTGCCCCGGGTGCTGACTTTGCGGTAGCGTGACTTGGCACGGCGACTGCGCCCAGGGGAAGGGGGCCCTTTCTGGCACACGGGGATGGCAAGCTGCGGCAAGGTTGGGTCCATGATCACCTCCGTCTTCAAGATGTCCGGCCTGCAGAAGAGAAGAAAGGTAGTTGCAATCCGGAGCCACTGGGGCTGAGGTAATATTGCTGGTTGCTCACAACAGGGATGGCGACTGGCCTTTAAAACATGAGTGCATTTCAGGTTGGCCTTTCATTATATCACCACCCTTTAATGGTCCTTGCCTTCTCACCTTTGGCCTGCCTTCCTTGCCTCATGCTGTGGGACTAATGTTGAAAACTGAACATTGTATGTATGTATGTATGTATGTATGTATGTATGTATGTATGTATGT
>JAHTLZ010003468.1:14694800-14705169 GCA_023846285.1 Phrynocephalus versicolor | reverse complement strand
ATCATCATCATCATCATCAACAACAACAACAACAGTAACAACAACAATGCTCTGGGACAGTGTTTATAATAGTACCACTACTAATAAACACTGTCTTAGGGCATCCCCCAGAGAACGGAATAGTAAACCGTTTTTGGCACTCTGTATTTTAAAAAACATTGGGAAGCCTCACCATGAGTTGGAAGGCACTTGACAATCACATTATTATTATTACATATCTAAATCAGGGATACGGAAGATTTTTTTGACAATGAGGTAACCTTCAGGCAAGTTCTTGGGGGCCACATCCCTATGCTAGGAGTGGTCAAAGGACGGGATGCAGTATGTCAGCATATTCTAATTTAACTGCCAGATTCACAGCCCTAAGGAAAAACAAGTCTACCGTGGGGGGAAGCAGGTGGGGGGAAACAGACAATGTGTCATGGTAAAAGTGTCTGTCACCATCAGAGCACAATGGGAAGGAATTGGGTAAAAGAGAGGTTGTTACCTGTCAACAAGTTATTTTTCATTAACTACGGTATAGTGAAGATATATTACAAATACAATGTAGGGTTGAAATGATTGTACTGCTGGAGTACTTTCAAAGGTGGGGAATGGCCAACCTATTCTATGGCAGCAGTTTCTCTCTCTCTCTCTCTCTCTCTCTCTCCATCTTGCAAACTGATTCTTCTTTTTTAAAATTTTGTGCAAATTTTATTTAGCATCTATCATGCATAAAATACGAATCTAAATAAAACAGCAAATACAACCCAATGTGCTGTTTTCCACCTGGACCACCGAAGATACTCCATTTCTTTTCCTTTATGGAGTCCTTTTCTTCTAGCAATACATTGACTCTTGCAAAGGTATACAACCCTTCCTCTTTGTTAATACAAAATCCAATAAACCCTCCCCATATATCTCTAAACATATTTGTATTTGTCATTCTTTTTCTTACTTGACTATTGCATGCTAATTTATCATCAATAGCTATAAGTCCAACGTCTTTGTACCATTCACTGAACCGGAGATTGCACAAAACCGTTCAGTTCTTAGCTCTTATTATTCAGCTGCTGTTCCTAGATTTGTGGCCAACACTTTTGTTTTCCAATTCCATCAAGTATCAACAAAAGCGCCACTTTAGGATGCATTCTTAGATTCAACTTGACTATTGTACGGTCTACTTTAAAAACCAACTTCCAAAATTTCTACATATATTCACATCCCATGGGAACGAGATCCAACTCACTTCCATGGGCCACAAGCATTATCTGGTGAAGAGCCACCACATATGTAGACCTGAGAGTGGGGAGAACTGTCATCTCAGACCTACAGAGCATAGTTCCAGTATATCCCCCACTGAACAGAGTGGGTCGCACAAGGTTCCAGGTTCCCATCTGCAACACGGCATAGTTCATGTAGCAATGGACTCACCAGCACTGTCTTAGCAAGATTTTGAAGCCATCAGGGCAGCTGGTGGGCACAGGCAGGTGGAGGCTGTTACTGCCCACCCCCCAAATTATAGCTGAGGAGTCCACGTCCTTGTATGGGATCTCTCCTGTCAGCAGCTCCCAGAGAACAACACCAAAGGACCTGTGATGGGGACAGGGGGTGGAGGAAGAGGAGGAAGGCCAATTGGCATTGGACATCCATGGACTGACCAGACTTCTTCCTTTCAGCATTTCTCTCCAGTGCTTTCCTGCCTTTCCCCCGCTACAACATTGCCATTCCGCCCTTCCCACATCAGCTTCTCTAGATGTGTTGGGCATTTCTCACCAACAGGATAGCGGGAGTTGCTGTCTGACCCAAGTGGAATGTGCAAGACTGGGAACGCCCACTGTGATCCACAGCGGTGGCCCATGTGCTCCTGATGGGAGTTGTGGTACAAGGTGGCACCCTGGAGAAGATGGCTCCTTTTTACAGCGGTGTGCTGTGGGTGCATGTGTGGGGTGGGAGTCACCATCTGACATCTATGGGAAGGCCGTTGCTTCGGCAGTAGCAATCCTTGCACATGAGGGATCCAAGTGTTAGTCCAACATACGTGGACAGAGCGATGTTGGAAATGCAGCTGTATTCCACAGTGTCAGTCTATGTGTGTGTCTCTCTCTGTGTGTGGGCATGAGTATGTGTAGTCCAACAGAACTGGAGATCAGCAGACTGGGGAAGGCTGCTTTGTTTCATGAAGGATGCTTATGTATGTGTGATGGCAAACCTAGCCCATGAATTTATTTTTATTTTATACAGTATATTTATTTATTTATTTTAGAGTATTTTTACCCCACCTTTCTCCTTGGAAAAGGACCCAAGGCGGCTTACAGTTATGAGGGACAATATACAGTCCAGTACAATTAAGACATGTTCAAGTATTTGAGAACAGGGAATTGAGGGACACCTTACAGCATTAATAGACAACATTACATTAAAGCTACAGGAGAACGTGAGCAGTTAAAGAGAAAGTACAAATCTCATGTAAAAGTTATGAGCGATGGAAACTAACATTGGAAAAATAGTGTCAATGCAATCACACAGGGTTATAAGTGCTTATAAACACGAAGTCTATGTGATCATAGAGATTCATATAAAAGACACATCAGTCTTCTAACTAGCTCTACTTCCTCTGCCCACCATGTGGCCTCCCCTCCCCTCTTCTCACCAGATGTCAACCTTCTCAGAGACAGGCTCATTTCGAATGACCTCTGGCGCCATCCAGGCCACCGTGCCTGCAAAGGACATCTTGGTGCTCTTGTCGCTCAGCTCTTTGGAGGTCCCAAAGTCGGAGATCTTCACCACATCATCGTAAGTGATCAGCATGCTAGAGAAAAGGCAGACGGTAAGAGGCATAAGGTGCAATCGCCCTTGCAGGACGGGTGGGTTTTGGGAAGCCAAGGAGAGAGATGAGAAAGCCATGCTGTGCTTCCTGTGGACAGCAGGGGGAGCTGTGTAGCAGAAGACGTTCCTCTCTCTGATCAGTTGGGGAGAGAGAGGCACAGAGGGCACTTGGGACGGATCCTGCTCCATATGAGAAGCAGAACAACTCATACCCCTGAAGGGACAGCAATGGGAGAGTGTCCTCTTACCTAGAGAACAAGCTAGGCCCCTGAGAGTCCTCTGCCATGAAAGAATGGGCACCTGCTTCCTAAATGGGATTCAGGTTCCTTCCTGACTTGCTCCTGCATGGCTCAACGGGACTGCGGAGACATGACACCCTTATCCATCCAGAATATGCAATTCAGCCAACACTCTCAGAACTTGTAAAAGCAATTTTTTGGAGCAACATGCCTTTCTCATGCCTCCCTGGGTGTGCTTTACTCGATCAAGAAGAAATGAAGGGGATTTAAAAAAACACACATTTTATTACAGTCAATGACCAAATCCAAAACACATAAACTGTACATAAAAAGGTAAAGGTAAAGGTTCCCCCCTGCAGATGTGTGCTATTCGAGTCCGACTATAGGGTTGGTGCTCATCTACATATTCAAGCCGAAGAGCCAGTGTTGTGGAAGTCTGTGGCCATGTGGCCGCCGGCATGGCTGCAAGGAAACATTGTTTTACCTTCCCTGGTTTTTTTATGGTGGCACCTATTTATCTACTTGGATTTATATGCTTTCGAACGGCTAGGTTGGCAGGAATTGGGGTTAACAGCGGGAGCTCACTCTGCTGCGTGGCACCCGGGATTTGAACTGCCGGCTTTGCAGCCAACAGTTTTCAGAGCCTGTTACTGTCAATGCCCAAATCTAAAATACATATACATAGATAGCACCAATTACAGCAAAACAAGATAGGCACGTAGCCTGTTTTTCAGGGCATACTGTGGATGGGCTGGTTTGCTGCTTTTCCCTTTTAGGGGATGTATTGGGTAGAACAAACCAGTTCATCCTCTGAGCATTCCTACCCAAATTCTTCTGAGCTCCCTCTAAGGAGCTACTCTTTTTAAAGGTTTGAATAGGATCAGTCGTCTTCTTCATCATCTTCTTTCTCTTAGTGTTTGTCCCACTTAGTGGTGGGGTCGGCTATTCTTGCTTTTTTGCCTTTTATCTGGCACAGTTATGGGCTAGGTCTGGGTGAACTCAGGACAACCTCATGTGGCTGTCTAAGGTGTTCATCTAGCACTGTTTTGGTCGTCCCCTCGGTTGGGATCCACTCACCACCAGGGTGAGACCCTGGATAGGGTCTGATCACTCTGTTTTGGCTCATTTCTAGGATGTATGATTGCTGGGAACAAACCAAAGCACAACTTTCTGCTTTTAACTTCCTAGCTTGTTTCCATTTCCCAATATAATTAGCCCCTTAAGCAGACAGTCTCACCACTTAATATACTGAGAAATTAGGACATTAAAAACTTACTTCCTCTACTCCTCTGTGGAGCAAAGAGAGGAAGCAAAGGTTTTTTAACCAATTACAGAAGCTTGGATGCACTGGATCATTTAGACTTTTTTTTTAAACTGAAGGCTTCCTCCCAGAAGTGGGAGAAGACAGGAGGAGGCAAAGAGAGGGATCCCCTTTTCTTTATAGCTCTTAAAGGAAGCAGCCCAACTTGACATACAAGGCTTCAGCGTTGACCATAAGTGATCCTATTTAGCTTGCACCAAAGAAGCCATGTAGCCAAAACCTTTGAGGAAGATTCTTCCTTCCTTCCTTCCTTCCTTCACTTTGATATAAATGTTTTTGCATAACAAACAGCTTTAACCACCTCCTTGTCACTGCTTACATTTATCACTTGCTATATACCTGCTCCTTCTCACTACTTTGTGTTATGCTCTGCAAAGTCTGTTCTTGTCGGATGAAACTTTGTAAGGTCCCAGATTAACTCCAAATGCTCTGATAAATTACAACAAGGGAAAGTGCTCTGAATTTGTATACGCACGCATGGGTGAGTAAGATTGGGAGGAGTGAGAAGACCCAGGATTAAAGATGGGCACAATTTAAAAATCAAATTGCAAAATTTCTCAAAAATCACAAATTTGTTGATTAATATTTGTACAAATCTATACCCCTCATAAATATGAATCAATAAACTTTTAGCAAACTTGGATGTGTTGATTCGTTGGGCTATAAAATAGCCTCTAAAGCACCTAGAGACACCAACATTACAGAGAACATTCCTTTAACTCCCTTCTACAATCTCCTGTGGCACAGTGGGCTACAGCACTGAAAAATGTCGGCTGCAAGGTCGACAGCTCAGCGGTTCGAATCCCGGGTGCCACGCAGCAGAGTGGCCGTGGACTTGCACAACACTGGCTCTTTGGCTTGAAAATGGAGATCAGCACTGTCCCTAGAGTTGGACATGACTAGCACACATGTTTGGGAGGAACCTTTACCTTTACAATCCCCCTAAGTTTTGTAAAGATTGGGTTTTCCCCAAGGGCCCTTTCCAGGGTGGCTCCACTTTGTGAGTGGATAACTCAGATGTCTAAAATAAAACTGCACCAAACTTGTAGGGATTTTGCCGGAGAGTTGGGAGAAGCTTTTCTGTAATGCGGGTACCTCTAGGTCCCTAGGGAGGGATTTTTTTGGCAAGACCTCCTTGGGGATGCCCAACTCAAGACATTTGGAACCTAACTTCATCAAACTTTCAGGACTTGTAGAGGAGAGTCAGGGGGAAGCTTCCCTGCAGTGTTGGTTTCTCTGAGTGCTTTGGGGGCATTTTATAGGGTTTTAAAGTCAAATATGAATTTACAAATCAGTTTATCAATGTGTCAGAAAAAATGTGAATTCGTTATTTGTGATTCGTCATCCTTGATGAATCATGAATCAAAATGAATTACAATTTTTTCTCACTTGTGTACTGCTCTAATCAGGATTATCATGCATTGCTTGATTTACACAATCTGGCAGATTTTTAAAAAAATGATTCTTCAAAAGGCATAATCAGGAATATTTTACTAGGATACTTTGTTAATTTGATAGAAAGGCTGAGCACACACACACACAGAGAGGAAGGGAGGGTGGGAGGGTGGGAGACAGGGAGAGAGCAAACTCTTTGCCTCATAGTTTAGAAAAGTTACATTTTGAATCCTGACTGCCATAGTAAAAAAGGTAACTGTTCCAAGATCAGCACAGTTCTATACTTTAACTCATTCTTGTTCTCCTGAACCCACCAACCCTTACCCATCTACACACCTACCCCTTATTAATTCCCTTGTCTCTGGTATAGATTCCTGTCTTACTTGGGTGACTTGAGGTCACGATGGATGATTTTATGGAGGTGCAGGTAATTCATGCCACCGGCTATCCCCATGGACCAGTCGACCAAAAGCGAAGGTGTGACCTTGCGCCCAGCCCGTAACACCTCATACAGCTGGCCCTGGGCACAGAATTCCATGATGATGCAGTAGCAAGGAGCCTGGGTACAAACACCCCTAAGATAAGGGAGAGAGCAAGAGGCATGTTAGACAATAACAGGGCACCACCATTGCCTGGTGGGAAAAGTTAAGCAGATATGCTCTGGAAACGAGTCATAACATAAATGCTATGAATTGTGTGAATTTTGAATTGTGTCAAAAGGTAAAAGGTTTAAAACAGGGCCGAGCTTCTTCTGTGGGCCAAGGATCAAACACTGGTCACTTTGCATTTCTATGAAGCCTTTTAAGGCCTAAAACAGCTAGGGCAGGAGTCAGAATGCAGGATCACCCCTACTCATTTCACTGGACACATAATATGCCATTATAGGGTGGGAGAAGATCAGTGCTTCCCAAACATAGGGCGCTTTTACAGGACCTCTAAAATCCGGTGTCAACTTAAATTCGGACCAAAGATTGTGAGGGCTTGTCGCTCTTCCTGTGTTCCCACCCCTCTGCACTCCATTGTTCCTGTCTGCGTGAGGGGAGGGAGGAAAAAAAGGGATGAAAAATGCAGGCTAACCTCCATCTGCCGGTCAAAGCAGCCCTAAGCAGCCCCGTCATCGTGATTTCTGTCTCTTAAAGTGGCGGCGGGGACAAAAAAACAAACAGAAGGCAAGGGAGCCCGGCATTCACAGCTTTACAATGCACATCAGAAGATTTTTTTTACCTTCTGGTGTCCAGGTGTTTGAAAAGTGTGCTGGGACACGTTTAAGTGGGCGTGGTCATACTTATTTTTTTTAAGTCCGGAGCTGGTGGGAAAACATTTTAAAGCTCCGGATCTGGGAGCCCTTTGCTTCGGATTTTAGGGGTTGTGTAAAAGCGCCCATAGTGTCTCACTCAGGAACCATCCAGAAAGAGGACTTCCTTTGCAAAGCGACCTTGCCATCTCCACCTTAAGCATCCTGCCAAACTGCTACGCACTCACTTGAAGGTGATAATGTTGGGATGTTTCAGCTTCCGAAGGTGTTTGATGTCTGTCTCCTTGAGGTCTCGCACCTTCTTGACCGCAACCTCCTCCCCGTGGAAGCGTCCCAGGAAGACGGCTCCTTGGGCCCCACTGCCCACCCACTGCAAGTCCATGATCTCTTCAAAGGGCACTTCCCAGGGGTCTGTATTGGGAAGAAAAGAAAGCAGTGGTCAACACAGTGATTCAAGAAAGGGGGCAGGCATTGTGCTTCCCAACCTCCTCTGCTAGGCAATGCTCGATTCAATTCCCCGTCTGTTTGCGTGAGGCATCGTGCTTCATCCCAGCCTTCTTTCAAACCCCTTCTTTGCTTATTCTTCAGTCCACCACCCTTTCCTTCAGGAACTCTGATTTAGGCTCTTGGCTTCTTTGATTCCACACGAGACCCTCTTTCTAACCCTGGATTTAGGAGGAGGAGTCTTAATCTCAGCCAAAGTAGCAACTTCTCAGAAACCACCTGGAAACGAGCAGGCACTAAGTTCTTTAGAGTAGGCATAGATCACACGCCCAACCATCAAGTTTAGGAGTAGACCTTCTCCTCAATGGGTTCCTATATTCCCTACTGACAAAGTGTCTGATTCGCTTCTTCCGTCACGGGACAGAATGCACCTTGAGCTCAGGATGAAACTGATCAGACCATGGGTTCCTCTGTTTTGGCCTTGAGTTATTCTACTCTGCCATTGGGCTGTGACTCCTTCCTTTATGGGTTGAAACCTGAGCCCTTGGCTGCTCCTGCATCATAGATAAGTTTCTTAAATGCCCGGCTGCCCACCCTGTCACTTCCGTAGGGACCTCCGTCCTCTCACCTTCCTGCTGCTGCTTGTGTTCGGTGGAATACGCTTTGCCAATCATGGTCCAGACAGGCTTGAGGCAACCAAAGAGGCCTTCCAGGAAGCCGCTCCCCGACTGGCAGTGGATCCGAACTTGGTCGGCATGGTAACGGGTGGGCCGCACCTCAGGGTTTCCCACGCCAGCCCCTGCGCCGGCACCGCCTCCCCCGCCGGCCTCGTGCTCATGGAGCTGCAGCACACTGTTGGCAAATTGGTCATGGGTCTCCTCGCTAGGGGTGGGGCTTTGCCCGCTGCCTCCACCGCCACCACCCCCATCAATGGGCAGCACATCTCTCAGCACACACTGGGTGGGCGTAAGGTCCTTCTCTGGGGTGCAGTCAGAGGCATCTGGGTCCAGTTTGCGGAGGGAACTCTCGGTCAGGATAGTATTGAAATTGCCAAAGGAAGGCGAAGGCGTGCGGGTCTCGTGCAAGCACGCCATGACGACACGGCCCTTCAGATGTGTGGCAAGACCCTAAAGTGAGGAACCAAAGAAATAAAACAAGATGACCTTGAGTAATAAAAAGGTTGGTGCGGGCTGTAGGCCAGCAATGTTGACTGATTAATTAGTACATCCTGATCCAACATATCAAATAGAAATCGGGTCATCAAGTCATTTACACAGAGCTTTGATTACTCTCCTCAGCTGCTACCCAGCACAGGCCTTCCAGCTCCCTTCCAACTTCCTCATTTGGAGAAAGCTCCAAATAAACTGGTTTTAGCTGTTTGTAAACAAGCTAAGATAAGATTTCACTTATCTTTGTAACACTTGGCCTTTAGAAGATAACTCTTTAGTTCATATATCTATGGGATTCCTTGACCTGAACCATTTAGTGGCGGAAATCCTGTTCCTAGAAGTTCAAACCATTCAATCCAGCAATGATTTCGCCATAGACTTCCTCTTTCCCTACTATGGCTTCCAAATAGAGATAGATGGGTACAATACATAGAAACGTTTTGTTTTCTTTCTTTTTCTTTGCTATTTCATGTCATTATTAACAAGTTCTTTTAAAAAAACCATAACAAAATGAAACAATATGAAATGATTTGTTATACTGTGTGGGTCTGCTCCCCTGGGTCCTAGACATACCCAATTTTGTGGATAGCTCAAAAGTCAAGGCAACAGGCTAGAAATTGCAATCTATATGCAGAGAGATGGCACCTAGGAATTGATGATGTACCAGTAAGATATAGTATGGCAAGGACAACAAAACTGGAAATCTGGTTATATACTAATTCCAAAAACATTCAGTAAACTGTGATGAGAACATTATTAAAGCCAAGGCAAAGATGTTTCTGTTTCCAGCTGGAGCTTCACTAACAGCTACCAACAAACAGTATGGAAAGTTTTTGGAGGGTTAACTACCGTATATACTCGAGTATATGTCGACCCGAGTATAAGTCGGGGCCCCTAATTTAACCCCTCCCCCCAAAAAACTGGGAAAATTTATTGACTCAAGTATAAGTCTAGGGTGGGAAATGCAGCAGGGCCTGGCAACTCCTCCTTTGTGAGCTGTGTGTGTGTGTGTGTGATGTTTAAAATGACTTTTAGTCACCAAGTGCTTGAGTTGGTGGCTAAAAGTCATTTTAAACATGGGGGGGGTTCAGGATAAGTGGTGCATAATGTTTAAAACGACTTTTAGCCACCGACCCAAACTTGCCTCAGTCGCTAAAAGTATTGACCCAAATATAAGCCGAGGACCCCTTTTTTCAGCCCAAAATTAGGGCTGAAAAACTAGGCTTATATTTGAGTATATACAGTAATTTGCTGCATTATAGAAGGAAGAAAAAAACCCCAAATGTGTCCTGTAACACATTCAAAGACTAATTTAGTGTGGCATACTCTTTCACGGCCTGTAGCCTGTTCTAACAGATGAATGCATGAAATGAAATTTAGATTATTAGGGGTCTACAGAACATACATTTATGTGTGTCTGCCATATGTGGTCTATTTGAAATGCAGTATTTGGAATAACACTTGGTGGGGGACTCACAGTTTTAGACTCTGTTGGATCTGTTATTACCATATGCCAACAATCTCCCTAAAAAGATTAACGAGACACTGTTCTGAATTTTTGCAGTACCTAGGATTATGCTTGGCAAACACGGAGGCCAAAGAAACTCATCCAAGCATATGTGAAGAATAAATTGGATGCTTTTTCCAAATTCTCGTGTTAAGAAGGAAGACAATGCTGGAATAATCATTAAACACACACACACACACACACACACACACACACACACACACACACACA
>JAHTLZ010003468.1:14670007-14694247 GCA_023846285.1 Phrynocephalus versicolor | reverse complement strand
AGTAGTAGTAGTAGTAGTAGTAGTAGTAGTAGTAGTAGTAGTAGTAGAAGAAGAAGAAGAAGAAGAAGAAGAAGAAGAAGAAGAAGAAATTACGGTAGATTAGTTGAATCCCTCTGTCTGTCTCTCTCTAGATCCGTCAGATGGGCAGTATAGAAATTATCTATCTATCTATCTATCTATCTATCTATCTATCTATCTATCTATCTATCTATCTATCTATCTATCTAAGAAATGATAACATCCAACATTTACAATTTGATTTGTGTGTAATAAACATGCAACAACCACATGGGTTTTTGTGTTGTGTGTGCAATGTTGCATGTTATTCAAATGCAAAGGACCAAGCTATGCATGGTATTAAACACATTGCTTATATTTCCGTGATTAAACAGAAAAAAGATAAAGGTGACCGACTAAAAGATGTGACCAGGAAAGGAATTTGCAGCACAGGGTTGAATGAGTTTAACCTAATGAACGTCTACTGCCTCTGAAACTGACATCAATCTAGGACTGCTGCGGTGGCTACCAAAGGATCAAGAAATCAAAACAAGAAAGAAAACAAACAGGGCTTAGGTGTGCTATTTCAGATGAAAGAAAGAGGATGAAATGGAGAATTCAAAGTGCTTTTGGGCAGCAAGAACCCACAGTGGTCAGAAAGAACAGAGGGAGATAGCCTTTTGACGGATACATCTGTAGGCCAAGACTCTGTGAGGAAGAGGCAATCCTGTGGTGAGGTGTCCCCCCCCCCCCAAATGGCTGTGGAACATCTTTTTGTGAGAGATCAAGGCCAGTCTTCTGCAGTGCGTGAAATAGGCACAGCAGCTGTGCCTGGTCTTAGACAAACTTAAAGGGCCGAATCCAATCCTCATTATACTCCGAGCCCATCTGATGCCATTGTACAAGAACTATGGCTTGTGAAATAACCTAGAATAAGAGTGGACCCCCATCTTTCACAAACAGAAGAGAACCAGGTTGTTGCGGAACTAAGAATCAAAGTAAGATGGCTATCATCTTTCCATCACAAAGAAGACATGCTGGATGGTGTGATAGAAATTATCACAAGCATCTTCTTGGCACACACTCTACAGGACACATAAAACCCTACCTTTTGAACAAAACTCTGCATTGCTATGTAAGGTCATGGGATAATTTCTTGCCACCCCCCCCGCCCCATTTTGAATTTGGAGCTGGAAGGACTTGGACCTTATTTTGATCTAAACCAACCAACATGCTCGGAAGAGCCTTCCCCCATTCTAACAAGCCTGATCTGTTCCCCACCTGCCCCCGTGTCTTCTGCCTTGTGGAGGGACATGCCCTCTGGCTTCACTAATGCAGAGCCTGGGCATCTCCTGTTAGTTGGCAATCACTTAGGACTAGTTTGCTGATTTGTGGGTGGTGGTGGTGGTGGTGGTGGTGGTGGTGGTGGTGGTGGTGGTGTGTGTGTGTGTGTGTGTGTGTGTGTGTGTGTGTGTGTGTGTGTGTGTGATGGGTAGGTGGGATACTGCCTTACCTCTGTGCCTTGAAAAGGCTCAGGCTCTCGCCATAGTAATGAATTTATCAACCTTCTGCCTCCCCATTCCCTGTGATTTGGCTACAAGTGCCTCTTCTGATAGGAATTTCAATCCTATTTTGCTCAGTTTTCCAAACATAGAGAAGGCTGCCCTCTGCGCCAAGTCAGAACAGGCCACCCGGTTGCTAAAAGTCAGTGGTATGTCACAAGGAGAGCAGAACCATTGAACCAACGGAATTAATGGAGGAGCTGACTCAGAAGTGGAGACTCAAGTTGCAGGACTTGCTGTCAAGTCGGACTCAAGTCATGCTGGTGACTTGACTCAGACTTGACTTTTTGTTTTTCAGTGACTCGGAACCCACTCACCCCTCGCCCCTTTTTTTAACTGGGGGAAAAGCTTGTTTTTAATAGGGACTTGGACGTAAGGCTTGGGACTCAGACTCAAAGACTTGCCAACATCTCTGCACCAAATCTTCATTCAGTCAGTGGACCTACTGTAGTTGCGACTTTTTACTGGGCTTCAGCCATTGCTGATTCAGACATAATGAGGATGCCTGTGACTAGGTCTCCCCTCCTACTCTACACCCATTTGAAAGATAAAGTAGAGATGACAAGATAAAGGAATACTCCTGGATTTGTTCGGTTCCAAGTGATGGTCACCTCTTCTCTATTTTTGCTATGGTGACTGACTTAGGAGGCATGTTAGCCCAGCTGCTCAGCTTAATGCATGAGTGTCAGCTCCCTTTCCAATGTGTGTGTCAAGGGATGCCTTGGGACATCCCCCCCCCCCCCGCAAGGCATGCCGAGTTCAACTCCTGTCTTAATGCCATCTAGGTACCAAGGTCCACAGCTTGCTTCCACAGTAACCAGCTCGCTAGCCAACAGCTATGGTACCCAGCGATGCAGAGAGGCACAGCCCAACATAGCTGAAGTGCAGAAGACTATCTTATGGCCCCTGAGTCAAACAAAGCTGTTTCAGTCACAGGGACTCCATGGATGGTTTGACTTTGCATTCCAGGGAACCAAGAAATGTTTGGGAAGCCTCTAGCTGGAATCTGTCACCTTCTTTCCCTTCCAGCTCTGAGCACTTCCACCAGCTGGCAGCAGAGCCAAAAGCACCACGGACGGCCCTTGGGATAGGTCAGTGTCATTTCACTGGGCAATCCAAGGCATCGTCACAAGCCGGCTAGCCCTAGCCTAACGGCTCGGCTGGCCTTTCATTTTGATCTGCCTATGCCTGGAAAGCTCCCTTCCTTTGCTAACCCACACAGCCTATAATAAGAGACCTTGGCCCATAAAGACAAAAGGCCCCCTTAGATCCTCGGAAGTGTTCAGTAGTAGCCTTGGAAAGCGGTGTCTACATACTCACACTGTAGGTGCACACTTTGGCCTCTGAAATTTGGACATGAATTGTGTTGGAGACAATGAAAGCTATTGCTGGGGAGGAGGCACAGGGACTGGGGAGACAGACGCCCAATTCTTAAGCCCAAACATAGGCGGCTTAGGGCACTGAATACAGATGGAGAGACGGAGACTAGGTCACAGCAGCAAGAGAGAGTCATTTTTATCCTTTAATCCCAACACTGCTTTTCATTCTGCATCCAAGCCACAGCCTCTTCTTTTTGTTCATAGACAGATGGAGTAAGGTGACATCATTGTTTAAAATTGGATCCACGGGTGCTGGTGCAATATCCTGTAAGTTTTCAAGTTACACTGAACTCTTTTCCTTCTCTCTCTTCCCTCCTTCTCTCTGTGTGTGTCTCTCACCCACATACTAGGACAGTGATGGAGAATCTTGTAGAGACCGAGTGCCCAAACTGCGATTCAAAACCCACTTTTTTTTTTGCAAGTGCCAATAAGGCAATTTAACATGAATACAGTGGTAGCCCAGGTTACAAATGCTTTAGGTGCTAACCTTTGGAAAAGCGAGGATCGAAGAGCAGGCTTTTGAATTCCACCACAGCACCCCCACTGTGGCCATGGGAAATTCGGAAACCTGCTCTTTGATCCTCGCAAGAATCGAAGAGCAAGGGTGCTACCTATTGGGAAAGCGAGGAGCAGGCTGTTGAATATCCCGCAGCTACAATTCAAAAACCTGTTATTCAGTTTCTTGAAGAGTAGAACCCCATCCGTCTCTCTGCCCTGGGCTGGACCATCAGGAAAGCCAGGGGGGTGGTGGCAGCTTGTGGGCTCATTCGTAGCCCCCATTTACTATCCAGCCAGGGCTGGCACGTCCATTAAGGCGAACTAGGCAGTTGCCTAGGGCGCCAAAATGGAGAGAGGGCGCTGGCCAGCCTGCCCGCCCCACTCCCCCCGCTCCTTGCCTAGGGCGCAAAAAACCCTAGCACCGGCCCTGTCTCCAGCCACATCGCTCTGGGTAACCCAAAAGTGGTGTGGCTGGAGAGTGAACTGGAGCTATGAAGGAGCCCACAAACTGCTGCCTCCCCTTCGCCTGGCTCTCTTAATGGAGCCATTTTGGCGGTCTTGAAATGGCTCTATGGAGAGAGCCGGGTGAAAGGGAGGCAGCGGTTTGTGGGCTCCTTCGTAGCCCCAGTTTGCTCTCTAGCCACACTGTTTTTGGGATGTCCAGAGTGGTGTGGCTGGAGAGTTAACTGGGGCTATGAACGAGCCCACAGGCCACTGCTTCCCCTTTGCCCGGCTCTCTACACGGAGCACAGTGGCATGATCAAAGCAGAGGGGGAAGTGCCATGGCTGTGAGGGGGCGATGTCATGTACCCACAGAGAGGGCTCCAAGTGCCAACTTTGGCATCCGTGCCATAGATTTGCCAACTAGGAGAAAGATACAGTAATGAAAAAACTTGCTTTTTAAAAAAAATACTCCTTTTCAGTAAAAATTAAATTAAATCTGAGCTCTGTCCAAAGAGCCAGACTACTACTGACTGCCTTTCTTTAGCAGCAGATGCTTTTATTAAAATTTTATTTTACCAAGAAGAGCCTCAAGGTGTACACTTCTGAGTGTCACAGAGTTCTAAGAAAATAAAAAGAGCACCTCTTCAACTATAAACAAAACACAATCCAAATAAGATATTGGCAATTTTATAAATGACCTAATTTCTACTGCTGCAGCATTGATCTTTCTAGGTAACATGGGATTCTTTTGCTAGCATTGCTAGCTTACATTTGTAAGCCACATATTTTTTTGGTATAGTTGTAGTACAGGAAAGAGCAGAACAGGATTCTCATTAAACTACTTTTGAAGGAAGGAAGGAAGGAAGGAAGGAAGGAAGGAAGAAAAATAAATAATGTAATTTGACCAACCGCTTATATTATAGTTTTTGAGTTTTAGCTATTTCTTCCATATCCTAACTTCAGAAGCTACCTATTTTGAGTTCTGTCTAGAGTAGAGATGGGCACGACTCAGGAAAAATGGTTTTTCGTTTTTCGTTTAGGGGTCCGTTTCGGCTCGTTTCCGTTTTCGTGAGCTAATTCGTTTTTCGAAAATGAAAAACGAAAATGAAAATGAACAATTTTTCGTTTCTCCCCATTTAGTCCTATTAGATGCTTTTCCCATAATGAAAAACGAAAATTGGCGCGAAATTAGTCATTTCGTTTCCGTTCCATTTTTGAACCGATTTTCGTTTTTCGTTTCGTTCCGTAACGAAAACGGAAAACGAAAACAAAAACGAAAATTTCGCTGAGTCGTGCCCATCTCTAGTCTAGAGTATGGCTACTTAAAGTTGCCTATAATTTCAAGCAATCTAGACCTTCCAAATTGTAACCAACAAAATCTACTTAATATTAAGCACATTTCAGTTCCCTTGAATTAGGAGGAGACAGTCAACAATGCTACCAATAATAGTCCGGGTTTACTCCTTGGAGTGTTCAAAGTGCTTAAACATTTTGAAGCGTAATCCTCACGTTCAGAGAGTTCTCTGAGGTGGGTCAGGCATTCCTTCTAGAAGTCGGTCTTAAAACAGGCTTTTTAGGTGTGTGTGCGTGAAGGGAAGCACAGTCTCAAAATAAATTTATTTATTTTTTCTACAGTATTTATATCCCACCCATCTGACTGACATCCACTCTGGGTGACTTACAACATTAAAAAAAACACCAATAAATGCAGCCTAAGCAAACATAATAAAAACCCACCAGTAACATAAAATCAATTATAAAACATAATATCAACAGTCAAGAAGGGTTTTTTTTTAAAAAAACAACAACATAAAATTTAAAAGTACAGTATCATATTATCAAGAATCACAAAAATGTTACAATGAAATTAACACAGTGGGCTGGAGGTAATACAACTGATTGATCCCCTGTTTCCCCAAAATAAGACAGTGTCTTATATTAATTTTTGCTCCCAAAGATGCGCTCGGTCTTACTTTCAGGGGATGTCTTAAATTTCAGCGAGAGGCAAACCTTTAAGTAGGCCTTATGTTCGGGGGACCCCTTATTATCGAGGAGGTCTTATTTTCGGGGGATGCCTTATATTTCAGCGAGAGGCAAAACTGTAAGTAGGTCTTATTTTGGGGGGATGTCTTACCTGCTCTCCGGAGATGAAAATTCCTGATGCGGATATAACGTAGTGACTGCCGGGCTCTCCTTGCTTCTGTTTGTTCTTTTTTTACCCCCCGCCCCTTTAAAAGATCTGAATGCAGTGCCGGGACAGCAGAACGGCATTCTTTTCTTCCTTTTTTTTCTCCCTCCCCTCACGCAGCCAGCAGCCAGCAGTGTGGAGGGGGTGGGAATGCAGGAACAGCGACAAACCCCTAAGATCTCTGGTCCGAATTTAAGTGGCCAGCGGATCTTAGGGGTCGTGTGAAAAGGCTCTTACTTTCAGGGAAACTGGGTAGTTTAGGACAGTGCTGGTGAACATATGGCACAGGTGCCAAAGGTGGCACTCAGAGCCCTTTCTGTGGGCTCCTGACATCGCCCCTTCACAGCCAGCTGTATTCAGGTTAAATTACTGTATTGGCACTTTGCAAAAACAAAACAAAACAAAACAAAAAACAGTGGGTTTTGAATTGCAGTTTGGGCACTCGGTCTCTAAAAGGTTCGCCATCACTGGTTCATGATGTAACCAGATCAGGAAAAGCCTGCTGGAAAAGCCACTTTTTAAATGATCTTTGGATTCCAGGGAAGGGGCAAGTCCAGTCTTAGGCTGCAGATTGTTCCATAGAGTTGGAGCAATTACTGAGAAGGTGGAGGCTCTGGTCTTCTCCTTCCATGGCTCTCTCAGCATTAATGATCTTAAATGCCCAGCCTGGGATGAACATGTATCTCCTGTTTTCCCCTGTTTTTACTCATGAGACCATGGATTGAGTCCCCTTTGCCTATAATAAACTTTAGCATCCATGTTTCCTCTCTGTCTTTAAATTTCCCCCCAACATGGAGCTTGTAACTCTCCGCTCTGTAATGTCACTGAAAATTAAGGGTGGTCCTGGTGCACTCGGAGAGGAAAAACAGACAAATTATTCTCTTCTGTGCCCTTTTTCTATCTTGAAGGGAAGGCAACTTTCTGGCATACACTCTCGGTATGGCTTTAAGGTGCCAGAGCGTTGGTTCTGAAGGCCAAATTTGTGGTTCTTGTCCATTGTGGCAGTTGTGTGGCCCTTGATTGCTGTGGAGGGGTGTCCATTGCAGTCAAACCCCCCCAAGAGGTTGCCCATCCCTTCTCTGCACTCTTACTTTCAAGGAAATCTAGCGGAAACCAAGGAGACTCATTTCTGTATCCATGCATGGGATTGGGCTGCCATTAGATGTCCAGCAACCCAGGTTTGTGAATGAGTGCTGAGGTGTCGAACCCAAATCAGTGGGACTGAAAAGTGTTTGCCTTCGTCTGCACCACAGCCAAGACTTTTGGCTCTTCTCAACACAAAGGCAGCAGTGCATAGACTGCCAGGTTAGGGTGCTTTTACACAATCTCTAAAATCCGCCTGCAACTTAAATTCGGACCAGAGATTGTGGGGGTTTGTAGCTCTTCCTGTGTTCCCATCCTCTGCACTCCATTGTTCCTGTCTGCGTGAAGGGAGGGAGAATAAAAGGGAGAAAAAAATGCAGGCTCACCTCCGTCTGCTGGTCAAAGCCGCCCCGAGCCGCCCTGTAGTGATTCCTGTCTCTTAAAAGGGCGGCGGGGACAAAAAAACAAACAGAAGGCGAGGGAGTCCAGCATTCACAGCTTTACAATGCACATTGGAAGATTTTTTTATCTCCTGGAGGCCAGGTACTTGAAAAGTACAATGGGATGCACTTAGATGGGCGTGGTCATACTTAATTTTTTTAAAAGTCCGGAGCTGGTGGAAAAACAATTTTAAGCTCCAGATCTGGGAGCCCTTTGCCTCGGATTTTAGGGGTCGTGTAAGGTTATGGATTTTTCCACCACTCTGCAGAAAGGCCAAATTCTTCTATTTTGACTCTTCCTTAGCTTGCATCATGCTGGGTAGTGCTCTCTCACTCTCTCCTGAGCATGGCTCTGAACAACAGCCCTTCACCTCCTTAGAAGCCAAGCCGGACTGACTCATAGCCTTCTAATGGATTTATGCTCATTGCTCTACTGTAATAAGCACCAGGTCCCGAAATATTATCTTGCAATGGATCACATCTGAAGACTTGACCAAGGTCAGCTGTGAAGTCTGTGGCAGAGCAGGATGTAGTGAACCAAGTGATGGATAACTGGCTTGTCTGATTTTCTACTGAATTCCAATAGAGACACAGGTTATGGTGTGTGCAAAGAGGAGAAAGAGAGAGAGAGAGAGAGAGAGAGAGAGAGAGAGAGCGAGAGCTATTTGTGTTTTGTGACTCCATTGTACAGTGCATTTTTGCATGCTGCTTTCCTCATCACTATTGCAAACTGGATATTAGCTCTCAATTCTACCAACAATGCACAAATCAAGCTCATATACTGCCTCCCCCCCCCCCCAAATAACCGGGGGTGGGGCCAGGAATAACAGAAGGCTCTGTGTGTGTGTTTGGTCCCGTGATTCTGGCCATGCCAAAGATATCGAGAGAAACAGCCCCTTGTCGACTGCTCTCTCTCTCTCTCTCTCTCTCTCTCTCTCTGTGTGTGTGTGCTGTCTTGCTTTCTGGCCTCTTGCCTGCTCTGCAAGAGAGAGCAGTGATTGGCTCATTAGCTGTGTGTATGCAAACGAAGCTCATGGGCCTCCCTCCTTACAGCCAGCGTTTGTAGCAGCACATGGCACATGGCGATGGTGGTCCTCTCTTGATTAGCTTGGATTTGCCACATTGCCACCCCCTTCATCAAGGAAGCCAATGAGGCAGGGAATTCACGAGCCTTACAGATTACCAAATTGAGTTTTATCTTTACACCCAGATGATTGACCTTTCTGGCCAGGAAGGAAAGGGATGTTAGTTTCTGCTTTAGGCAACTCCCTCAGTTCATGTTGAAGCCATTCTGTCCCCTGGCTTTATCATAGGTCTTTGCCCCCTAAAATCCAGTACGGTAGCCAACAGCCAATCCTTTCTCTTTAAATTTAAATAAAAGAGGTTTATGGGTAAAAGAAGCCGGATCTTACTGTATCCTATTGAGTTCATATGATTTTTGCAGGGGATCTTTCCCAATCAACATAAAATCATCCTCCGCACTGATATATCTGACAGCCCATCTCTTCCCAGATGGATCACTATATCTTGCTGGTATATCAACCATTCTTAGGTCTCACCTCTCTGCACATACCCTGTTTCCCCGAAAATAAGACATCCCCTGAAAACAAGACCTACTTGCAGTTTTGCCCCACACTGAAATATAAGGCATCCCCCGAAAATAAGGCCTCCCCATAATAAGATAACAATAAATGTGTACCGTATTTTTCTTCATGGGAAAATAAGACATCCCCTGAAAATAAGACCCAGCACATCTTTGGGAGCAAAAATTAATATAAGACACTGTCTTATTTTCGGGGAAACACGGTAGTTAACTTTCTATTTGTTGTTCCAACTCTTGATCTACCCACAAAATTGGGTGCCTCTAGGACCCAGGGGGGCAGACCCATATAGTATAACAAATCATTCCATATTGTTCTGTTCTGTATTCTTTTAAAAATGATCAATTATAAAGCGAAATAACAAAGGAAATGAAGCAAAACAAAATGCTATTTTTCTGTTTTGTGCCCATCTCTATTCGCAAGTGTTGGATGACGATGCGCAGCATTCCTAACCATTGATCCTGCTGATTGAGTTGTTTCCCAACCGATGGCATTAGAGAGATAACCAAATTGACCCTGCTATTTATGGGAGGTTCCAGTCCTGGGGTCAAGAGAAGGTCACGTTTGACCCCGAGGAGGGGTTATGCCTGGTCAGAGGAGAAGGACAGGAAGGCTGGGGAAGATGCCAGAGGAGAAAAAAGCCATCAAAACCTAAGCTAGGTAAATGGAAGAAGAGAGAGGCACAACAGATGGCGGTGTAAATTTGTCTGAGAAGGAACTGTAAGGTACAGGAGATGGCCCAAGGGTAGCCATGTTAAGGTGGAACCAGACAGCTGGAAAGGCATGCGCTTGCCACAGTGCAGGTTGAGACAAAAAGGTACCCCAATGTCAAAAAGTAATACATTTTGGACAGTTTTCGTAGCTTTAAAAACACTGCACATCATTAGCATCTGGAAAATGGGGGAGAATCTTGAGCTGAGGAATCCTTCCCTTGTAAGTCTAGGTCTGTGAGGATTCTGCCACAATACATGAGTTGGGGGAAAACCAGAAAGTCCCATCCCAGGTGGATCCAGGTTATAGATAATCACCTTGATTTTAACATATGCTGTCCTATCCCTCCTTAGAGACATGAGGTGCTATTCTAAATTTCAACTCTCTCTCTCTCTCTCTCTCTCTCTCTCTCTATGATAGATGGAACCAAATGGGAGAATAGGTCCCACACTTGATGGTTTCTAAAGACTGAAGGTGTGGGGTCATTAACTTTTGAGGGTGACAGACCCCTCTGAGAATCTGAAGAAACTTATGGACCCTCTCACTCAAGAAGAACAATCCTTTACTAAGATAATTTTATCTATTTTTCTATCTATAAGATGCTTCCATATATGACGAACCCTGCTTTTCCAACCCAAACAAGTGTGGAGTTTGGCTTGCATAAGAGAACCCTCATTTTTAGACTAACAATTTTAGACAAAAATCTAGTCTTATGCACTGAAAAAATACTGCAACTGCAATGTAAGTGATACCTTGATCAGACCACTAAAAGAAAATTATATAATTTGACATACATTTCTTGCTGCACAAGGACCATTTTCAAAGTAACAGAAGGAAATAGAATTTTAAAGCTATCTCTCTCTCTCTCTCTCTTTTAATATACAGTGGACCCTTGTATAACAAACAGCTTGTATAACATAAAATTTGTACAACATAAAAATTCCGGAGAGAGGGGAAATTTGCTTAACATAATCGCCTATGGGGAAAATCCATACAACATAAAAATGGAATCATTCTGTTTTCAATGCATTCCTATGGGAATTTGTATAAAGGAAAATTTGCTTAACATAATTTTATTTGGAACGAATTATTTCCTTTATACAAGGTACCACTGTATTGGTTAACAGATTGCCTGAAGCCCATCCAAGAACCTGGAGAATGAGAACCCTCGCTCCAGTGGTTCCCAACTCCCAGAAGCCTTCACCATTAGCAGTGCTTGCCAAGATTTCTGGGAGTTGTAGTCCAAGAACATCTGAGGACCCAAGTTACAAGGCCCAGAGTGGCCTTGTAGCTAGATGGGTGGTATATAAATCTACTAATAAATAATAATAATAACCACTGCTTGTAGGCACATCTATGCCAAGAACTCTCCTCACATACAGGGTAGGCAGACAAGTAAATATTTATACAAAAGCAGAAAAAGAGAGAAGGTTTGAGGGGTGGCTGGTCAGATACTTGCAGTGACAGAGTTGTCAAAGGAATGGACAGCCCATTATAGAGTCACATACAGAAGGCTATATAAAAGAAGTGGGGAACCTTTGACCCTCCAGATGTTTTGGACCACAACTCCCACCCTCCTTTATCAGTGGCAATCTAGCCTTGGAATCCTGGGAGTTGTGGTCCGAAGCATTTGGAGGGCTGAAGGATCCCCACTCCTGCTGTAGAATCATAGAGTTGGAAGAGACCTCGAGGGCCATCCAGTCCAACCCCCTGCCATGCAGGAACCCCCATCAAAGGACTCCGGCCAGATGGCCATCCAGCCTCTGCTTAAAAACCTCCAAAGAAGGAGACTCCGCCACCCTCCTTTGGGGCAGCATATTCCACAGCTGAACAGCTCTAACCCTAAGGAAGTCCTTCCTAAATGTTCAAATGGAAACTCTTTAGTTTGAGAGTTGAAAACCATTGCTCCAAGTCCTACTCTCTGAAGCCATGGAAAACAAGCCAGCCCCCTCTTTAATATGACATGGCTATCATATCACCTCTCAGCCTTCTTTTTTGTAAGGCTATGTGCAAGGAAAGTGGAGCAGAACTGAGCGTTCCTTCTTTGTCTAATACCAAAAGAAAAGGTGGAGGGGCTGGATTTAGGTTTAATCACACTTAGATCAGATCCTTCAAAGCTAGAGGTGTCTTATTTAGTCCTGACTGTTAAAAGCCCTCTTAATTTCAGTGACCCAGCTCTAACTATGGCCAAACTGTGATTCAGCCCAGAAATATTATCAAACTGACAGATAAAGAACAGAGATTCTAAAATTTAGGTACTATGTTTTCCTCAACCTGCCTCTTCTCTCTCTCTCTCTCTCTCTCTCTCTCTCTCTCTCTCTCTCTCTCTCTGTCTTTACTCCTAATGTTTTCTCTTGAGTGAAGGGAGTTATTTTTGTAGGAAAGTCTCCCTATCCCCCTCTGTAGTCCCCTCTTCTTCTCAGCTGCCTTGATGTACTGGGGGGAAGGGGGAGCTAATTTTTTTATGACTATCTCTGAAGGATGCTCCCACTAGTGACTGGAGATGCTTGTTGCCATGGCCAAAATATTCAAAATGGCCAGACTTTCTTGGAAGGTCACTGCCATAGCAGACCAAGTGGACTTGCCCGGAGGAACAACAAAGCTGGGGAGGCTACCATGTTGACTGGCGCATCCTGCGCGGCCGCTGTGGAGAAACCTCCTGAATCCCAAGGTCCTTGTGGCTCAGTGGAACCAAACCAGGAGAGTGAAGGTGCTAGGATTAGGTTGGGGGCAGGCTGGGGGAAGTAGGGGTTGAAGAACTATTGGGTAGCTCAGTGGTTTAGGTCTCTGGCTACAGAGCCAGAGGTTGGGAGTTCGATTCCCCACTGGGACTCCTTGAGAGGGTCTGGACTCCATGACCCATAGTGTCCTTTCCAATTCACCTGTTCAAAGGCTCAAAGGTTATTTATTTGTCTCATTTATAGACCACTTTTCTTCTGGTGTGCAATGAAGGCATCCTCTGCACTGCACCCTAACACAGATCTTCCAAAACTCTCCCCTGAACCCAGGGGCGTCACTCTGTTTCTAAAATAATTAAAGAATAGATGAATTCATTTCTTCAGTTTCTACAAGCCAGATATTCTCAAGAGTTCACGGCTGGCAACCATGATTCTAAGAGGAACCTGGTCATGTCACAGGCAATAAAACCCTCTGTTTGAAAAAGCAGGACGTATAAATGTAAAACACCTCATCCCACACTGGATTATCCCTGACCTTTCAAGAGGGATGTTCAAACATTTCCAAAAGGTGCTCATTCTGAAAAGGTAATGAATCTCGAGAGTACAAGAGTCCCACATCTGTGGATCAGCCAGAGAGATCAGATGGCCTCTCTCCCCTCCTGTTTGGATTCCAACATGATCCCCAGTTGATGCCAGAGCAGATCTTCCCAGTTCTGGAATAAAATATCTCGCCTTGCTTATCTGAGATCTCAGATTCACTCTCTGACATTTCCGGTTGCAAAGGATTTCACAGTTTGACACTGGGGCAAAACTTTGGCCCAGGACCTTAGACAACTGGCTGCAATTTAAAAACACAAATACAGAGAAATGGGACATCTTAACTTTTTTAGACAACAGATCCCAGAATGTCTGACCCAGAATACAGAATGGGCAGTGCACCCTAGGAGCTGTAGTCCAAAAAGAGTTAACTTCTCCGGTTCTCCGAGAGCAACCCAAACCAGGTTAGACACAGATCTGACTTGTTGCCATCAACCATTTTTTTGCCAAAGGAGTAAATGCTTCCTGCAGTTCTTAGCAAAGAAGGGGCTGACTGTGGGTTCAAATCCCACGGGAACCCATTGAAATGGTACCGAGGCAGCTTGCTGTCCAGTATGGTACGCACCTACAACCTCTTTTCTTTCTCCTGGGCTTAATGCTGAGGGGTGGAGGGAGGATGACATAATGCAAGGGGGCTGGATTTGGCCCAGGGGGGAACAGGTGCTGACAGCTCTTTGAGCTGGTGCTTTCAATTGGTCTTGGAATTGTAATGAGGTGCCCTGCAGCAGGTGGACTACAGGATAGTCAGCACTGAGATCTCTGTACAGATCTACTGCCAAAACCTGAAGGGGGTGACCTGTTCTCCCTCTGGTTGCTCTCTTGAGTTATCTCCCTACACAATTCCATTCTAGATTAGTCAGATTCTTCAACCTTTTAAGTTTCCATGAACTCAACCTCCTCAACTCAACTGCTCTTTCCCACCCATTCCCCCCTTCCCTCAAGAGCGACTGGAGACCCGCCTCTTCCCGCATTTCTGAGCACAGTGTCGAGCAGCACAACCCAGTGCATGAACATCTGCTTCAGAAAGTCTCATGGAGTTCAGCACAAGGCTTTTCCCACCCCCTAGGCAAGTGTGTATGGGGCTGCACCCCTAAGAGAGACATCAGTCCTCGTGGACCAGCCTCAGACCTTCTCCATAGCATCTTTGTCTTCTCTGCAAGACAAGAGCAACTTGCTCACTTGGTCCAGTCCACCCAGCACAGGCATCATCCCCAACCATTGGTCAGTAAGTTCTGCTGGTCCTCAAATGAGGTTCTTCTAAAAGCTCCTTCTAAAGAGTGCAATTTCTGAGCTCTGACCCAAAGAGTCTCCCTCCGTGGACCCAGCCTGCTTTCTCCCACCCAGGGTTGCTCCTGCCATGTGACTTTGTTTATCTTCTTGGCTGGTGGATTTCTCCAGGATAGAACTTCAGTGGCATCATCTCCCGTCGCCTTCTCCCCACCCCACCCCTCTAACCCCCTGGACAAGCTCCAAGGCAGACTTAACAGTCTTAGTTCAGGCGAGGCAATTGCTGCATTTAGAACAAGCAATCTCTGCCTACCTGTCTGGGATCTCAAAGGCAGCCCATCCTGCACGTGCCTGGGGGGCAAGCATCCAGCCAACATCCACGCAGGGGTTAGCCAGGGCTGCTGCCTGCTTCCCTGTCCCGTCCGTCCGAGCCTCCTTTTCAGTGTGGTCCTGGCATCTCTCCTGAGCAGAAGCCAACAGGGCAGCTAGTTCCCTTTCAAAACACCCGTCCACGCCCCCCAAACAGGCCCTCCCACCTTGCTCCTTCTCCTGCCCATGTGCTGCCCTGTCGCTGCTGCTGCTGCTGCTGTGCTCTGGGCTCCTCTGGCTAGCCACCTCTTCCGATTTCTCCCTCTTCCCTCCACCCCCTCTCTCTCTCTCTCCATCCTCTCCTCTCCTCATGCCTTGAGTTAATCTCTCCATTCCTTCCCCTCCTCGCACAACCAGGCTCTAGCCAATGAGCTGCCTTGGCGGCCGTACTTTGCTGCTGCTGCTGCTGCTGCGGCTGCGGCTGTGGATGCAGGTAGCTTACTGGCTCAGCTACTGATGTCATTGCGATGGAATGCAGGAGCCAAGGTGAAGTGGTGCCATCTGGGGGTTGCTGTGCCAGGGCTGGGTGGTGGTGGTGGTGGTGGTGGTGGTGGTGGGCTCAGGACCCAGGCAGAGGGAGGGTGACGGCAAGACCCTCTCCATCTGTCTTTTCTTCCTTCCTTCTGCATTGCCTACTTGCATCATTTTTTTTGTTCCAAGTTTGAAGTCTTTAGAACTGCTGGGGGGCTGGGCTGGGCTGGGCTGGGCTGGGGGGGGCAGGCGGGAAGTAAGCAAAGAAGAAAGCCCCCCCCCCATTCTGTTTCTCTGCTTCCAGCTGAAGCATTCCCTCGCTGTCTCCTCTCCAAAATCACCTCTGGGGTGGCAGTGGCGGCAGCTAAGGTATAGAACAGAAGATTGCCCGTTCTGGTCTAGGCTCAAGAACAGACTTATGGAACCAGTTGTTGAAATACTTGTGTGAATCTTCATGAGTCAAACAAGCTGGCAGGATAGCTCAGGGGTTTAGGTACCTGGCTGTGGAGGTTTAGAGTTCGAATCCCCATGGGGACGCTGTCAGCACAGCCACCCTGTGTAGCCTTGGGCAAAGCCTCCAGAAGAAGAAGGGAATGGGAAGACATGTCAGAGGGCTCTCTACGGGAAAACCCTGGAAAGGGTGATCATTAGAGAGGGGCACGAAACAAACCACGAACCAAAATAATAGATAGATAGATAGATAGATAGATAGATAGATAGATAGATAGATAGATAGATAGATAGATAGATAGATAGATAGATAGATAGAATGAACTGGGCTGGTTTGATGACCCAGTTCAGAGATCCAAACTTTTTTCCCTTTGGTGTTTCCTTTGCTTTGGCAATTTTTTTTGGCTGCTCCTTTCCCACTGTCCCTGTTGCTTCCGTCTATCTCAGGGGTGCCCAAACTTTTTGTAAGGAGGGCCAGATTTGGTGGGTGAGAATGTGTCAGGGGCCGGTTGCTCCCCAACCCTGCCACCCCACTGCAAGCCCCACCTACTTTCTTTTTAAAAACATGGGGTGAAGGAGGGGGAGGGAGGGTGGGCCAGCCAGCCGCGGGCCACTCAGAATGGCCTGGCGGGCTGGATTTGGCCCCTGGGCCGGACTTTGGGCAGGCCTGGTCTATCTGCTCCTGCCGCTGCTTCAGCCTCCTCCGTTGCCACCCTGGGTGCCATTCTCAGAGGCACTCGGCCCAGTTTCCCTACCAGGGGCTGGCTGCTGCTTCTGAGCATCCGCCTGCTGTGGTGGAAGTAGCAAGAACTGGTAGCACGCACACGTGCGCGCACACACACACACGAGGCACAAACCAGAAAAATAAACCACAAACAGGTTTGTTTTTCTAGGGGTTCATGATTTGTTGCTAACCAGAAACCACAAACTAGCAGTTTTCTGTTTCATGACCATCTCTAGTTGCTACAAGTCGGAAATTATTATCATTAAATCTCTTTCTCTTTCTTTATTTTGTTGAAGTCAGTTGTTTGTTTGCTGTTGATCTGTTCACAACTGCAAGAAAATGGTTTTTTAAAATTGTGTTTCATAAATACAGTGGACCCTCATATGACAAGTAGTTTATTTAAGAGAAAATCCGCTTACAGAAAAAAATTTCCGGAGATAGGGGGAAATCGCATAACAGAATTGCCTATGGGGCGAATCCATACAACAGAAAAACACTCACGATTAGGGATTAATCGAGTTTCAATACATTCCTATGGGAAATTTGTACAGAAGAAAATTTGCTTAACAGAATTTATTTTGGAACAAATTAATTCCTTTATACAAGGTACCACTGTATATGAAAACCTTTATTAATATATGGTATTAAGCTGAGGAAAGAGAAACACGCTATGGGAAGTCATTTGGATTGCTGGTCTGTAATCTTTTAGGAAAATAAATTTAAGTATTAAATTAGTGGGTTTATACAGGATTATAGGAAGTATATTATTGTATTATAATTTAAGTGGCTTTGCTATGTAATGGTTGCCATGAAATACATGGTTGCTAAGGAATGTGAGAGGGTTGTCAATAAAACATTTTTTTTAAATTAAACATTTTTTATTCTTTTACAAATGTACCAGAATGAGCCATTGAGACTTTGTGTGTGTGTGTGCGTGCTCCATTCTGTCAAGGCAGAACAGACTGAGAACAACCTGAGTAGAGCTTTCAAGGCGAGATATTTAAGGAGTAATTTGTTCCACTCCTGCAGCCAGTTTCCACTGCCGAGTGGGGATTTGAACCCTGTTCTTCAGAGTCCTAGTCCATCACTGCACCTACTATACCACACTGGGAATCACTGAGATTTTCGATGCTGGTTAATGAGAAAAAGGCGGGAGCCTTGTGGTATAGTGGTTAAACGGCTGTACTGCAACTAAAACTGTGCTCACGACCTGGGGTTCAATTCCAGGTGGCAGGTTCAAGGTTCACTCAGCCTTCCATTCTTCTGAAGTTGCTAAAATGAGTACCCAGCTCGCTGGGGTGGGTGGGTGGGAATGTGTAGCCTTCATAAATAAATTGTAAACCTTCCAGAGTGTGTTTTAAACGCTACGGGGCAGTATATAAGCAGCACACTTTTTTGCTTTATATGGAGAAGGTGTAGCTCTTCTCCTCTGGGAATCTCCGTACTTCTATTGTGCAGCAAAGAGGAATTTTACCAGAAATTCAAAACTCAGCAACAGGTCCAGCCCACGATCCAGTCTTGTTGGAAAAGACAAGACTAATGCCAGGCAACATGAAGGCGGCAGGAAAAGAGGAAAACCAAAATATGAGATGGATTGATTCAATAAAGCAGCCACAGCCTTGTCTTTGCTAGAACTGAGCAAGGCTGTCCATGACATATTCTTTTGCTGATCACTAGTTCCTAAGACCTCTGCTGTGAAATCAGGAGTGACTTGACAGCAGCCGATGACATCAATGGGGCAACTAAAACCTTGATGATGTACCACATAGGCATGCGCACGATGGGACCCACCTCCACTTCAAATTCGTATTTTCTAGCAGATATGCAGTGCTTTAATAACTTGCTGGCAATCGGACATGAACCTTCTTCCTTCATCCTCTTGTAAGTGTATGCCTTGTGCATAAGTAGGTACAGAAACAAAAGGATCCCGAGGCCCATCTAGTCCAGCTTTCGACCTCCTCAGTGAGAACCAGAGGCCTAATGAGACGCCCACAGGGAAGACATGAGCCCAGCAACATCCTGCTGCTTGTATTTCCAGGAAGTGGACAAACAGAGGAACGTTGCCTTTCCTAGAGAACATCTAGCCATCTGGATTAATAGGCATTGACAACCATCTCCTCCATAAAGGTGCCATGTCTTTGGTACCAAGTCCTGAGTCCCAAGGCCCAAATCTGAGTCCTTATTTAAAAAATAAGCTCTTTTTGCCAGGAAAGAAAAAAAAAGAAAGGAAGTGGCTGGGTTCTGAGTCATGGGTTGAGTCCAAAGGCGCTTTTACACGACCCCTAACATCCGAGGCAAAGGGCTCCCAGATCCGGAGCTTAAAAATGTTTTCCCACCAGCTCCGGACTTTAAACAAAATAAAGTATGACCACACCCACCTTATGTGGGTACCAGCGCATTTTCCAAGTACCTGGTTTCCGAAGGTGAAAAATTTCTGATGCGGATGTAAAGCAGTGAGTGCCTGGCTCTCCTCATCTTGTGTGTGTGTGTGTGTGTGTGTGTGTTTTGCCCCTGCCCCTTTAAGAGACTGAAAAAGACTGGAATGGTTCCCGGAGCAGCTCAATAGCGAGCGGAGGTGAGCCTGCATTTTTTTCTCCCCTTTTTTTCTCCCTCCCCTCACGCAGACAGGAGCAAGGAAGTGTGGAGGGGTGGGAACACAAGAAGAGCGACAAACCCCCAAGATCTCTGGTCCAAATTTAAGTTGCCAGCAGATCTTAGGGGTTGTGTAAAAGCGCCTCAAGTCATTAAAAACGAAACAAACTGAGTTACATCCGAGTCAAGTCCCTGGTGCGACTCAAATCTGACTTGACAGCGAGCCCTACAATTCAAGTCTCCATTTCTGCTGAGCTGGTTCCCTGTGATCATTCTTGGGGCATTGATGATCAGAACTCTTGCATTCCACGTGCAGCCAAACGCCAAATCCTCAAGTCAAATGTCATACCAGAAGTTTCATTTTAAGTTCCTCCCCCAACCATCGACAACATGTGATACATCTTTTTTTTTTTTTTAAACAGCAGCCACATACCTTGTGGACATTTTTCATCGGCAGACCCAAGTACCCTGATATATCCGCTAATCTAATAAATGGGCTTGTTCTCTAGAAATGCAGACGGAAATGCTAAAGAACTCTTTTTTTTTTAAAGGCAGTACCGTACAGAACCAGTTTTAAATCATGAGGACTAGAAAGCTCACATTCTTAACATTGAAAAGAATTCCTGACATTTTCCCACAGAATACTGATCTGGATTTGCCAATTTTTCAACTGGGGGATAGAGAGGTGGGGAAAGGACAGCAATTTCCCCTCAGGTTGACCAATGGCTCCAACATCAACAACAACAAAAGTGAGCTGATGCCAAGTCAGAAACACCCAGGTGTACTTCAGGTCTCAGAAACAGCCACACCCAACCAGATTTAAGGATCCTGTTTACCTCAATGGCTAGCCAGGGGGCTTTGAGAAACCCACAGTATGGCAGCTGTTCTGTATTACCTCCATTCTCAGCTGCTGATATGCAAAGGCATTGTGGTAGGAATGGGCTGAGCTTACCCAGGGAGTGAAGAATGAAATAAAATAATCTTTTTAAAAAATACACCAGCATACCATATCATTCAACTCACAAATAACAAATATTATAAGTCTCTGGAAACAAATCTTCAAAATAGGGACATGTTCGGTCTATACTAGAAAACAAGTTTATTGAGACTATTGAGACTATTGAGACTATTTACTTGCAGGATAGAACCAAATTTGGAGGCTTTGCCCTTCCCAATTTGGTACTATACTACAAGGCTGCCGCCATGACTTGGATTAAAGACTGGATCTTGATGACAAATAAAAGAATACTACAGCTTGAGAGTTATGGCCTTGATAAGGGCTGGCATCACTATTTGTGGTATAAGGGAAATTTACCTACCCTCTTTAAAAAGCATTGGATAAGGAATGCTTTAACCAAAATATGGTCATTGATTCAAAAACAATTTTATTTCAAAGCACCTATGTGGTTATCCCCACTGGGAGCAATTTATAGCTCCCAGGCAAGTGAAATTTCAAAAGTTATAACTTACAGACACCTTCTGAATGCTGACCTCTCATTGAAACCATTAGGGAAATTAGTATCAGAAGGTTATAATTTGGATTGGTGGAAATACCAACAAATACATTCACACTTCAAAGAGCTTTCCAAAGAGGGTGGCTTCATGACTACTGATACCCCATTTGATAAAATACTTTCTTCTGGTGATTCAAAGCTTCTTAGCAAATTTTATAATATACTGTTAAATGAAAAAATGATTGATACATTGGTTAAAGATTCTATGATTAGATGGGCTGAAAACTTTGGTTATACTATCCATTTAAATAAATGGGACTCTCTGTGGAATACAGTTAAAATCTTTAAATCTATTTCATTTAAGGAAAATTGCTACAAAATGTTTTATAGATGGCATTTTGCACCTCACCGTTTATCTAAGATGTATAACTGCTCACCTAAATGTTGGAAATGTAACTATGATTGTGGAACTTTTTATCATATGTGGTGGACTTGTAAAGAAGCAAAGGCGTATTGGAATATGGTAAAACTTTTCTTAGAAAGATCTTTGAAAATTAAAATTAAGATAGAGTTTAGACCAGAACTATTTTTGTTAAATATAGTAGATGTAAATATTTCCTATGACCAGAGATATGTACTTCACCATGTAATTGTTGCTGCAAGAATACTGTATGCGAAATTTTGGAAACAACCAAACACGCCAACAGAGAAGGATTTCCACGGAAAGATAAGAGAATGTATCGAAATTGATAAACTCTCTGGCTATTTAAAGGGAGACTACGACGAGATCTCTCGGGAAAGATGGCAAGAAGTAACAAATTTATTAGTATTGTGATAATATTTGGCAATTTTAGTAATATGTTAAATTACTATATCTATTTTGCTTGATATACTCAATGAAAATTTTAAAAATTGTACCCCTTCTTTTTCCCCTCCACCCATACTCTTTTTCCCTATTCCCCCCTTAAAAATTCAATAAAAATCTATAAAAAAAAAAAGAGACTATTGACTACCTAACAAGCCTATTCAGGCCATTGTTCCTCTTATGAGCCTATTTCAGACCAGGGTGACATGAGGTCAAAGGGAACTATAAAATGGAGGACTCACAACCAGCTTTCCTCAGACTGACAAAGCTAGTTGCAAAACATTTCAGTCTCTCAAGAAAAGACGTCCAGTTGCCATGACTCCACTTCCAGATAAACTCACCTGGATGACTGAGAATCTTCGCAGACATAAGGTGAAGTTTACTAAACCTGCTAGTCCAGCCTCATGATCTCTCGCTCTCTCAATCTCTCTCTTTCTCTCTCATAAATGGGGTTATTACATCACTGTTGCCAGCACTATAATATTACACAGGTGACCTAGAGGTGAGTCATCTGGGAGCAGGTTTGTCCCAGTCACAGAAAGGACTGAAGAAGTATGAAAGCACAAGTCCAGTATTTTAGGGGAGATCATAAAGTGAACTGGGATCTACTGGTAGAGCACTAGATCAATTTTGAAGGGCTTCTGATTCCCAAGCTGTTGATAACAGCAATAACATACATCCTGCCAAAAAGGTACATTTCCCAGCTCCGATGGAGAGCACCCTCCCGACCACCATTATTTTACTCTTGGCTCCTTGGGCTTCATCAGTCCAGCAAGGTGACTGATGAAGCTGTTTGGATGAGCAGCGAAACATTTCAATCTCTCAAGAAAAAGAAGTCCAGTGGCCATGACTCAACTTCCAGACACCCAGCAGGTGCTTCACTAGGCTGGCCACTGGCACGGCATTTGTCACCTGTATTCATTCTTTTCTCTCCCATATGCAAAGCTGCCTAGGAGAGATCCCCTGAGTGGAAGGAAACACTCAAAATAGAGCAGTGTTTCCTAGGCAGGGCTGAGAGTCATGACTCCTCACTTCTTCCATTCTACTGCTGTATCCTAGTCTCTATGTGTGCACCTGTCCTACAAAGAGAAGCTTTTCTTTTCTTTTCTTGTGGTGGGGGGAGCTCTGCCTCTACCTACAAACATCTACTTCTTATTCCACACTTTCTTTTTATTAATAAAAATAATATTCAGTCTGCAGGGATCCATGGAGCTCCACTGGCAGCCTTCGTCCATGTCAAAGGTGGGCCAAGTGTGGCCTCTGGGCTACTGTTGACTGCAATGTTCTTTAGCCCTCACTAGCACAGCCTAAGAGGGAGACGAAAGATGGGAGTTTCAGTTCAGTAGCATTTGAGAGGCTACACTCTTCCCTACGAACTGTGCTTGGGCCCTGGACAAACTCTACTCACTTGGTCCAGCCCACTGGAATCTCATAGACTAGAAGGCATGGAAAAGGATTTATGGTTTTCATAGGGTATTTGTACACGACCCCTAAACTCCGCCGCAAATGGCTGCAAGCTCCGGAGCTTACAATTGTTTCCCCACCAGCTCCGGAGTTTGCAGGAAATTAAGTACGAGCACGCCCACCTAAGTGTGTCCCAGCGCACTTTTCAAGTACCTGCTCTCGGAGGGTGAAAAATCCCCAGATCCGCATGTAATCTGGTGAGTGCCGGGCTCTCATCGCTTCTGTTTGGTTTTTTTTTGCCTCCCGCCCCTTTAAGAGAAGGATCAGGAAGACAAAGGGGCTTGGACCGGCAGACGGAGGTGAGTCTGCATTCTTTTGTCCCTTTTTTTCTCCCTCCCCTCACGCAGACAGGAGCAAGGAAGTGCGGAGGGGTGGGGACGCAGGAAGAGCAACGAACCCCCAATTTAAGTGGCCAGCGGATCTTAGGGGTTGTGTAAAAAGGCTCATAGAGCCTCACTTGTGCAACAAGCTGTTTCCAAGCTGGGTGGGGATGGAGGATTATTAGCTCTCCAGATCTTATTGGTCTACAGCTCTTCAACAGACTTACCCAGCAACGCTAAGCGTGAAGAATATTTGTAGGAAAAGAACATTTGGAGGGGGGCATGCAGGCTCTCCGTCCCGGTACCAGAGTGAGCCACAATCCCTGGCTTTTTAAAAAAAAATTCCTCTTTGGTCCCAGCCAGTGACTTTGTCCCTGGGCTCTGAGATCACTTCGGGCTACTGCCCTTGGATCAGCTATAACAAGTGTATTGGTATCTAAAGTTAACGGCATCTTATCAGGTGAATTCCAAAAACATCTGGAGGGCTACAAGTTGGCCACCCTTGAGGAACGGATCCGCTCAATTCAGCCGGGAAGTGCACCAATATGTAGTGCTTTTGCTGTTGGGCTGCAGTTCCAATCAGCCTTAAGCAACACAGCCAACAGCAACAAATGATCCAACATCTGGAAGGCCATACATTGCCCACTATTTATCTGCAATACAGGGAGAACATCAGTCTGCCTTGTCCAGCTGCTGCAAGAATTACTGATAAGGAACTGCAATGGGAAATATTGTTGTTGCCCTTCTCTTCCTCCTCCTCCTCCTCCATCTCTTCCTTAGGGCCAACTGAATTCTACAGGCAGCATGGCCTATAGCTGTGAAACTCTGAAACTTGTAGACCAAATAAAGGAACCTTCTCTATCTCAAAACTCTGTACACTTGAATAATAAATGCCCATTTGCACGTTCTTAATATATAAATCAGTAATACACTGCTCAAATCACTGCTTCTTTCTATAAGGAGGCAAACATGTTATTATCGAGTGACAACGATGACTATGATGGTGACTACTACTACTACTACTACTACTACTAGTACCACCACCAACAACAACAACAACAACAGTGTACTGTTGAGCCCATTGCAACTTAGAGCAATCCCTTCTTCTTCTTCTTCTTCTTCTTCT
>JAHTLZ010003468.1:14642309-14654901 GCA_023846285.1 Phrynocephalus versicolor | reverse complement strand
ACAAATTCACAAATTCCCCCTCCCAAACACATTTTGCACTAAACTGTAATCATTCTAACACAATATATAAGGATTTTGTGCAAAATCTGACTTTTCAGTGCAATGTTTTGGGACAAAAGATGCTGTTTCATGCTTATACTGCTTCTGATTTTAAACAAGACACTGGCGATTTTACTGCCATGCAGAAACAAACAAAAAGGTCTCCACCAACATAAGAACATAAGAAAAGCCACGCTGGATCAGGCCAAAGGCCCATCTAGTCCAGCTTCCTGTATCTCCCAGTGGCCCCACCAAAAGCGTCCGGGAGAAAACGAGACTAGAGATGTGTCTCCCGATACCACTCCCCTGCATCCGGCCCTTGAAGTACCCTGCCTGGTTTTAAGCCTGGAGATTACACATCTCCTTCATGGTTTGTAAGCTGTGATGGACTTTTCCTCCAAGAATACGTGTCCAATCCCCTTTGGAAGGCATCCAGGCCAGATGCCATCACCACCTCCTGTGGCAGGGAGTTTCACAGACTCACAACGTGCTGGGTGGAAAAAAAATATTTTCTTTTGTCTGTTCTTACTCTCCCAGCCCTCAATTTGAGTGGATGCCCCCCTAGTTCTGGTATTTTGTGAGAGGGAGAAGAGCCCACCTCCCTGACCATCATGAGGCATTTTTGACAGGACTATCTTGGGCTGAGACAGCCTTATTCGTAATGAACGAAAACACTACAAATATTTGTTGCATTCTGTGCATACCTATGGATCCCATTAGCCTGTTCTTGGGTGATAGTTCTTTTTCTATAGTTTTGTCCTCTGCCAAATAATACCCACTTCCCAACACCATGAGAATTTGGTTTCTTCTAGTGTAGCTGGAGTGGATCCCAGAAGATCCATTATTTCTCAGTAGGAATGATTATTCTACCACAGCAATTCTGTTTGTATTTGCTTGTTCATGGGTTCAGTAGGACTCGGTGGCTCTTGGAATAAGTGCCAAGGACTGCAGCCTTCACTTCTTTGAAATACCCATACCACTAAGTACAGTATATCCTCATCGTGGGATGATTATTTCAAGTTTTGCCATTATATCCAATCAGGATCCGGAGTCCAAGTACGGATACTTGGGATTTTTCCTCATTGAAGCTATTTCCCTTCCATAGCTGCACAACATCATTATTTATGACAGGTGGGGGAGATGATGAGACAAAGAAGAATTTGGGGGGGCATTCTTTTTTGAACAACATCTGTTTTGAGTCACTGGGGTGTTGGGGACAGGATCTGCTCCCCCCCTTCTCCAGCTTACACTGAAATCACAATCTCAAAGGCGATTAGCAGCTCAGCGCTCATCTTTTAGAGGGAATTAGCAGTTAAAGAGATTATAGAGGGAAGAGGCATGTAAGGGTTCACTGTGCCCTCCAGTAAAAATCTTCCCCTTCATCTCTCTTGGTATAAGGCAACAACCAGGAAGATAGATAATCAAAACCTGGCAGATCAATGCTGTTGGAAGATCCTGATTCCTGACTGGTGGATTCCATTTGAAAAAAATCTACTGGCAAAGTCCATGTCCAACCAGTTTTACATACCACTTCCATAGCTATTCCTCAACCCCAACCAAATTGTTTGAATGGCTCAGATTTCCTTATTTAATGATGTCTCAAATGTAGTTTTATTTCTGCAGTGCATGCTTTCACTGGCTATTCTTTCTCTAGTGCTATTATAACTGTGTTACTTGGGTTGGGGAATCACAGCCCACTGATGAAGCACACGCTTAATTTAAGAGGCAACACAAGACCAACCTGCGCCCTGTAGGAATAATGTTTTGAAATACTGTAGGACTTCCTTATCCATGGGACCAGTACCTGCTGATTTAGGTATCCATGGTCTGAAATTTTTTAAAATGTTAAAAGAAAGATTTCCCTTAAATTCATATTTTTAATGATGAAGTTACCAGTACTTGACACTAGTGAGAACCAGAGACCATGTGATATAAACCATTCACCAGAGAAATAGATTTCCATGATGTCATTAACAGAACGGGTCACTAGATGCAGCCAGAGAGAGACCATGCTATGTATAATCATTTGCCAGCTAAGAAAATAACATTCCATATTTTTCAGCATCCCTCAGGGGGCTCGGAATTGCTCCCCCTAAAATATAGGGTTCCTACTGTAAATTGTTTTTGCATAATCTCAAGTAGTTTTCTTGCGGTTGTGGACAACTTTGGCATATCCTGACATATCCTCACCACCCCTGGAGAGTTTGTTGTTGTTGTTCAGTCATTCAGTCATGTCCGACTCTTTGTGACCCCATGGACCAGAGCTCGCCAGGCCTTCCTATCCTCCACTGCCTCCCGGAGTTTTGTCAAATCCATATTGGTTGCATCGATGACACCGTCCAACCATCTCATTCTCTGCCATCCTTTTTTCCTTTTGCCTTCAATCTTTCCCAACATCAGGGACTTTTCCAAGGAGTCCTCTCTCCTCATGAGGTGGCCAAAGTACTGGAGCCTCAGCTTCAAAATCTGTCCTTCCAGTGAACATTCAGGGTTGATTTCTTTCAGGATGGATAGGTTTGATCTCCTTGCAGTCCAGGGGACTCTCAAGACTCTTCTCCAGCACCACAGCTCAAAAGCATCGATTCTGCGGCGATCAGCCTTCTTTATAGTCCAGCTTTCACTTCCATACATCACTACTGGAAAAACCATAGCTTTGACTATCCTGACCTTAGTTGGCAAAGTGATGGCTCTGTCAAATAAAAGTTATCCCCGCCAAATAAAACAATCTATTTTTGTAACTGCTATGAAGAAATTAAGGACTTGGGTGATATAAAATGTGAAATTCAGTTTCTGAACTCTGCTATGTGCCTCTGAGTGCATGGGAACTTAACTCTTAACCATAGATCAAACAGTAAACTGGCAGTTAGCACCTTCTCCTTTCCTCCTGTAACTTCAAAGAAGGATTCAGAGGTGCAGGCATTGTGCGCGTGCACCTCTGAATTCTCTGGGGAGGATTCATACCTCTGGGGAGAGTCCGTGCTTTGCTTTTAGGCCATAGTGTGTGTGACTAATGAAGCTATGCCAAGGAGGCCCGAAGGGTTACAACTCGGAATCGGGCATTCACAGTGGCCGCCCCAACACAGTGGAACAAGCTGCCGGCCGAGATCAGGCAGTTGAACTCGCTGCCGGCATTTAGAAAGGCATTGAATACCTTGCTCTTTAGGGAATGTTTTCGGTAGTCTTTGGGGTTCCAGTGGCTTGTTTTTAGCTCATCTGTCTGCTGTTTTTTTACTTGGCTTGCCGGTGTTTGTTTCTGTAATTTGGCTGCTGATGCAGCGTGTATATTTTTATTTTATTGTATTACATTTGTTTTTTTATTATACTGTTACATTCATTATTATTTTATATTATTGTATTTGATTTGTTGATGTATGGATGTTGTATGTTTGAGCAAGTTGTTCTTGCAACATGTTGTACACTGCCCTGAGTTCCTTTGGGAAAATCGGGCGGTTAACAAATACAAAAATAAATAAATAAATAAATAAGGGAATGTTTGGAGTAAGCCCTAAAACTACTCTCTGCCTCTCTGCATAGATATGAGTCAGGTGAGGTTTTGTCAATTTTTTTTTGCCGAGTTTCTACTGGAATGCTGTAATCCTGTCACATTTGCTCCTGATTTTTAAAGCCACTTTTCCTTGTAATCATGTTGAGCTTTCTTTCTTTTAAATGGTCCTCCCTGCCTCTCTTCTCTTTTTCCTTTAATAAAATGCTGAAATCCTTTGAAGCAACTTTCTAGGTTTTTTTTGCTGAGAAGGTATGTGGTACTAAAGCCAGCCCTAACTTTGTCCAAGCTGCTGAGCTTTTAAATTTTTTATGGGAGTGGCCACGGCCTACCTCACAAGGTTGGCGCACTAGCTTTGCCAGCCAACCATGGAAATTGTTATGTTCAGCTCTCTAGAACAGTGATGGCAGACCTTTTAGAGATCGAGTGTCCAAACTGCAATTCAAAAACCCACTAGTTTTTCCCAAAGTGCCAATAGAGCCATTAAACCTGAATACGGGTGGCTGTGAAGCGGCGATATCGGGCGCCCACAGAAAGGGCTCCGAGTGGCACCTTTGGCACCTGCGCCATGGGTTCACCAACACTGCTCTAGAACATAGGGCCTTTTCACACGACCCCTAAGATTCGCTGGCCACTTAAATTTGGACCAGAGATCTTGGGGGTTCGTAGCTCTTCCTGCGTCCCCACCCCTCCGCACTTCCTTGATCCTGTCTGCGTGAGGGGAGGGAGAAAAAAGGGGACAAAAGAATGCAGGCTCACCTCCGTTTGCAGGTCCAAGCCTCCCCAAGCCTTGTCGTCATCCTGATTCCTTCTCTTAAAGGGGCGGGAGGCAAAAAAACCCAACACCAAACAGAAGCGAGGAGAGCCTGGCACTCACTCCTTTACATCCGGATCTGGGATTTTTCACCCTCCAAGAGCAGGTACCTGAAAAGTGCGCTGGGACGTGCTTAGGTGGGCGTGGCCGCACTTAATTTTCTGTAAACTCTGGAGCTGGTGGGGAAACAATTTTAAGCTCCGGAGCTGGGAGCCATTTGCGGCGGAGTTTAGGGGTCATGTACAAATACCCATAGTCGGTACAGTGTACCAGAGGGTATGTTGGGGAGCAAAATGTGTTCAGACTCATGGCATTTCTCCACATTTGCTCGCCCTGAGTTTTCCCATCTCGAGATTTATTATTTATTTATTTAAAATATTTCTAGCCCACATTTCTCCCCAAAATGACCCACGGCGGCTCAGTGGGAGGTGCGTGGCTGAATGACTATCAAAAGGGGCCTTGATGGGGGAAACTGCGACATGATCTCACTTGGCCCCCTCAGTTCTGTGAATGATAAGGGATATCTTTTCCCTCTCTTAAAAAACAATTTTTAAAAATTCAAGAGGTTGGGGCTCCGGATTGTCTACAGTCACCCAAGGCCTGGGTAGGCATGGGGCAAAATGTGACTCCTAGTTCCCTGGGGGTTGTTGACCTGTGCCCTTATATGCGGAAAAGAGCCATCCTGACTCCAAGGAAGAGGGTCAGGTACCAAGAGGTGAGGGGACCCATATTTCCAAAAGCTGCGGCTCCAGATTTTATTTGACCACCATTCCCATATGCTCTTACCATTGACTAGATAGGCCAGGGTGTTCTGGGAGTTGTAGTCCAAGGCCATTTGGACCCCAGGCTTGTGAGCTACTGATCCAAACCGAGAGAACTACCAGACTGAACACTAACCCTGTTATTGACATATTCCTACAATGATCAGGAGGACCTTGGAATACTTCCTATGGCACCTACTACTTCAAGTCTCTACAGCTTTAATTGGAAGAAATGAACTCTGAAAGCATTTTTTTTAAAAAACCCACAAAATATGAAATGTTTTACAGCAGTCACAGAGGAAGAATTCAGATGCATGTTTTCATCACTGCTTGAGGGAAGTATTGGGTGGGAAAAAAGCTATATTTGGAAATGTGATACCAGATGCCATAGCCATTGCTCTGTATCTACTGCCCAAGCTGCCACAAACCCTCCAGCGATGTATGGAGCTGCCTCTCTCCACTTGCTTCAGCAGCAATGCAGCAGAAATCCTATTTGTGAAAAATGGCACCTCCATGTGGGGACTGGGGAGAAAAAAGCACAAGACTGCCACACTTGAAGAGCTGCTGTGACAAACCACTGAAGGAACTGAGTTAGTAATTTAAGAAATTCCTCCTGGGAATCTTCCCTCTGCCATGAACTCCTTAGATAAGCTTCCTTCGCTCAACCTCAGTTGTTCCAACTGTTAAATGGGCATAGTGCTTGACCTACTGTGCATAATTCCATAGTGAATAACAGGGCGAGATGACAGGGGGCAGGTTGCTCCATAAGACATGTATATCACCAGAAGCCAACTTAAAACTATTGTGTTAGTCAATTGTTTTCTGAAAGTGATAAGAGGAATCCAGTAATACCACCTCTTCTGGACACACTCTCAACATGCAAAAGTGACATCAAAGGTGGTGCTTCCCTTGCAGGCTCTCCATGAGACAGGACACACACTCATAGGAAAAAGCCTATACATATGTAGTGTTCTCCTTTAGATTGCTAGCAATCTCCCTTTCTTGTGCATAGAGATCACACACTTGAATAATGACTGATTAGGACTAGCCGTTTTTCATGACACCAGGTGGGTGGCACAAATGTTGCATAAGGAGAGAAGCAGCTAGGTAGGAGGTAACAAAATAATATATAGCTGCTTTGCACAGTGACATCCTTGTTAAGCTTACTTTCTATGCTTAGGCTAAAGAAATAGAAATAGCAGTGTATTCTCGAAGGCTTTCACAGCTGGGATCTGATAGCTGTTGTGAGTTTTTTGGGCTGTTTGGCCGTGTTCTGGAGCTTCCAGAACATGGCCAAACAGCCCCAAAAACTCACAACAGCTATCAGAAATTGCAGTGCTGCAATGAAGCACGTTGGTGGAGATGGCGAGGAGGCTGGTTTAGTTTTCGCTGCCCGTACGTTCCTCCCTGTGTAAAAAAAGTAGACTTTCTTTCCCAGTTTTACATTTGGTGTGAAGTCGTGGTCATTAGAGGTCTGTGGTAGCTGGAGAGAGCTGGATGCGTGAAACAGAGAAGAGGGCTCTCGTAACTGTGCAAAGGAAGCTGCCCCTGCTGTACTTCCACTTTTCATACATCTACTAAGGCTGCTTATGGGGCCAATGCAGAAGCTACAGCTACTGCAAAATTCAGCAGCCACTTCAGGTACAAGAAGGACGTATGTACCAGCTGCCCTGCACTGGCTGCCAGTTCGCTTCTGCATTGACTTCAAGGTGTTAATGATGACATACAAAGCCCTAAACTGGGCTTTTTTAATGCTGCCATCTTGCTGAGTATTATTATTTGTTTTGTTGTTGCTTTTTATTGGTCTGGTGTGTTTGATATCTGTTTTTACTGTCACGTTATTGATGTTCACCGCCTGGAGTTCCTTTGGGAAGACGGAGTGGTATAGAAATAATAAATAAATAAATAAATAAATAAATAAATGGTTTGGGATCTCGATACCTGTTCTGAACAGCTCCTCCCAAAGATAAGTGCCAGGGTGCCCACTCTGAGAGAGGCTTGAAAGGTGAGGACGAGGAGTCGGGCCTTCAACTTTGGAACAGTTTATCTACGGAAATCCACCCAGCAACACACTGCAAATATTTAAAGACCAGCTTAAGACTTGGCTTTACCGATTGGCTTTCCCTCAGTATGTAGCTCATGAAGATGCTTAATTATGGTCCCTCTTTTCCACCACTGGTTTCAACCCCCCCCCCCAATAGTTTTTCTTCTTTTCTTTTCTTTTTAACTTGGCTGATTGTTGTTAATGTTAATGATAGTTTAAAGTTTGATTTTGAAATTTTTTTGTGTTTTGAGTATTATCATATTGTATGTATCTTTTTTTCTGTTTGATGTTATAATTTGTATTCCTCTTGTCGTTCACTGCCTTGAATGGCCTCCAGGCTAGATGGCTGGTTTATAAATCAAATACATACATACATATTAAAAAGAAGGCTGGGTGGCTGTATCTTACATACAGTGTATATATGTAAGATACAGCCACCCAGCCTTCTTTTTAATATGGCAGGAGATCTAGGCCCAGAACATGGCTCAGGCATTTCTTCAGCTTCCTTTCCTTCCGCACTCTACCCCACCTCTTCAGAAGAATCTGGAATCCTCTTTGGGGTGGCTCTCCAATGTGTCTTGCAGCCAAGCCTACTCAACATGTACTGTACATCCCTAGCCATTGCCAAGATATTATTACGCCAGAGTAGAGTGGCCAACTGCTCCTTTTTTAGGGAGGACTTTCCTCTGGTTTGAAGGGTTACCAGAGGACAGTTAGACTTTTGAAGATGGATGCCATCTGAAGGACTGTTCAGTCTATTTAAAAATTAAGATGGAGATGATGGTCCTTGATGCTGGCCATGCATGCAGGCAAATGGTCTGCCAGACCAGTCTTTCCCTCCCTGCAGGGGAATGCATTGTAATTCTGCTTAAATTTTAAAAAAAAATCTGATTTCATGTCTATACATATCAATTGGGGTATGGAATTATATGCAAACCAATGCCCCGTTTGCCCTCCTTGTGGGTGATTGGTTAACAGTAACACTACACTAGTATCCAGTGTGGTGTAATGGATAGAGTAATGGACTAAGACTTGGGAATCCTGGGTTCAATTCCCTGGCTCCTTAAATACCTCACCTACCTTGAAAAGTAAAAACCCTATTATGGTCACTATAACTAAGTTTTGGCTTGAGGGCACATTACCAACAGTAATGTTGCATAAGAGGTAGTTGTGTTTTTATCAAAAGTAATAATGAAATAGTTTCTAGGAATGTGAGAGAATTTACCTCAGAGGAGCTCCACCTACTGTTGTCTTTGGATAGGCACACAGACACATAGATGCGTAATCACATACCCTTTCCATCTGAACCTAACGGGCAGAGTCCAGAGATTCTTCCTCTCAGCTGAAAACCACATTATGGGTTAGGGGTTGTTTTTCTTATCCCATAAGGATTAAATGAGCTCAGAACAGCCAAGCACTCAGGAGATGAAACTGTGACGCCTCTCTCCTTGTCCATCAAAGAAATGACCAGCTGAGGAGACCAACCCCTCCTCCACCAATGGCTATTTGGGTCCCCTGGCACGGTTGCGAGGCAAAATCTTCCCGACAACCCAATGTTGCCACAAATCGCCTTTGCCGGAGGGACTCACGTGAGTGAGGGACCCCCCCTCCACAGTTCTGGCCAGGATGCCAAAAAGCCCCCCCCCCAATCTGCTTGGGCCTGGGAGGGGAGCCAGACATGCCGTCACCTTGTTAAATGGAGCAAGACGATTCCTAGAGTCAATCTGAATTTTTCATAAGTTCCACTTTATAAAATATTAACTGTGGGGGGAGGGGGAGGAAAAAGGGGAAGGGCCTGAGATATTACAGAGAAAGGAAGATGGGTGAGAAAGAAATGGATGGCATTTGCCTCCCTGGAACTTAATGGGCTGTTTGTTTTTAATTTAGAAGTGAGCCAGCACCAGAATAGTCCAGGGGAAAAAGGTACCACTGGACTTTGATCTCAACTCCACATGTGCCCCCCCCCAAGTGGGCAAAATCTTCCACTGCTGATCATTAAAGTAGAAATTACATGGCTGACCAGAATTCCAGACCAAGTTACTCAACCTGGCTCCCTTTGCAAAGTTAATATAATCCAATCCTATTGATACCTACTCCGGGGTATGCTCTATGGTGCGCAAGAAACCTTATTCTCAAGTAAATATAGATCCTAGCTGGTTGGACAGCTCAGCGGTTTAGGTACCTGACTGTGGATCCAGACCTTGGCGGCGGGTGGCAGGGTTTCCGTTCTCCACTGTGCCACTTGTGAGTACAGCCAGCCTGTGTAGCTTTGGGCAAGCTGTGCGGTTCCAGAATGGCCCCAGAAGAAGCCACTTCTGAGCATTCTGAAAAGGGTCACCCTAAGTCAGAATTGACTTGAGAGTACACACAAACACACAAAAAGATGGATCCCAAATTCCTCCCAAACCCCACCCCCGTCAGATTCCCTGGATGAAGGGAAGATCATAAAATATATGGAAACACGTTACAGAAGACAGCTGCCTTAGTTCACAGCACTGATGAGCAACCTGTTACCCTGCAGATAGTTCAGTATTAATGACTTTCCTCCTTTAACTGATCATATTCGGTTAGGTTGATGGGTCATGGAATCCCCACTATTTGGGGGTAGGGGTAGGTTCCAGATGCACTCTACTGCACAGGGTTGCCAAATATTCATTTACTCCTGCTTGTGTGGTATGCACAACATCTGGATCACCCAATATTGGTTGTGATAATACTTCTGTCCATGCTGTTCACCTATTTTCTTCCTCCGTTTTCAAACAGGCAGTCATGTTTGGTTCCTGTGATTCAAGCTATTGTTCATGACAGAAGAGTAGAAGAGGCAGTTGTTCTTGGCAACCCCAAATTAGGATGTCTGTGAAGATTCTCAGTCTCCAGGTGATTTATCTGGAAGTTGAGTCATGGCAACTGGACTTCTTTTCTTGAGAGATTGAAACATTTCACTACTCATCCAAGCAGCTTCGTCAGTCTGAGGAAAGTTAGTGGTGAGTCCTGCATTTTGTAGTTCACTTTGATTTCACATCCTCCTGGTCTGAATGGGCTCATAAGGTGGACAATGGCCTTCATTAGGTGGAGAATTGCCTAAATAAGTTCATAAGTGGACAATAGCCTGAAAAGGCTTGTTAAGTGGATAATGACCTAGAGTGTGTGAAAAGTCCCACCTATGCAACATGGCCTTGGTGGTGGAGGTGTGAAGTGCTCCTGATTTGTCGGGGGATTGAAGAAAGGGCCAGTTGATAAGTAGCCCAAGACTGTGCCTGAGCCCCTCACCTCTGTTTGACAGAGGGGTTTTCAATACACACATGAATGGCTTCCCTGACCCGTCTCTCGAACCAGGTTAGGATATTCAGAGGAAAAAGGAGGTGAATCTTTTGGATCTTTAATGAACAGTGAATTTCAGGAGGTTCATGCAATGCATACTCCTGAAATTCCTTCTTCTGCACAATTGTCAGGAGACCTGTTCTTTTTTTCATGAGCCTACCCCTAACTCAGACCCTCACCCATCCCCAACCTCAGGCTCCACTGAGCTTAGATATCCAAACTGGTAGGAGCTAACACGCATTTCCACACTTGTGCTATACATATTTTGAGGTTGGAAACATCTGTAAAACCATGTGGCCCATAAGACATGCTTTTTGGTTGTATCTGTCCCTCACTTCCATCTTTGTCTGCTGCCGGTGAGTTTCTCTCTCTCTGGTACTCCTCTGAAAACTACAGACACCTTCTTGACAAAGCAGATGCAGTAGAAACCCTATTGGATGGAATTTTGAGAAAAAGTGGTGTGACTTTTCAGGAGCTTGAAGGACAGAGGGGCAGATATGACTACCATAATTCCTCTTTGCACTTATCTCCTGCTCCAAACCACTCACATCAAGCAGTGACCACAGCCATTTAAAGCGTCGTCATTAGCCTGCTCGACATAATTGAGCATAAGATCATGACAAACGAGACAAGAGCTGGTCCTAGGACAGAGCCAGACGCTTACATATCTTCCTCTTTGGAGTTAAACAACCCGCGGTGATTACCAAGATTTGCCAAGCAACCTTGGCATTTCTTAAGAACAAACAGCAGTAACCGGTGGCACTGGTCTTGGGGTGGTGATGGTGGGTGCCCTGCTAGTTTGAGTCTGGAATTTATGTGAGCTATCCAGAGTGCTGAAACGTATCCCCAGAATAGATTTGGGAGGACCTCTGATAACTCCTGTAAAGTTCAAACTAAAACCTTGAGTAGACTCACTGCCCCAGAAAATGGGCAACACCAGACTTGCTCTATGGGACTCATTCCTTTGTACCAGGATGTATCTGCATGGACACACACACAAACACACACAGCGTTTGTGTTACAAAATGCAAACTCATTTCACACCTCTGACCAGTATTGTTGCCTAATACAATCCAGACACACTGCAGTTAGTACAAATGGACAAAGTCTCTCCTCTGCCCGCAACAGAAGTGGGAACTGGAGAGCAGGCATGCAAACCTCTCTCCCCAACAGCATAACATTCACTCCTCAATTAGATAATTTGGGCGTTTATACACAACCCCTAAACTCCGGGGCAAATGGCTCCCAGCTCCGGAGCTTTAAAATGTTTCCCCACCAGCTCCAGAGTTTACAGGCAATTAAGTGTGACCACGCCCACTTTAGCGCGTCCCAGCGCACCTTTCAAGTACCTGCTCTCTGGAGGTGAAAATTCCTTGATGCGGTGCAACGATAGTGAGTGCGGGTCTCTCCTCACTTCTGTTTGCTGTTTTTTGGCTCCTGCCCCTTTAAGAGCTACTTAAGAGCTACTGGAATGTTGCCAGGGCAAGAGCCGGCAAGAGCGAGAGGCAGAACGGAGGTGAGCCACGGTCTTTCTTCCTTTGTTTTCTCCCTCCCCTCACGCATCCGGCAGCCAGGAAGTGCAGAGGGGGTGGGAACACAGGAAGAGCGACAACCCCCTAAGATTTCTGGTCCGAATTTAAGTGGCCAGCGGATCTTAGGGGTCATGTAAAAGTGTAAATTTATGTACTGGAGGGCTGTTGCTGTAACTAGTCCCAGAATTGAAAGACACTCCCTCCCATGATTGGGAGTTTTAAAAAGCAAGAAAGCAAAATGATCTTCATGATGTTTAGGGGCCTATTTTGCAATTGTTTTAAAAGCCAACTTTGGTGTAAAGGAGGTTTAGGTTGCCCCTCTAAGGTTTGGAGGAGGGAGGGAGAGATCTTTGGATACTTGGAAAGTGTCCACTTCTGTGGTGATGCCTGAAAATACTATGATAGGGAGACCCCAAGCCATCGGTTCAACCAGAGTTCCATCTGAGAGGAATTTCTTTGCAAACAGCAAGTCTCAGACTGAGTAGCTGCATCTCAACAACACAATCATCATCATCATCATCATCATCATCATCATCATCATCATCATCATCATCATCATCATCATCATCATCATCATCA